>CM070832.1:21215991-21540991 GCA_036326025.1 Chrosomus eos
AGTTGAGAGACGCGCGCGGTTCGCCATGATGATTCTGAATGATTGGATTCACTTCGAAAAGGAAGATACAGTTCAGTGCAACATGTGCAGCACAAATCTGTCACATAAGCTTCATAACATTATAATAAGAGCACGCCTGCAAAAGAATGTTGTGAATTCGTGTTCGCCAGTGTTTCAGCACGACGAGCGCGTTGAGGCGGAAAGAGCGCGTCTATGGAGTCAAGCCTTCATGACGAGCACAGTCAAGTTCACTTAAACATTCGCAGCATTCTGTGCCATTGTAAGTCGTAATATGTTTATTTTGTGTATATAGGCCTATATTTCTGATTAATCGAACATAGGATGCGTTTGGTTGAGTTAATGAACGAAGCGTGCAGGCGCAGCGCTTCATTGTTCGGGTGATCATCTTTATAGCGTGCACGCAGCTCAAACAGCAAAGCACTTTTATAACTATAATTGGGACTATCATATACATGCCATTATAATGAGAACACTATTGTAATAAAACGTTGTGAATTCTCTGGGTTTAGTGGCCGTTTCAGTGCGTTGTTGTGGGAATAGCGCGTCCAGAACAGGGATTAGCCTACACATTACCAGCACAAGTTCGATTGTGCATTCACGTCCTTTTGTGCAGATAAGTCGTAATATAAAGCTGATGTAATAGAAATATCTGATTAATCTCACACATCATGCTTTTCGTGGATTTAAACAACCTAGCTTCAGCGCGCGCAGATTAAACAACAATGCAAAACATTAAAAGCTATGATTTACACTGTCATATAATTATATTCACCATTGTAATACATTTGTGAGTTCTTTGGGTTTGCATTCTTCAGCAACCGTCGAGTTGATTAACCTAGCAAAGCGATTCAGTTTAACGTTTGTTCTCTTCAGCTCGCGCAGATCACACAGCAATGTCATTTGAAACGGTAATGCTATTAAAGAGGTTTACTATTAGGCTACTGTAATATTAAAATAGTTATCTTTTTTTTTTTAAAGATTGCGTTATAATTAATAACTAACATTTATTTTGTTCTCGTATTATTTTCATCAACGATATGGTTTGATTAATAGTTTCCTTATTGTCCGTGCGGAGGTGATTCTGTTTTATTGACCCATGGCACAAACATTTTGTTTCTTTATATGCAGCTCAACGTTAGCCTATCTAATGACTTGTTTGCAATATTTAGGTATTTTATTTTTGTTAGGCAATAGATTTTTTGATAACACTTTACAATAAGGTCTCATTTGTTAATGCATTAAGTAACAGAGAGCAATAGCCTTAATTGTTAGTTAATAAAATATGTGTGTTCATGTTAGTTCACAGTGCATTGACTAATGTTAGATAAAATGTCTTAAAATGTCTTATAAAATTGTTGGTTCATGCTAACTAATGCTAACAAAATTAAACCTTATTATAAAGTGTTACCATTTTTAATAAAGAAAGTTGCCCATAGGAGTGTAAAATTAATTTTAAAAGTTAAGGAATCTTACACTGGTTCAAAAGGCTATACTGTAGTATATGTTTGATTTATGTTAAAAGTGTTTGAGACAAGGCTTTTAATTGTGAGCCTTCTGTTTATGTATACAGGCTATCAAAGTATATAAAAAAAATGTATTTAGATTTATCGGCCAATATATCGGTTATCGGCTTTCAAATGTAAAGAATTATCGGTTATCGGTATCGGCCAAAATGTTCATATCGGTGCATCCCTAGTATTATGTTTAATATAGTATCTCTTCAGTTTAAACCATAAATGCATGCTGTCCACTCAAGTGGACACCTGAAAATCTCTTTGGAAAATTTGTTAAAAAAAAAATAATTAAAAATCAAATCTTGTTTTTCATGCCCTAAGAGCAATAAAATCACATAGGGAAAAAAATCATGACTGAGGTTATCATAATTTATGCATGAAAAGGTTAAAATAAAACTTAAATAAAAAGCTTTCACATTTAGCTTTAAAGTGCTGTAGTCAGATCAAACAAACAATTATGCTAAATGTGGTTTAAGCAGTACTTCACCAGGTTGACTGTTGAAATGTGAACTCGACTGGGCACATTTAACTTCCTAAAATTCCTAAAAATATATACTAATGTCATAGAACCCTTGCAAAATTATTTTAAATAGATTAAAAAAGCCACCGCTACTGGTAACATCTATGGTTAGATTGATTTGTTTAGATCCAGTGAAGTCGTTCATAGGCGTAATTTGAGGGTATCTCCAGTTAACTAGCAGAGCATTCATTTAGTTCACTATTAAATAAGAGATATGTTGTTTTTTTAAATCAAGCTGAGCGCTCGTGTCCGCTGCTATCAGTGACATTGATACAGTGTTCTCTGTGGCTCGCGCAGTCTTCACTCGGACGCGCTCTTCAATCTATCGCCGTTGCGCAGACTCTCTATTCGTTCCAGTGAGATCACAAAATAAAATGCATACAAATGTGTCCCTGCTGTGTCCCTGTCTGTAACCACTGATGAACATATTCGGTTTTGGTGAGAGAGAGAAAAGACTGTACGAGTGCGGTTTAGAACCCATAACCTCTGACACGCTTGGCAAAAGATCTACAGACCATTTAAGAACTAAAACATAATCTGCGGATCGATGCATTTATTTACGGGTTGAGCAGAGAGACCAGACCATCGGGAAAAGTCCCAAATCACCCGATTTCCACTCCGCCCCTGCACGCGTCATAAAAAAAAAAAAATGTAATCGATTTTTGGAATTCTATTAATTGATTCTTAATCGGCAAAGATTGAATCCCGATTCAAATGTGAATCGATTTTTTTGCACACCCCTACTATTTAGCACAGTTTTTCAGCCAGGAGATTCATGGCTGAGTTTATGGGTGGAATAAACATATGGCAGGACTTTTACTTTCTGACCCCTGAACAAATTAGATAGTAACAAATTAACAAATCGGAAAAGTAAAAACACATTAAGTGACTAGGTGTAAACAGGCCCTATATTAAAACAGATCTAAAAGATATGTGCATGTCTACTTACTTGGATTTGGGCTTTCCGTCCTTCTCTTCCCTGCTCCTGCCCTCCTCCACTTCTTTGAGCACATGAAGTGGCAACACCTCTGCGTTGCCGTAGCCAGCGAAGGTGATGGCTGCCGTGCCATTCTCGCTGTCAATCTCTTCAATTTCCGCCTCATACAACCTGCCAATCACACAGCACTGTAAGCAGGTGAGTACGGATGTAAACACGAATCCCTCTTCCAATTGTAGCCGAACACAATCCCTATATACCTCCCAGCACTGTGTTGGTGTGTGATACTCACTGTCCGTCCTGGCTCCAGGTGGCCATGCAATGGTCTCCGACCCTCCAGCTGTGAGAGGGAGCGACTGTCTCTGAGCTTTTGGTACTGGTCGTACCCTCCACAGGCTGTGATGTCAACAGGTCTTTAGTCAACTCAATCACCTCCTATAGTGACACATAACAGTAATGTTTTGTATGAACATACTTGCGTAGAAAGGCACTTTTTCTTGTCCGAGGCTATCAAGTGTCAACCAAAGTGAAAAAAAACCCCCCTGAAAAACAGACAGCTGAAAGACTCTGGTCTCATCAATGCAAACACATACAAAAAAAGCAGAAGATAATTGTGCCCCAAACCTGGAGGTCCTTCTGCAGTTTACGAAGATCTTCATTATCTGGATCTGTAGAGAGCGCAGCCTCCACCTGCTGCAGCTGAGCTTTATAATTGCTCAACTGCTTTACCAACTCTTCAGACATCTGAAAAATTAAACAACATACCTTTCAATAAAAGAATGAAAAACACACCCACCCTTGCCTTACATACATAAACATCAAATTTAAGTTCTCTAGAACAGGAATCTCAACTATGTGTTATCTGAATCCGACCTAAAACAATTTTTTGAACTACTCCCTTAGATTTACAACAATGTTAACTTTTCAACTACAATTACATTTTCAACATGTTGCCATGTTTATCTGTGAAACATTTAGTAATTTTCCCACTTACATATCCCATTTAAGGAGGCAAATATATGTATCAATTTGATAGTCGTTTTAATTATAAATTCTTACATATGTAATACAGTATTAGCGTTCATTCACACCATGTCTCACAAAGCCTTGTTTTGATTCAGTTAAACAATACAAAAGCGATGTGGAGAGTCATAAATAGAACGCAAGGCCGCACGCTCGGCAGAAGACATGATGTTTATATCTATAAACACAGTGTACTCGAATCATCCTTTATCATGCGTCTTACCTTTAAATATTCCCAATATAACAATTATATGAAAATGTGTTTAATTAATGTGTTAGGTGTCCCATGTACGATGTTATTTTCGTGAAAAAGACGACCGTTCCTTCTACGTTTGTATCTCTTCGTGGTATCGTTTTTTTCGACCTTTTCCCGGATGTGACGCCACAGTCTCGCGTGATAAAACTGTTGTCGCGATGTTGTCGCGCCATCCTGTGGCAAAGAGGAAATAAAAAGAACTACTAAAAAAGACTTTTTCGTTTTTGATATAAAGTTTGAATTTGAATCGTATTTAATGTAGGCTACTTTAGCCTTTTATATCTCATATAGGCTAGATAAAATAAGTAGTACCGAACTCTAGGAGGAAAAACGCCGCAATTTGAAAACCTATTATGAAATTCTGATAGTTTGTAATGTAAATGAATGAGATCTAACAGCAAAGCAGACTACTTGCATAAAATGTAGGTAAATATCAGTTGTCACTCTATTTTTCATAATAATATGTCTTATTAAGGATATGTTTAAATTCTTAATAGTTTTATAAAAGCTCTAGTTTTCAACTTTTCATTGTAGTGGAAGCATAGGCCTATAATGGAATGCAATACAGAGATGATTGAGCGAAAGCCTGATGTATCCTATTCGATGCTTACATTTTAAATTATTTTATTATTATTATTATTTGCTTTTTCTTTTTTTAATGTATGGATAATCAAGAAAACCTATATGCTGCGTACGTATGTTCGTCCTAAAACGGAACTCACTTTCTTTGTCGTTTTGCAACGTTCTGCATAATAAGGACTTTAATAAAACTGTCAGTTCGTAATCTGACCATATAGGCTACCACATTTTATTTAATGTCCAATAAAGGCAAGTCAAAGTTGCTGCCTGTGATTGTGAAGCTACCATATGTTTGCAAATAAAGGCTCGAGACGCACCTCTTCAAGGCACACATTAGATATCGCACTGACTTACAAAAACAAACATATGAACTATGCAAAATGTACTACTATAATTACATCGATGTGTAATTGGTTTTGTGTGATGAGTGCTGGCTCAAATTGGTCAACTTATATATTACAACCTTACAACAGATTAAAAACTGAACTCATCAAAGTTACATTATATATAGACTAGACAAATTCGGAGTAAAAAAATAAAAGCAGTAATCAGTGACAATGTTGGGTGCACCAGTAACCAAAAAGAAAACCTTTATTATAACAATAAACTGAAATCAGTATATTTTCTTGTATTCTAATAACACTCAACACATTGTTGTTGCGTGTTCGCGCGGAGTTCTATCGCTCGACTCACGTAGGTTGAGATGATTGGTCTAACGTCTGACCAATCAGAGCGCGGTGCCTGTCTGTAAACAAAAGATTTCGTCAGTGTTTTCTAAGAGCGCTTTCGTCAGTGTTTTCCCATATGGTTGTAAGGGCGAGCAACCTTTATAGTTTGGTCCACAAACAAACAAACAAAATTTAGGACACAGACATTTAGAAGCAAAATTACAAGGAACAGCAATGTCAACACAAAAACTTATAACTCAGGAGGAAAGTCTGCACGGTAAGTTGTACAATTTGGCTCGCTCGATTAAACAACGTACCTCGACAGCTAATGAAAACAATGAGATTATTAATAGTTACAGTAAATTGTAGTAATAGTAAATTATTTATTCACATTACTGGGTTTAATACCAATGTTCATCATGTTTTTCTTTTATAAATCTGTACAATGCAGAGATTGCAGTCAATGATTTGTGTTCAAATCCGGTATACTGCCAAGTCAGCAACTGCTTGTTTGCTAAAACAAACATTTGTTCTATTTTTGGTAGTACACATATTTGATAAGGGTTACAATGACCCAATTTTGTACTGATTGTGTATTCATTTACTAACATCCAAAAATGTTCATGGTTACACATTTGGAGTTTGTAACCTTTTTTGGTTCAGTTTCTGTTTGATCAAGTGTAGTAAAGAGTTTTTTTTTTTTTGCAAAATGTATGAGAAAGACCAAAACAAACATTCAGCACTTCTAAAAAGAAGAAACTGCTTTCAGTAATCATTTCTAAATACTTTGATATACTTTTCTCCACCAGACTCATGGGTGGAGCTCCACTTTGATTCATGTAGTGAACATAGTGAGGACACACCATCCCTGTCTGATATCACAGACCTGGAGAAAATGCTTCTGGAAGCACAGCGGGAATCCAGCAGTAGTTCACGGACAAGCTCTCACTGCTGCAGGTGTGTACAAGCCACTTCAAGAGATCTGTGTACAGGCATGACAAGGACTTGTATGATTATTCTAACCACAGTGGTTGTTATTTATTTGCTCCTAGTCCTCGACATGTCCAGACACCTCCACTCATCAGTGCAGCCTCCTTCAACACACAGCCTCCTTCAACACACGCCAATGCACAGGTAAAAACAAAATTGACTTTAGTGCATAAGCTTGCATTTAATAAGATATATATATTTTAAAAAAATCACAAAACTTTGAGGAGAGAAGAGAGAGCATAATTAATTATCATACAGTATTACAACTTATAGTCAGGAACAGTGGGTTTAAGTGGTACAAATTTTGCATTAATTACTTATCATGCCCTGCCATACATGTAAAATCATGAATTTGTTCTTGGAGCAACCTCTATTTTTCAATAAAATTCCAATATGATATATACATGCAGGTTTTTTAGAGGTCTCACAACCAGACCTCGCTGCAATATGGGCATATGGAGATCTAATTTAACTGACATATTTATGCTGATTATTGTAGCACCACTATAAACATGCTATGTTTTGACTGAATTACAGACTTGCAGAGCTTACATGACTAGACTAGACATTAGTGATAGTGAAATTGCCAAAGATCTTTCACTTCCAGGGGGAAGTTGTACCAGAGAGCAAACAGGAAGTTGAGACCGTTGCAAGGATCTGTGACTGGTCCAGCCGGCCAGAGAATGTACCACCACCAGCACTGATTATTAAACGGCCAAAGCGGAACAGATTGTGCAGCAGAAACTCAGACAAAAACGACAAAGAAATGAACACAAACTTGCTGAAGTTACTGTTACCCTCTCTAGTTTTGACACACGTCCTCATGCTTGGGTTGGGGTAAGACACTTATGAATTTACAAAGTCTGACTTTTTGCTTGCTGCTCTTTTGTTTACTGTTTGACTATTTTTAATCTCTCTTTCTCTCTGCAGGATCTGTATTGGACGGCGCCTCTCCACTCAATGCTCTGTTATCTGAGTCATAGCAGATGAATGCGTGTGTATGTTGTGTGTCAGTGTCACTCTGGGATAGTCTCTAGAAAGATCCCAACAGCCTTTTGCTGGAACATTTTTGTTTTCCTCCAGGAGAAATGCAGGACTATGTAAGGGGACACTGTGAAAATAAGATGAGAGACAGAAACTCTCAGCATTGTTTTTTCTTTGGTTCTCCTGCAGGGATTTTGGCACAGAATTAATAAAGATGAATCCAGTTGTGTATGGATATCAGGAAAATGCCTAATAGATTTCAGCTTTTTGCTTGAAATTAAAAATATTTGTTAAATGCATCAGCATGAATATTGTTTTACTGACCAGGTCACATTGTAGTTCTTCACCTGACCTGCTTTTTTACAGCATTCCGAATCATTATTTTTAAAAATGCAAATGTATGTTTGAGAGAAAATTCAGAGCCATATAAATGCATATTCTGACATATATTCGAATGTGACATGCTATGGAAAAGTAATAAACTGTACTGCAAAAATTATAATCATCTATTATCGATATTCAGTGAGCACTTATGTTTTACTCATTTCATTGGTGGTATAAGCAAACATTTTCAGGTACAGCAGGGGAAAAAAAAATATTTTTTACAGAACATTACCGGTGTTTCACTTACTGCCAAACTCCTCTAGAATCGTCTCATATTTTGTACTGGCATTTCTGGGACATCAGGTGGCGTATGATCCTGTTTGTTTTCTGTGACTTTCAGTCTGCTTGATTCTAGTTTGGAACTAGCTTTCTCTAAAATGTACCAAACTAACATAATTAATTCAAACAACATATCAGTGACTGACAATTATATGATTATTGGCAACATCGGTTTCCATTATAAGCAAACTGTGAAGTACTCCAAATATTGGATAACTGTACATATTCAGCATAACAATGCAATCTGAAATATATAATTAAACGTAACTAAAGAAGAAACTGCTTAATGAGAAACCATCACAACTATTTTAATTATCAAATGACATTGCCTACACAATAAGTAATTGTGTGACAGCATGGACTTGGAAATGGCCTTTTAGAGCTACAGTACTGCAACACTTTTGATTTAAATTATTTTGGGAATATTATGTACAACCGTTTCTATTTCCACTCATCTATTGTTGTTTTCTTTTTATGCTTTCCTTTTCACTTAGGCCTATTTATTTTTATTTAACCAAAGCCTTTTTGTTTTGGAGGGAGAAAAAAAAAGAGTAATAATAAAATTGAAGACTTGATGATTTGACATTATGAATAGCATGAGGTTTCATTAATGCCTCTCCTATGTGTGAATATTTAAAAATATATATTTAACAAAATAAATAAATAATATTTAAAAAACAATTAATTATGCTATTTCTACATACAAAATGAGTCACTCTTCAGCATCAAACTATTATTAAAGTAACTCATGATGTTCGAACGTGTAGCCTATTTGGATTATTTATTCATGAAATTTATTTGTATTAATACTTGAAAATTAAATTTTGAATATAGGCTATCTGAGTTATGGATGGTTTAATTAGCCTATATTTAGGCCTAGTGTTTAACGCAAACAAAAAAATACAGTTGTATATGATATATAGGCAGGCTATAGCCTACATGGATGATTTTTAATGGCTTTTTTTCCCATAATCATCCATGATCTTCGGCAGCAGGTGAAGAATGAAATAACTCATTCCACGTAGTCATTCATAGGGATGCGGCAGCGCGCGCTGCACGGTATTCAACTTCCAAAGTGCTTTACAGCGTGACTGTTGTACGGTCTCTGTGCGTCACAGCCACGCCCATACAACACATTATTACACCTGACCTAACCAAACCATATTCTTCTCATGCGGTTTGGGTTGTCTACTCTACAGACGGCAGTCCTGAGGGAGAAGAAACTTTTATTGACAGCTGTTCTCTTGCATCCCTGTGGACTGGGAGTGATGAAACAGGAGGTCAGGTCTGCTATGGGCTCAGCTCATCTCGGGCTGGCAGAGGGTAACCTTTCTGCTCAGAGGTAAGCAGGTGCATCCCATTATCATCTGTCCATTTCTTATTTCAGTCAACTTTAATGCCATTTTTTATGTGTAAGATGGATAAAGCTAGCGTACAGAATTCGTAAGCATAATTATGGAAATTAAGCTACTTATTTTATTCTATGAAAATTAGGTCCCACTTTATATTAGGTGTCTTTAACTACTATGTACTTAAATAAATAAAAAAATGTTAGGTATACAAATTTCTGTGCTCATGTTCTTTTGTTGCTATAAGGTGGGATAGCTATACTTAAGGTTAGGGACAGGTTTGGTATGAGTAGGTTACATGGTATGCATGTAATTACTGCAATTAATTTACGAATGTATTACATGCAGGAATAAATATATATACTAAATATATATATAAAAAAAAAAGTTAATTGTATCAAATTATTATTTTATATTTAATAATATCTGCAAGTAATTTATAACAGTAATTAATTAATGACATCTATAATTACATTGACCCTTGCTTTACCATTTAACCCACCCTTAAACCTATAAACTAAACCTGGCTGTCCCTTACCCTAATCCTCAAGAGCAGCAAAAGTGTTTTTCAACACAACATGAACAACACAATAATCACAATGTACCTAACAATTTTTTTAAGTACTGTAAGTACATAGTAGTTAAAGACACCTAATGTAAAGTATACCTAATTTGCTATATAATATGCTTTAATGGCAGCAGCACTCACATACTTTATTTTAAACTGCAAATAACTTTGCTCTTTTTCCAACAGAGGTGTTGGTCTTGCCCGGGCGCACTTCGAGAAACAGCCGCCCGCCAACCTGCGCAAGTCAAACTTCTTTCACTTCGTGTTGGCTTTATATGACAGTCAAGGTCAGTCTGTGGAGACTGAGCACACTGCATTTGTGGACTTCGTTGAAAAGGAGAAGGTGAGGAGCAGAAGTGGACAGTAACAAAGTACATTTACTTGAGTACTGTACCTAAGTACACTTTTTTGAGTATTGAGTAGCTTATAGATAACAGTAAGGCTAACACATTCATACTAAAAGACGAACAACTTTTCATAGAGACTTTAAATTGGGAACTATTTGAGGGAACAGCCATTTGGGTGTCTGAAACCATTGTGGAAGTTATTGAGTGGATTTATTCAATCTAACATTCAATCCCACTACTGGAACTGTGTTCTAGAAATACATGTGATATTGATATGAGGGTATATGGGTGATTTCACACAACCAATATCTGATTAACGTGAATATTATTACTAGTCTTCTCGACTAAATGTCATCCTTTTTTTTTTGCATGTAAGACAAAACATATATTTTTTTTTTTCTGTTTAATTTAGGAGCCAGTAAGTGAAAAAACAAACAATGGAATCCATTACAAACTCCAGTTACTGTACAACAATGGTGAGTAATGCCTGCATTACAAATAGTATACAATTACTATAGAAATACTTTGAACTGTCATTTGTATGTTGTTTTTGTACTGATGTTGTGCTATTAATTTTCCTGTCATTTAGGTGTCAGAACAGAGCAAGATCTGTACATCCGTTTGATAGACTCTGTGACCAAACAGGTAAAACAAATTCGGCACTTTCATATTATTTGCAAGAATGTGGTATGCATCTTAGCATTGAAAATTCGCTTCAGTCAAGATGAAATCTTTAAAAAAAAACGTGCTTTGTCCACAGAGCTAAGATGATATTTTAAATATTTATAGATATTATCATGATACGTTTTATATATTTTATTATGCATAACATTATCCTGCTATTTGTCTACATTACCTCTACTATGTCAGGCAATTATGTTTGAAGGTCAAGATAAAAACCCTGAAATGCGTCGTGTTCTTCTCACTCATGAGACAATGTGCAGGTAACTTTTGCCAATCTGCACTATTACACACTAATAGACAAAATCCATGCATGCTGCAAACAAACGCATATATTCATAAAATATTCTTTAAAATTTAGTGTTTGTTTGCTTTAATTGAAATATGCAGGTAACTTTTTAAAAAGTTGATGCAGTGATAATTGTGTGTGTCTTTATATATGAATATTACAGCCGATGTTGTGATAAGAAAAGTTGTGGAAACAGGAATGAAACGCCTTCAGATCCCGTCATTATTGACAGGTAGGACAATCAGTTACATTGTATAACATTTTAATTGAGCAATGAAATGTATATACTGTAATATGTGTAAGAGAAAAATGAGGGAGAGAAAAGGTTGATTGTTTAATGAGCTATTAATTCCAGAAATTTGGATTTATCAGCATTGCGGATAAAATCAGACAGATACTCTACATCATTCTCTCTCTTTTTCTCCATTCCCTGATCCACTCATACTGTACCTTCACATGTTTGCAGAGGAGAGGAAACCCTTTTCTTTTTCTTTTGTATTTAGGTTCTTCTTGAAATTTTTTCTCAAATGTAATCAAAATTGCCTGAAGAACGCAGGGAACCCACGAGACACACGTCGTTTCCAGGTACACACAAAAAGTTCAATAATCATATTACTGATGTCCTTTAAGTGTCTGATAATAGATTGGTACACTTTACAATAATACTAACATGAACTAACAATGTCCAATTTTACATTTATTAACCTTTGTTACTGTTAGCTAATAAAAATGTTAGTTCAGTGCATTAACTAACGTTAACATACTTTTGATCTTAAAAATCTATTAGTAATTGTTGAGATTAACATTAACTGAGATGAAAAGTATTGTTTTCATCTTAAAGTATTGTTCATTGTAAGTTCACATTAACCAATGTTGCTGTTAACAAATGAAACATTATTGTAAAGTGTAACCAAATTGTTTTTTAATAAAAAATAGACTGTCCCTTATAGTCCTGGATCACACTTTAGATAAAAACCACAATGGTAAAAAATATAAGTTTCCACTTTATTTCGATAGTCTACTTTAGACATTCTACTAACTGTAACTTTGCAACAACATGTCAACTAACTCTCATTAGAGTATTAGTATTAGTATTGCATTAATTTAATTAATTAACAAATGTAGGAAATGTATTTAACCATCCTTGTCCAACATCCAAATATTCGTTTGTGTGCTACATTTCCTGCACTTCACTAAAATGTACTGTGCATTGCAGGTGCTGGTCTCGACCACAGCCTCCGTTAAGGGCCACATTCTAGCCATTTCTGATAACATATTTGTCCATAACAATTCTAAGCATGGCAGAAGACGATTTGAGTTAATTGAAGGTAAAGTAATCACAAACATATCTGCAACTTTTTGTATAATTTAGCAAAATGACACCAAAAGAACAGTGTTGGTGCTGGATCATTGAAAGAGAGAGAGTGTGAAAGTGGAAATACAGTTTATCAGTACAGTTAAGAACCGATAAATGTTTTTTGTTTTGTTTTGTTAGGAGTTCCTGCACTTGCCTTCCATACTCTATACCAAAATACTCTAATTATAGCTAAACTTATTCAGCGGCACCTCTACATCGTTATTGAATAGACAGCGCGACACATAAGGTGTGACAAGTGTAGTCGGATTCCCGAAAGAATGACTCTTATGAACCAGTTCTGAAACATACACAGTGACCAGTGTATTTTGATTACATAATGAATCGGTTCTGAATCAAACCCACACCTAACTATGCAATTCTAATCAGTGTAATTACTGACTGTTTGTTCATATGACAATGTGTAGTTAAATATATAGTAGAAGAAATGCTACCAAATATTTGGTTTGTTTAGTATTTGTTGTTTAATATATGCCTATTGTTTCAAATATAAGGCCAATTATTGAATTGCATTTATGCTGCCTCTGAAAAAACATTAAAAAGTCTGTTTTTATACACCTTTACATTTAAAAAAATATATTTATAACAAGTATTTACACTCTGTATCTTTAATGTCAATATGTTATTCAGTGATTACTATCATATATAATATATATTATAATATATATATATATATATATATATATAATATATATATATATATATATAATATATAATATATATATATAAAATATATATATATAAAATATATATATATATATGTTTGTGTGTGAATGTAGCAGAGATCCCCTGCATCAAGGCCATCAGTCCGAGTGAAGGTTGGACTTCCGGTGGAGCTTCAGTGATTATTATTGGAGATCAGTTCTTCGATGGTCTACAAGTGGTTTTCGGAACAATGCTGGTCTGGAGTGAGGTGTGTAACAGTCTCAAGCTCTGTTGCCATTTAAAAAATTACTATAAATACATTTTTGTGTTTCATCTTTAGCCACATCATTCCAGTTGTTCTTTTTTTTTTTTCCTTGGTCAAATCTAATCCATCCATCCGCCACCACAGATCTCCCACAAATCTTTGCAAATTTTGCAAGGTGTGAAATACATTTTTCCCAATGAATTTGATGGTGAAGTTAAGTTAATCCAAATTTCTATACTTCCTGATGACTTTTTCTGTTTTGTGACAGGTCATCACACCACATGCGATTCGTGTGCAGACTGCACCTCGTCACATCCCTGGTGTTGTGGAAGTTACACTGTCCTACAGATCCAAGCGGTTCTGCAGGGGACCTCCAGGACGTTTTGTTTACACTGGTGAGAATTATGAGTTTGCGAGAATTAAAAAAAAAAAATTGCAATATTTTATAAGAATGTGTGAAAATGTATTATGTTACATATTGCCTTTTTGGACTTTTAGAGATTCTCATTGTTTTGTTGCTGTCAGATGCATTAGAGTTTAACTGAGAAAATTGTTTCTCTGTTTAAGCTTTAAATGAGCCAACCATTGACTACGGGTTCCAGCGGCTGCAGAAGGTCATTTCTCATCATCCTGGTGATGTGGAAAGACTTCCAAAGGTGAGCCAGAAATACTAAGTGGACTTCCCATTTTTCAATTTACATTCACAAATTCTGTGTTTTCTGTTTTAACTATTCTAGGTTCTTTAAGTGTTTAATTAAAATTGAAAGGGATAGTTTCCCAAAAATGAATATTCTATCATTAACTCACCCTCAATTTGTTCCAAACCTGTTTTAAAAAATTAATTTCTTCTGCTGAACACAAAGGAGTTTGGTAACCAAACAGGGCTGAGTTTCCCGAAACCTTCTTAACGCTACGTCGTTCTTAAGTAACACCTTAAGCTGTACCTTATCGTTAATACGTGTTTCCCGAAAACGCTCTTAGTTAAGTATACCTTCTGTAAGTCATACGTGCGGAAGGTTGGTCTGGACCACTCTTAGCTTTACCTTATCACTGTTAAATGTCTATATGAATATAATTCTGAAGTTTTAATACACCCAGACAGTGTTCGATTAGGCTAATTCAAGTGTTTTCATGCAAAGAATAAAATTGGCATTACACTGATTGTTGTTAGAATTTTAATTATATTATTATATATAATAACATTTTATAAATTTATTTTAATTAAAGAGCGCTTTTAAAGGCCAGTGAAAGCATAGGCTACTGTCACTTAAGTCCTATTCGGACGCTAATATTGTTTATCATGGGCTCGTATGGTATTTTAAACATTTACAGGGGTAAGTCGGTTATTTTAGTGCCGTCCGAATCCATAATATCAGTGTTTTTTTTCTCACCCAACCCGCTAAAAATCTCTGTCCAAATTAGTACCTACTGATTTTTGACAAACAGGTCGTGTGGTAATTTAATTGCCGTATTTGCCGTTTACAAGACGAGATTCAAAATTCACTGTTTAAATCCTTTTTGATCACTTCCGTGCACCGTAGCTATGACGTACACTTTTATTACTGAAATGCTTGAAAGTATTTACAAGAACAATATTGCATCGCAGCTCACCTCAGCTAACAAAAATGGGAAAGAGAAGAAAGCACATAAAAAATGTAAATGGTTATTATGGAAGCAATGATACAATTTTAAAATATGTAGGCAAGGCTATTGTAGGATGTTATAGTTTGGATTATTTTTTATAATATCCCATGAGTCCTAGTAAATGCAATTTCAACTATTTCTGAAGTGCTTCTTTAATAAAGAACAGCGCTTTCTCACATAAACAGCCCCTGCACGAGAGAATAATTGATTCTCGAGTCATCGATATCAACAGATTCAGCACCATCGCCACGGACAGCACCCGGTAACGTCGCACGTAAGAAGGTATATCTTAAGCAGCTTTCTAAGGTATAGTTCGGGGAACACGCCTAGAAATGGTATACCTTCAGTTAAGTTATACCTTAAGAGTCTTCGTAGCGTGCTAAGAGACAACGTTATCGGGAAACTCAGCCCAGTTGAAATACTATAAATAATATGGTTGTCAATGAGGTCCGAGATCTGTTTAAAAGATTTAGTCAAATATCTTCCTTTGTGTTCAGCAGAACAAAGAAATGTATATAGGTTTGGAACAACTTAAGAGGTGAGTAAATGATGACGGAATCAGAATTTAAAATTTTGGGTGAACTATCCCTTAAAGGGAGGATAGGCAGTTTGTTTCTAAAACACTTTCCCCCAAATTTGTTTAAACTGTCTTTATATACCAATACATATCTAAAATGTAAGTACTCTGAAAAGGAGAGTATAAAAATCTAGTGTCTGTAGTCCTCTCAGGGCTGCAATAAACATTCGGGACCATGGCCACCACCCTTGCTGCTACAGGAGCTGCCCACATGCACACACCCGGTTGACTCGCTCATTTCGAAAGAGGAGAGGCATGGACCGGCCGTAAGCTAGGAAGTCTCACAATTATGGCAGAGAAAGAGCAGTCAAAATTCCCAGTACCTCCTGTACCTGCATATACAGTCAGCGCAGGCAGGGCTGGACTGGGACGAAAAATCGGCCCGGGCACTTTGGCCCAGACCGGCCCACTAGATCATAAACACATTTTTTTTTTTTTCACAAATCTTTGCACGTCCTTGAATATGTATATCATCTTATATCCCTTAAAACCACTAATGCCATAATGAGTGAGTAGGAATGAGTGAGATTTAACAGATGAAAATAACTACTAATTGTAAAATACAATTGAAGTAGGCTACACTACACAGTGATGAATCCTAAAACAAGCTACAGTAGTTGCATTGGCATAGCAATACCAGTGCTTCATACCGGATTTTTGGTAAATCTGTGGTGGGTGTACCTTGATCTGTCTAGGGGGGTTCCGGGGCATGCTCCCCCGAAAGTAAATTTTGTGCTTTTTAATGTTAAATTCAGCCATCTGGTGCACTTTTAGAGTAAAAAATTAAGAGCTCCAACCCATATTCAGTGTGCAAATTGAACAAAGAAAAACTCATTCCTCTTTTAGTTATGATATAGTGTCTGTCTACATTACACTACTACATAATAATAGTTATAATATTAATCCCATGACAGTAATATACATGTATTGTAAAACAAATGCACTGAAAAATAAAATAAACTTTCATAATTAGTTTCGTACTAATTTCTATAGAGAAACACGTGATCTTTCATTTTGACAGAAACTGCATCAAACTTTTATTTTGGCGGAAAACATGGTTTCCAAACGCGTCTCATTACAATTCTAGTAAAATGCGTAATCATCAACGATGCAGATGTGGAAATAATGTAATGGGTTCTACACTCATAGCCTTTAGGTGTTAAAATAGTCTAGTTCTGCTCACCACAGTCCTCTACACTCACTCATCTCTCCTGATCCTCCTCACTCCTCATCATCCACTTGAAGGGCCTGATTCTTTTTTCACGCTATTTCCCTGCACTTTTCTTGCGTTTCTTCTCCATCGCTCTGACGATTTAAAATACTGCCGGCTCGCTCAGAGCCCAAAGGGTGAGGTGTTTCAAGATGTGATTGGACCAGCCCAGTGTCAATCAAGAAAATAACCAATGGGCCGCTGATCTACGCGTTTCATGGGCCGGTCTGAGAAAAACAAAACCTACTGACTTTTTTTGTCCAATGCACCGGTACAAAGATCCCAGCGCCGTCAATTGATCAAAACTAAACGAATGGGCCGCCGATGTACGAGTTTTATGGGCCGGTCAGATTACATTTTTTTTTTTTAAGTTTGAGATGTATCGGCCCAAATAGCACGTCGGCCCACCGGGCAAATGCCCGAAATGCCCGATGGCCAGTCCAGCCCTGAGCGCAGGCAAACAAGGCAAAAAAATTTGATGTCACTCATTGCACTGCGCTCCTCTCCAGCTGAGCAGTCGGCATTACGCGTTCATGTGTTTTGGGGGCATGGCTTTGGAAGGAGCCCAGAAGGGAGGGGGTGGGAGTTTCTCTGGATACTTTCAAAAAATGTCTTGTTTCTCAAACCTACCTACCCTGCCTTTAAATCATAAAAAAGCATGTCTAATCACCAACTGAACTCTCCAAATGGAGAAATGATTCTGTGCTCACTGTTTTATTTGACTCTTGGAAATACACAAATAGCTGTATTTATTTTTTTAATTGACAGGAGGTCTTACTGAAGAGAGCAGCTGATCTCATAGAGACGTTTTACGGAATGCCTCACAACAACCAGGTGAACAGCATTTTTGATATCAACATACATTTTTTTTTTATTCAGGCTTGCTACCCAAATATGGGTGCATATTAAAAAACATATTTTTTTAATATCTGCTTTTGTAGCCCTGCAAATAACGGCTTTTTAAATACTAAAATCTATGAGAGTGCCTGGATGTGGACTTGTGACTCTTGTGACATTAAGAAGGATCCACTTATAATTGTAAATAATATATTGCTGCTGAAATCCAGAGTGGGAAGTGATGTCATTTCTGTGCTTCTATATGTGCCTGACAATAGGAGATGATTCTGAAGTGTGCGTCCGACATAGCAGACGCACTCCATGGGACCCCACGAAACCCATCCCACACAAATTCACACAGGATAATGGGTGTAAACTCTTTTAATGGACAGTTAACTGTGAACACAGAGGTTTCTCAGGATGTTGAACGAGGTATGCAGTATGTGCATGTGAGTATGGTACATATGCCACACAACAGTGTTTTAATAAATGAATGTCTCTTTCAGTGGGATTCAGTCGGAGTTCAAACACTGGCTTTGTTTTAGGCAGCACATCCCAACAGTCTGATTTCACTAATATCAACACATGCGCACACGCACATTCGCACCTTCACTCCAACATGCCAAGGCAGTCACACTCAAATGCACACTCATCCATGGCCGGGCACACACAAACACACGGACGGCAAACTTCCTCTGTGCCAAACTTCTCCATGGCTGCCACACAAGCATTCTTAGATAGTCCCATAGAGGACACACAACACTACATCGGTAAGAACACGTCTTTCTCTTCCATCAACTGTCAAACCTCAAGACCTTTTTAGACTACTTTCTATTTTCTTTTGTTTCCCAAAAAAGCCAACATTCAAAATGTATCTTGGCAAATTTTGCTTTATAATTTTGCTTACTTTTCTACTTCTGCTTTTTTTATGACATTATTAAACTGAATCATGATCAAATTGCATAATAATGATCATATGCAATTATTTACACTCCTGAAGACAAATATGTATTTTGGTGGTTTCAGATGTTTATTTAATCCTTCCTGGTCTTCTTTGTCTTTCTTGTGGTTCTATAGTGAAGCAAAAAAGTGCATTTGCTCCAGTTCTGAAGATGCAGTCTTCAACAGCAAGTTCAAGTCTTCCCATTTGCACAGTGAGAGGACAACACACATTTATACACACAACTCCTCTCTCCTGCTCTTCTCGTCCAACTCTACATTGTCCCTTTATTTACTGCATAAAGTGTATATATACACGCACGCACACACACACACACACACACACACACACCTTCACTGCCTTAGGGAGTGCGAAGTGTGAAGTGCATACACACATATAAATTTGTGGAGTGTGAACATTTGACACTCATGTCTATTCTCTGTTTGTCTTTTACAGCCTTGCATGGACTAGTGACACCAGTCGCTCTCTCACATGGACAAAGTCAAAAGTGAAGGAATCTCTTTGTGGAGGGGGAACAACAACATCTATTTTGCATTTTTAATGTTTTCTCAGTGCAAGCAATACAAAAACAAGAAACTATATGTTAAATCGTGTTGGTTGGTAATAAAGCATTTTTTTTGTTCTGTGTATAATATACACAATATGCACCTCTCTATTATTAGTGTGTTGGATTATGTGTGGCCAAGACATTCAACATTTACTTGATATATTTATTTGATATAATAATGTGAAATATTATTTCAATTGAAAATAACTGTTTTGGTGCTCAAAACATTTATTTTTTATCTGTGTTGAAAATTAATTAATGTATCTGTGTTGAAATGCTTAATATTTTTGTGGAACAAGTGGTGTGTTTTACTGTCACATTTTGTAAATTTGTTGTCCTTGTTGGAAAAAAAGTGTGAACACAAACCTTTGAACGGTAGTGTATGAGGAATTTTTTTCCCATCACTCTGTATACCAATATATAAACATTTTCTTACACTTAAACACACATGAACATTTGTCTTAAAAAAACACTACTATTTAAGGGAAAGAAAATGGTCAAAACACTGGACATAGTTATTTTCTAAAGAAGATTAATTGAAGCCCAGGTTCCACATGGCCCCTCTCTCGACAAATCTATTCTTCATGTCTCATTAAACTATTTGTTGAGAATTGCTTGTGTTATGGGAGGTAGCTCTGCTTGTTTTCTGTAAGATACTTCACTGAATTCTCAGATAAGCCCTCCATCAACCATCAAGTTTTACTATGAGGAGGAGGCATCAGAAATAAAAACAAATGCTGACTATGGACTTTGTCTCACATAAATCTGAGTGTGTCCTCCCTGTGCAGTAGAGAGGAGACTCATAAACACCAAAGAACACAATTGTGTGATAACTGTGTCATGACTGACCAGAATTATCCACTGTTGTGGATGTTCAAAACCCTTTACAACACAGTGTCAGTGTGCATTACATACATTGTCTTGTCCTTTATTAAAATTCAAAATGAGTAGTATAAAATGTCTATTGTAGGCTAGTCCCCTTTATTTGAACTAATAAGAGTTGATGTATGATTCAAGATTCTTGTCTTTTTTTCTGTTATTAAGTCTTGCTCGACCAACATATGTCAATTATGGATATTAAATATATTATCATACCGCTGGCCCCCTTTCGGCGGTCTGTGTCAGTGAGGCTGGCTGAGAGCAACATTGTCCAATCACAGAACTGAGCACCAACATCCTGTGCTGTGATTGGTCAGTTCTCCTTATTTGTTTAGTATATTTTCTAAGCAGGAAGTGACATTTTTCGGTAATGTTCCAGAGATATA
Organism: Chrosomus eos; assembly: GCA_036326025.1. NCBI lineage: Eukaryota > Metazoa > Chordata > Actinopteri > Cypriniformes > Leuciscidae > Chrosomus > Chrosomus eos. Next base: position 21,236,707 of record CM070832.1, read on the forward strand.
ATGTAAAAAACCTGTCGTTCTTGTAATCGTGTAGGTAATATATATTATTTTACTGCAACTGCAATAAAAGAATGTCGTGCATTAACTGTCGGTGATATTTAACTAACTGTGTTATTTTACCTGTCCGCAAATAAGTAGCTAACTCTTGATATTTTGTGTGCACGTGCGGGATTATGTGTGACCATAGAATATATAGACGGTGTGTGGTTGTCATAGTTGTATGCGTTATTACATATTACTTTAATATTTGACATGTGTTCGACGGCGTTTTGACAATAGATTGCTTGCTGTGTGCAGTTTGCGATGACTGACAGCGATCATTGTGTGCTGTGTGATGTGACTCTCTGCTCGCCAGTGGGGGAAATCCTGCTGAGCGGCTGTGAGAAGGGAGTCCACAGCATTGATATCAAACTGGGAACAGAAAAGGAGGAGAGGTAACTCTCACAAACATGCGCACAACGTGAGTCAGCAGCACCAAATTACAACATGTAAAACACCCTTAAAGTGCAGTTATAGGAGCAATGAAGCTATTCGAAATGGAATCAAGTTAAGCAATTTATAAGATGTACATTTCTGTTTTTAAACCCTTTCCTTGCCATACTTAAACTTAAAAATAACTGATTTATGGGTCAACATTCTGTGGTGATTAATTGCATGCCACAGGTTTTGTCAATTGATGAAGTATTATAATAGGAGATGTGGTTTGTGAATTAAAGGGATACTCCACTTTTTTTGTAAGTAGGCTAATTTTACAACTCCCTCAAAGTTAAACAGTTGGGTTTTACCATTTTCGAATCCATTCAGACGATTTTCTGATATTTAGAAGAATATCAGTAACCAGTTTCTGGTCCCATTGACTTCCATAGCAGGAAAAAAATATATACTATTGAAGTCAATAACTTTCACTTTCCACTTTTTGCCAACAACATCTCTTCTCTAATGACATGTTTACTGGCCTGAGGGCAGGACAACCTGTCACTCACATGAGATCAAAGCAATAGCAAACCACAACGATCCAATGACCCAATTAATTACCGTATTCTCGATGGTCAAAGTTCAAGATGCCGTTTCACTCGGATATGCATCACAATAGTGAAGAAATGTCTATTGCAATTTCTGTTTCATACTGACTTTAAAGTGTATCCTGTTGTAGTGTACGCCCTGTTGGCCAGTCAGAAATTAGCCCTGAGTTACAGTGCTGTGTTGACTGGCTTCATTGCTACTTCATGAAACCTGAGTCCATCAGCACTCTTCCTCTGCCTGCCATACACCATCCACAAATGCAGAGCGGTTAGTCACATACACACATTAACCCACTTCAGCTCTGACTTATTTATGCCTGGTTTCACAGACAAGGCTTAAGCCTAGTCCCAGACTGAAGTGCGTGTTTGAGCTGTTTTAACTAAAAGCAATTTGCACTGATCATAAAATATGTCAGTGCCATTTTTTTCTCAAGATGCACACCAGTAATGTTTTTTCTAAGCACGTTTATAAAAGCTACTTAAATGTCCTAATTGAACTAAGGTCTAATCCTGGCTTAATCTAAACCCTGTCTGTGTAACCAGACCTTAAAGTTATAATAACCAGGGCTGTGTTTCTCAAAAACACCTTAATCCTAAATAGATTGTAGAACCATCGCCACTAATGGTCTCTATGATCGACTTGGCTTACAATGCTTTTGAGAAACACAGCCCAGGACTTAAACTGCCACTGTTTTTCACTGCTTTCCTCTCTGTATCTATTTCGCAGATTCTTTTAAAGCGCATGTGCTGTGGACTCTGTTGAAGGAAGTGGGACTTGGGAAAACGGTCTCGTACAAGCAGCTTGCGGAAATGATTGGGAATCCAAATGCTGCGCGAGCCGTGGGCTCAGCCATGAAGAAAAACCCTGTGAGTTTTGTTGGAATGATCATCATGACAGATTGATTTCTCATCTGATGCATGTTTTTCTCTGTTGTTCTCTCAGATTCCACTGATAGTGCCGTGCCACCGGGTGCTGCGCAGTTCAGGGGACAGTGGATCATATATGGGAGGAAAGGGAGATGATATTAAAGTTTGGTTGCTCACTCATGAGAAAAAAGCATTGGAGCTCAATGGTTCAAAGAGTGAATAATCCATCGGATGGACCCCAAAATCTTCAGGATGCTTCTCAGTTTTTTCATAAACTTTTTTTTTTATGACGTCTGAGTTTGAAAAACATTATGACTGATTTTTTATTGTTTGGACAAATTATATTCCACTTGAGCGAACACTTTTTGTTATAATCCAATATTGTCTATAGTTTTAGAGGATCTGTTTGGGAAAGCAGGTGTTTTTGAGAGCAGGTGGTTTGATTAGTTGTTTTTATGGTTGTCAGTGTTACATTGACATTGTTAAATGTGATTTGAAAAATCATTTTATAAACAAAATGTTTAATCCAAAGGATTACAGAAGATTATTTTAAAGAAATTGCCATTTCTTTTTTTATTGTTGCATATTTTGTAATCTTTCATTCCTGAAATTAAAATGTGATACATATGTGAAGTTATGCGTCTAAAACTCTAGTTAGCATAACTTATATAAGAAATGTTGAAGCAAATAAACAGCTCTGTAAAGCAAATTAGATGTTTATTAATGGTGGATCAATTGTCTACACTACCGGTCAAAAGCTTGAAATATTAAATTAATATTTTTTAATGTTTTTGAAAAAAGTCTCTTATTGTCACAAAGACTGCATTTATTTAATCAAAAAATACAGTAATATTGTGAAATATTGTTAGAGTTAAAAATAACTTTATTTGAATATATTTAAAATGTAATTTATTCCTGTGATGGCGAAATATATTTAGTCAAACTGATAAATACCAGCAAATGTGTATTTTTTTTTTATCAGTGGTGAGTTTTATTCTAGTTCCTCCATAATGAAAAATAATTTATTTTCTCAAGCACAAATATCAAAGATTTCCCCAACCTACTTCTGAGTGTTTTATTTTTTATTTTTACATAAAGCATTTAATCTCAGTCCACAACTGTTCAAATGCATACTGCATATGGCCGAGGGTCAAATAGTCTGAGAATCACCGTTTAGCTGCCATACAAACACTTCACGTATTTCAAAGGAGTTCTTAGTTCCTCTGGATGTCAAACACACAGTTGGGATCTCTTTAATGGGAGGATGAAAGAAGGGCGTCCCTGGTGAGATATCCACAGTCAGTAGTGTGATACTGCATTATATTGTGTTTGATCATATGTGACATGAGCTACATCCACTGCCTCAGGCTGTGCTGATCTCTCACTAAGCCTTCACATACGGCATCATGCCACCTTACAAAACAGCAATTTGTGCCTGCCAGAAAAACAGTTGGATCGTGCTCAGTGAACACAAACCCTCCCTGTAATTTCAAATCGTTCGGTGAAGTGTGGGAGCTGCTATCATAACTCTGTGTGAGAGGTGTGTCTTAATCTATATCTGTATTCATGTGACATTTTCCATGAGAAGGAGTCTGAAACTCTTATTTTCTTCTTTTCGGTACTGGATCAGAAAAATGTGCTTTATTTTCTATTCATTATAGTATACTCTAATCATTTCTATAATATTTGTATTTTTTGTGTTACCAGAACTGTTTGTTTTTGTTGTTAAAACCCTGAGTAATGTGTACTTTTGTACAATAAACATGAAAATGCATGAAATAATATTTTTAAAAAGGTTGGGTAATGTGTGTATATATATTATTTATATTTATATGGAATTTGTTCTTTTAATCCTAAAAAAAAATTGTAACCGGACACTCAATTTGGGGAAATTAATAGTTTAAATGAAAAACAAAACATAAAGTCTGTCTTTCTTTGTTTTTAAACGATTAATTGCAGAAAAATATTTACCTTTTTTGATGGTATAATAACATTTAGACCAAACTTATGGGATACGGATCCCATACAAACTGCATGCAACTTATAGAAACATTGTGTAAAAAAGAAGCAAGGTTGGGTGATGCTTTTTTGAAATGTCATGACAGCAGAGATGGAAAGCTAATCTGCTGAGGATAAGACCACATACTAACAAATGAGTTAAAACTGTTAAATCCATGGTATACGATTTCACATTTAGATTTAACACTATATTAACCAGATACACTTGAACAAGGGAAACCATCTAGGGGAGTATCCGTGTAATTAGTCTACTGTAAGTCATTTGTCAGGGTAAGACGTGATCAAACTGGATTAATGGTCAGAATGAGAATCAACTCTGATTAAAGTCTAAAGATTCTCTTTTGATTGACAGAATGATGGTGATTTACAATATGATCCCTGTGCTGCATTAGTCCCATGCTGGTGTTTTAATCTTCAAAGCATTTAATGTGACAGAACACATCATTCATATGGGTTACTTAAAGAAATGCTTCAGACTTTATTTTATTTTTTAAATCATATTTATGAGCAGCTTTTTGCTCAACCTCAACTAACCCTCACCTTTGACACCTGATTCTCAGAGATTCTCACATTTTCAGTTTGTTTGTCAAATGTGAACGTATGCTGTGTAAGTACTTCATTACACTTTACGCTCTCAGGTCATAATGTATTGCACTTACATTTGATTAATATGTCAGACTCACACCATTGTGCAGTTCAGAAACAATGCCAGATTTTACCTCACACATCACCTCTCTGACATTCGAATATGAATTTCCTTCATTTTATGTGGAACAAAGTCATCGCTATCAAAGGTGTCAAGCTGTCTCAATCAGAATCCAAATTTAGAAGACCTTTTCTTTTGAATTGACAACTTTTATTGAGCATGGTAATAAACTTGATGCTGAAGTCAGTTAAACAGACAGACTGTTGTGTTTGTTTATCACATACTCAGTTTTCGTAGTTTGTAACGCATGATTCAAACCACCAATCTGATATAAATGCAGTTTTAATCATATTATCGATAAGGTGTCCGTTAACAAATGCAACAAGATAACTGATAATAGCTTATATGGGAGACCGCAGGCATGCTATATCTCTCAAAATTTGACACATGGTACATTTGTCTGCTACAAATATAACCCACTTGGACACGTACAACACAATCACAGATTTTGTGCGTTAATGTCAAACATAGAGTTCCGTTGTTACAGCCTACCCCACCACCACTGAGGTGAGTTGTAACACTATCGAGGGATTGATGTAACAAAAGAGAGGTTTGCTGAAATAAGATCCACTTTGCCGAGATGTGAATTATTTCTAAAAATGTGGCATTTGGTTGTTGGAATAATTAGTGCTACTCTTGCTTCAGCTAATAATAAATGAGCAAGGGTTGATTATGAACAAATATATATATACTGTATATATATATGTATATAGGCTTTTTATTAAAAAAATGAGGAGGATATTTCATCAGGACTTAATAAAACACTTTGTTCCCATGGAATAAAACAAAATTTTATTATCATTGGCTCCAAGGGTTCATCTTCATCAGTTATGCTTTTACATTCTTCCTCGTCTGTTGGGAAATCTCTGTTCTTTCAGAGGCAAACCTTCAGCGTCCACCTCATTCACCTGTAATCACAATAGAAGGGACATCACTGATCAAATACAGTTTCACACTGGGAAATGAAGCCGCTGATGTTTTCCAATAAGACAGAGGAACAGTCATGCTCTTACAACGTGTATAGGTGAAAGCTGCTCCATTGGAGTGTCCGCAGGAATAGACAGCAATGTGTCACCAGCATCCATCATCTGACAGAGACAGATTTTTACTCTAGTCACACATCTCAATACTTTTAATATTCTTAGTTTTTGATGTCCACCCAGTGTTACTCCAGGTCTCCCATACTTAATAAAAAAAAAACAGTTGGATGAACAGAGTTTTCAAAATGACAGCAGACAGAAGAGGACAAGAGGATAATCTCACCCTGAATGTTGCCTCCACTTCACCAACACTTCTCTTTCCGCCAGGAAGCCAACCGTATGACCAGTGCTGGCAAAGACTAACCTCCAACACACACACTAGCACTAACAACTGGACCAGCACCCTTCCTTTCCACTCCATGCTAAAACTGAAACAAAGACATTTAATAGGCAAAATTGTACAAACATTCATATAAAATATGTGAAAATTGTTTAGTTGTTGATAGCCCCAAAAAAATCTTACAATGAATAAAAAAAGCAATCTTATCCAATTATTTGGTTTTATAAATCTATTGGAACAAAAATATTGATTATAGTACTAATATTGATCAAATCAAATAAAATTGTATTAATAAAGCACATTTTAAAATCAACCTGGGTTGGCCAAAGTGCTGTACTAGAAAGTAAAAATAAAAACAAGAAACATGAAAGAATTACAGAAGATTAAATGTGCAAGAGAACACATGCATGGATTTAAATTCAGCTGTTTTAACATAAAAATATTGATACACTGTAAAAAAACCTAACTCATTATTTTGAGTTATCTTTTTGCATGGTTTTTTTTTAGTTTAACTAACTTATTTCGATAAGTTGAGGACAAGAAAAACTTAAAATTTCTTGTTGTCTGGAAAATCTAGTTATCTCTACACAAAAAAATAAGTTGAAATAACTAAATTGCTAAAATATTTTTTACAGTGTATAGCAATATTGATATTGAGTCTGAGGCGACCCCAGTTTCTAAAAATGTACGCAACAGCTCAACATTCAAAACATGCACAGAAATATAGGCCTGTTTTCTCTATACAATATAAATATCCATAAATGAAATTCAAGTCTATTAGCAGTGGGTACGAAGATACAGCATTTAGATATTACACAAGTTGCTGTAACTTCGAATATAAACAGGTTACAGTTTGTCATTTCTTTAAATGGTTTACTTAAATCTTAAGTTTAAATCTAAAGATATTCAGATAACGCTACACTGTAAAAATTATCGTTGATTGAACTTAAAAAGTTACCTACTTGAGTTCATTGAAATAAACAATGTAAGTTAATACAATGAAGGAGATTAATAAATAAAAATTCAATGTTGTGATTAATCATGAAAACATTTTTTTGACAGTGATACAGAATTTTAAAGTCTTACCTGCTGTCTTTGTTCAAGATGAAGTGTGTTGTTCTTGGTCTCCTTTATACAGTCCTCTTAAAATGAGTTGCGATGCTCTTTCGTCATTGAGTCTTGCAACCACAGGGCAGGTGCAGGTTTCTCTCTAATGCACACTCTAATGCACACCTGGGGCTGGATTTCCAAAATTGATAAAGAATTGTCAAGGGGACCTAGCTAATGGACCTGTTTAAAGTGTAAGATTTATTAAATAATGTGTTTAAATGGTCCAAAGAGACACTCTGATGGCCAGATCAACACACAGGGGAAAAGATGAGATATAAAGGCCAAAAGAGGTATGGCTCTGTCTGTCAGAGACAAGGACTGAATCATCTGATTGTTTTTAAATGCACCTATAAATTATGTTCCTGTAACTAACTAAATAACCAACCAACCAACCAGCTGTTACATTTGGTAATTGTTTGCTCACAAACCTTTCCTTGTGTTCTAGTGTCTAACTTTGTACATACATACATACATGCATACATACATACATACATACATACATTACATACATACATACATACATACATACATACATACATACATACATACATACATACATACATACATACATACATACATACATACATACATACATACATACATACATACATACATACATACATACTATAATTTAAAGATTTGGGTTCAGTTTGAGTTAGAGGTTTTTTTTTAATGTTTTTGAAAGAAGGCTATGCTCACCAAGGCTGCATTTATATGATAAAAATACACTAAAAACAGTAATATTGTGAAATATTATTACTATTTAAAATAACTGTTTTTATATTTTAATATATTTGAAAATAAAATGTATTTCTGTGATGGCAAAGCTGAATTTTCAGGATCATTACTCCAGTCTTCAGTGTCACATGATCCTTCAGAAATCATGATTTTCTGCTCAAGATTTTCTTTGATGAACAGAAAGTTCAAAAGAACGGCGTTTATTTGTAGCCTAATATAAATATTTTGTGACATTATAAATGTTTCACTGTGACTTTTGGTCAATTTAATACATTCTTGCTGAATAGAACTATTATAACTATTTAAAAAATGTATTTTATTTATTCAAACTATAAAGTTTTGAACCTAGAGATGGATTTTGCTAAATTGTATTTTAGTTATTTTAGTTTTTTATTTGAGTGTAAATTATCAATACAATAAAATAAAATAAATGTAAAATATAACCACATTTATTTATCATACATATTTTGTGTTAACCTCCAAAGGTCAAATGGCTCAAAAGGACCTTTATTTTGAACTGAGGACCTGTATCCTAAACTATGACACTTCCGGGGCGTTTAAGGAAAATCCCGCGAGCTCAGACACAACACAAGTCAAAATGTCCACATGACGTTCATTTTCAGCAGTTTATTTATCAAGCTATAGTATAATTTAACCGTAAAACAACATGAAGAAGAACTAATAAACTCTCACAGGTAATTGCCACGTACTATTTACATACTTAGCTGTGAACCGTATAATGTATGGCGTCTACACGTTAACAGAGTTACATTAACCTCGAATCAAATCAGTGACGTGATCTGTGGTGTTCCTCTCAGCTTTTAGGGTATAATGAGACATGAACATGGATGTTTTGAAAAGACCTGCCATTCCCGAGGACGCGGTCCAGTATCAGCTGTTTCTGGTTCACCCTGACCCATCCGACGCAGAAGCTAATGAGAAATCCCTTAAACAGATCCTGCAGAACATCCTCGCTGAGATCGCCCCTGTTCTGGTGCCGTACATCTGGCAACATCAGCCCTTCAATATAAGATACCACCCTGAGAAAGGTAAGAGTAATACACACACGTGTGTGTGTGTGTGTGTATGAGTATAATTTCTGCCATTCTTTTTGTGGTTGTCACGAATGTATAAGCTCCACAGAATTGCTTATTTTATCATGCATTTGCAAAGAGGCATTTATAAACAGTTCCCTTCTCTTTTTTCATTTTCACTCCATAGGTGATGTGCCCGCACACCTCGGTGGTGTTACTGAGTTTGGTGATAATGTGGAGGATGAATGGTTCATCGTTTACCTGCTTAAAGAGATCACGCGCACCTTTCGTGATGTAGCTGTTGTTGTCTATGATAATGATGGACAGTTTATTCTGATTGAAGCAGCTGAACACCTGCCAAAGTGGCTGGACCCTGACAGCAGTGAAAACAGGGTTTGTATGGGAAATTTTAAATACTAGTAGTACCATGATATTATCATGATTTTTGGACCATGGTATTCTTTGAAGTACATGCAAATGCCACTGATGTGCATCAATATGATAATCATTTTGATACAACAATCCGTACGATTTGTTGCATTCCTGTGGATCTTACATTTCGGTAATCGGTAATTGCAGGAAATGATGTCACCATTAATTTCTCATCTATATAAAGAAATAAGTAACTTGTGGCTCTTACACATTTAGGACTATGGTATTAACATTTGATCCCAGCACTGTCAACACAGTTTGTATTAATCAGTGATGGATGGTTATCATTTGCAGGAAAAATATATGATACAAATCTCTCTTTTAGAAGTAAGGCTGTTCTTGTTATTGTTGCGTATATAGTGCATATATTGTCTGTTCCCCTTGGCTTATGACTTGTATTGTCTGTAATTGTGTTTCTCAGGTGTTCCTGTACCAGGGAGAGCTGCACATATTACCCAACCGTAAACGTTCTGGAGAGGTTGGCTGGCCCAAAGACTCGGTGCCTGCTGTGGGTCAGGCTCTAGAGGTGCTGCACTCACACACTGAGAGCTGTTTAGCCAAACAGCCCATACGCTCCGCTCTGGCCAGGAGGCTGGATGGGTGAGAGTGATGTCATTGTTTAAAGTGCCCCTATTATGCTTTTTTCAGATATTACCTTTCATGTAGTGTGTACTATAGCTGTTTGTGAATGTTAAAGTTTCATAGATCATCAAAGTGCACGATAAATGGAGTAATTGTTGCTGAGGCCTGGAAGAGTTTGTTTTGTGTTGTCGACAAGTTTTCGCGCTGGGAAATCAAATCCACTTTGCATAGATGCATGCACTTCCAAAGTATGAGGACTCATGCTCGGATTGAAACGGTAAAACAGACTCCATTGTTACTGTTCATATCACTGTGTGTATACAAGTGTGGAGGAGGCCTCCGAAGCTGAAATTCGAATATGGTAATGAGCGTTACATTTCTGATACACGCTGTTTCAGATACTGTGAGAAAAGAAAGAGGTGGTGCTGTAATGTACGTTATGAAAAAATTTGCGTTATTTGACCTTGGATGCATGTAAACCTGTTATAGGAGACCTTTAAAACAGCATGATTGGGGCACTTTCATATAAGCAATTCAGTTGTTTCTTTATAGTGCTTTAAACTGATTTTTACAAACTCATGTGTATGTGTGCAGGTATCCAGATAAAATCCAGCAGAATTTCCACCGCGCCCACTGTTACGTTCCTGCGGGCATCGTTGTGGTGTTGTCTAGGAGGCCTGACCTTATAGCCCCGGCTGTCTCTGCTTTTTATTTGCGTGACCCTGTTGACCTCCAGGCCTGCCGAACTTTCCGCATCTTTCCTCCTGACACCAGAGTTATGACATCAGTAAGAAGCAGTCTAAATTTAGTTTGAAATGTTTCTTTAGCACCAAATCAGCGTACTAGAATGATTTCTGAAGGATCATGTGACACTGAAAACTGTAGTAATTATGCTAAAAATTCAGCTTTGCATCACAGGAATAAATTACTTTTTAACTCCAAACTTTTAAAGTTATATTTATTGAAAACTCCTTCAGTTACTTCAATCGGTTCACTTCCCCCTGTCCTGTAGGTGAAGTTTACTCGATGCTTGTACGCACAGCTGCGACAACAGAGTTTTGTTCCAGATCGGCGGAGTGGTTTCACACTTCCCGCCCGCTCTCATCCCCAGTACAGAGCTTACGAGCTGGGAATGAAACTGGTGAGTGCATGGCATGAGTCGTGTGCAGAGTAATCTGACTATTAAAATGCAGATCTCATTTCATAGAGATTGTGTTTTTCTCCAAAAATTGTGCCATTGGAATAAAATACGATTTGCCACGTCATACATTTTGTAACTAGAGTCCATGGTGCTAATGTATTCTACCTTCTGTTCATGCCTAAGGCCCATGGCTTTGAAATCCTGTGCTCCAAATGTGGACCGTCTTCATCAGAGCAAGAGACTTCAGTCAACAGTAACCCATTATGGAGAGGCTTTTTAGATAGCCTTAAAAAGAATGGATACTTTAAGGTAGGAAATAGTTTCTGTGTTGAAAATACTTGAAGCAGATGATGCAATTATTCCTTTCCCTGAGAGATGCGTTTTATCTGAGTGGATATAGTTTTTGCTTATGTGTTTGACTATTTTTGTGAACCCAGAGTGAACTTGAAGGATCTGCTCGACACAAAGACTTAATGACATCAGCAGAGAGTTTCTTCAGGCAGTCGGTAACCAACACTCATCGGTGAGAGTGGCTTTTTTATTGATAATTTACTGTCACAGTTCAAAATAGTTGTTTAGGCACAGAGTAGTTTACATTTCCAAACTGCAACAACGTCTCTAAGACGCTTGAAGAAACCGACCTGCAAAGCTACAGTACTGTGAAAAGTTTTAGTGTAAAATGCTGTAAAGTGAGGATTCTTCAAAAAATTGTCATAAATAGATTTTATTTATCAATTAACTTCTATAAACTATATAAAATCAATATTTGGTGTGACCACGCTTAGGTGCACTTTCACATAGTTTTTCACATAGCTTTGCATGTCGTTTCTTTCAAGCGTCTTGGAGACATTGACAGTTTTTCTCGATTTACTCCGTTTCAGTTTTTTCTGTTTCTTCATGTAATCACAGACACTCGATGATGGTGAGATCAGATCATACCGGCTGATGTCAGACTCATTGTGCATACAAAAATCGCACTGGATTATTACAATTAATGGCAAAGGAATGTTTGGAAATGTAAACTGATATTTCCTACTGGCACACTATAGCAAAGATATCAATAACTGGACCATTAACTTTAAACCATTTTTGTTGTTGCTGTTGGTGAAAATACTAGTACATTTTGTTTTATGATTTATCGGAAATAATACATTAAATTGATCAAAATTGGCAATAAAGACTTCTGCATTGTTCTAAAATTCTTTTGAACTTTCTCTTCATCAAAGAATCTTTTCAACATTTTTGCCATTAATATGTTAGAATAATATAAATAAGAGTCGCAAATATCGTTGTTATTCATTTTCTTATTTACTGTATTTTGATTAAATAAATGTATCCTTGGTGAGCTTTAGAAAATCGTACTGAGTACAAACTTTAAAATAATAGCGTGTATATATGATTTTAATCTTTCTCAAGCCCTGATGTTCATAATCCTGGCGATGAGGTGTTGAAAGTCTTGGAGGGCGCCTCCTTCAGTTCGGAAGACCTCAAAAACCAAGAGGCACATCTACCACCAGAGGACAGTACGTACCAATTTTTCTCCGATTTAAAAGAGGATTGTTTTCTCTTTGGCCTGCACATATTGAGTCTTTTCACTGGTTTTGCTGAAAGTGAATCATTTTCATACAGTTTAACATACATATTATTTCTGTCTTTTCTTAATTAAGTATTGTCCTCTCAATCTCACCCTGTAGGTGATTCGTGGTTGGACATCTCACCTCAGGAGCTGGAGAGGCTGCTTGAGGAGAAAGGAAGTCGAGGGGTGAGTGATGGCACTCGTAAGACGACACAGCCTGATGAGGAGGTGCAGGAGGAAGAAGCTGGCTACAGTCTGATAGCTGTAACGCAAGGCATGAAGAACTTCATCAATGCCATGTCTTCTCATGAAGGTGCTGAAATACCCAGGTAATGATACTCCATCTGAATAATTGTCAATACTTCAGTTATTATTATAGTGCCATGATCATTTGACTGACTTTTCCTGAAATTGTGTTTCAGGTCTTGCTTGGTTGAGCCCTTCAGTTTTGATCCAGATGCAGTAACCAGTGCTCTTGATAGATTGCTAGGTGAGTTTGACTTTCTATGATATTAATGAATCCTAGTGCTCTAAAATCTTTATTAGTGGTCGACCGATATATCGCCAATATATACTTTGGAGATAATCATGTCATTTTTTTTCAATTATTGATATGTTTTTCTGTTTGTCCAGTGTGTCTGGACCAGGACTTTTATCGTGACAGCACTTATATCTATTTGGCCACTTTTGTCACATTTTGAAAAAATATTATTCCCACACAGACTTACCAGATTACTGAGTGCACTGTTGGGTACAGCGTTTATTTTCTTTTTATTCATATTTTTAATTTATGTATTTGTGAAAAATACTATAATAAGATTATAGAATCAAGAAGTTGTCATCTAAAGTATACATCTGTTTATTTTTATTTTATTTTCAAGTTATGTATTTCTATATATTATACAATTTGTTTTAATTTAATTTCAGCATGTTTTTATTATCTTTCTATTAAATAGTCTGATATCATATATATGCCTTATCTTTACTACAGAAAATCAGTAATAATTAGCACTTCCTGTTTTACAGGAACTAAGGATGATGAGTTAGACTCTGACGACTTTGATGATGAGGATGATGATGATGACGACGACGACGAGGAAGACAATGATGTGGATGAGAATGGAGAAGTGCAGAATGGTGGCTTTCAGGAGCAGGCAGGTTCAGAGGAGCTGGAGAATCTGAAGAAATACATGGATGAAATGGACCAGGAACTGCAAAGCACAAATATTGGCCAAAGCTTTACACAGAATAACAGAGTAAGTATTTGTACATGTTGTTAATCCTGTGCCCATAACTTTGTGAAAGCTTTTGATTTATATTTATTTTCCTGCTTCCTTACAGGCCAGTAATAAAGCAGATGCATCTAAAAGCTCATCAGCCACCTCGGGCTCAGAGCTTGCTGAGGAAGAAATCCAGCCGCTTGATGTGGATCTCAACCTTGTTACAAATTTACTTGAATCTCTCGCTTCTCAGGTGGGCCTAGCTGGGCCTGCGTCTAATCTACTGCAGAGTCTAGGCATCCACATCCCACCTGACGCAGATCAGCCATGATGAGCCAAACTGAAATAATAAAATCAACTCAGTGTTATCAGGCACTCAGCGTTCCTTCACCTTGTAAACTTAAGCTGTTGCGCTATCAGCTGACTATATTTGAATTTATGGTGTTCTGTTCCACGCCTAGTACTGAATTGTGAATTATTACCTCCATACATTTGATATTTTCTTCAAAACCGAGCACTTTCATTAAAATTGACTGGGAATTTCTTCCTGCACAAAATCTAAGTAGTTGTTTATCATGTTGTTCATGATTAAAATGTATTTTACTCCCTCTTTTTGAATAAAGATAATATTTTCTGAGATGTTTCGAATTACAATTAGTGTCATTTTGTTGGAGATTAATAAAACTGTTATGGTTTACAACAGAAAATATCAGCTACAGCTCAGCTATCTGTCAGAGAAAAGGAAGGGGAATGTTTCTCAGTGCTTATCTACGCTGATAAACTAAACAAATTGCATGCTCGTGTAACATTAACCAAGTCTATACAGATAAATCAATCATGCCTGATTAGAAGCAAAGCCACGCAGCTCCAATGGTGAACTTTTTTAACCTCTTGATTCTCGTTTGGACAGACTTTGGCCTATGCTTGAAACAACACTAATGAGTTATAGGATTTCTGGTGATCAAAATTTGTGCATTACGTACTGCTTCCATCATTAAGAAAATATGCAGGAAATGTAAAATGTAATACATAAGATTTATACAAGAAATGACAAGAAAGAAGCTGAAACACTTGGGAATTTAGTTTGCGTATGAGAAAACCTCAAGATGTTTTATTTACTCCATACTTTAACAATAATACTGTAGTCTGTACTGTAAATTAGGAGCTAAATAAATACATGAGTCACAGGTTTTCTATTCAAATAATATATTACTATTGTAATAGTCTTAAACTGTTGTATTGCTACTTATGGCTGTGATTTCTACAAACCATGCATTTTGCCAATGTGAAAGGCTCTGTTGTGGGTGTTACTGTACGATTAAGCTCTTACTGTATTATAATATACTTGGGTGAATCTCAAAAAGCATGTCAAGAACATGCTTAGATCATTTTTCACCTTCAAAATATAAAAAAAATGTATATATTTTGCATTAAAAAAAGGCTTTAAGACCATTAAGGCCCAGTTAAGCACATTCTCCATTCTCATTACCGTAATGCTTTTAAAAAGAAAAGCACAAAATAAAGGCATAAATTAAAAACCAATACAACAATAACTTAATTTTTGCATTGAGATAATGGAGGAATTGTGGTGAAACTATCATGAAAATTACATTACAACTAAAATGCAAAAAATATGCAAAATATAATTTATTTTAATTCTCAGAGCTTCCAGCTGACAAATAGAAAATAGTGGATAATTCTAAATCAGAATAAAATAGTATGTACAAAAGAAAGCTGGTTTGAGATGTCTTAGAAACCTGTATTTTTAACATCTTTAAAGTTGAATTCCAGAACTTATTAGTTCCTTCATGAAAACACCTAAGTCATAGTTTCAGTGCAAGCGAACAAAGTCAGTGCCTGCTGGTAGTGTAACCATATAAAATAATTCATTAGAATTATCTTTAAGGTTATCACGCCTATATAATGCGTTTTAATACTGTTATCATCAATCATGTATTTGATTGGTTATTCCCCATAGACTTTTGCTCCTCAGAATGATCTACACTCTGATTGGTCCGTATGTCCTATAGCAAACTGAACAAGGGCAGTACGAGCCCTCTGGTCGCATGCAGCACGGCTGCTGGGAGAGCAGATAAATACAGCGCTGTTACATCCACAAAAAGAAGCTGCACAGCACCCAGCAGCAACATCCCGAGCATGTATCCCAGAAACAGCAGACTGTGCCAGTTGCCATGAATCAGTGCCTTTGGGCCGTCAGGGTGCAAAACACACAGGAACCCTAATAAGAGGATACGTGTCACTGTCAGAGTGTAGTAAAGGTCAAAGGTTGAGGCATGGCTTCGCTCCGTTTGGGAGACTTTAGCCAGCCAGGCAAGAGACAGGCTGTGGAGGACCAGGCTGAGAGGAGAGTAGACGTACTCCAGCGGTTCCATCACATGCAGTCCATCCCAGGCTAGAAAGAGAAAAATGCGATTCAAAATGGAATTACTGTTTTAACAATGGCAAGGACCCATTTCTCAATCCTTGCATCAAAACTCTTCACACAGTGAGCACAACAGCAATCTATGTGGGCTAAACTGCGGATCATTTACAGTCATGGCCAAAAGTATTGGCAGTTTCGCAAAGTTTGCTGCTTCAATATTTGTAGATTATTTTTTGTCTTATGTTTCTATGGTATACCGGAAAACAATAAAACTTATGAAATGCTTAAAAGCTTTTATTGGCAAAAACATGCTGAGTCAATATCTACAGTGTTGCCCCTTCTTCTTCATAACCTCTGCAATTCACTCCAGCATGCTGGATGTCAGCTTCTGGGCCAAATCCTGACTGATAGCGATCCATTCCCTGCCTTATTAGTGCTCAGAGTTAATCACAATTTGTGGACTTGTAAAAGGTAACTCGCCTTTTAAGGATTGACTACAGGTTTTCTATAGGATTAAAATCCGGGAAGTTGCCTGGCCACGGATCCAAAATTTCAATGTAATGATCTCCATGCCACTTCATTATCACTCTTGCATGCATCTGATCACTCTGCACAATAAACAATAAAATGTGAATCCACACCACAACAACTAAAGCAGCAAACTTTGCAAAACACAAGATGTATGTCACTGCCAAAAGTTTTGGCCATGACTGTATCATTGATTAGGCACAAAATACATTCAATGACTACATCTTTCAAAAAATTATAATTATTTTCTTACTCAGACACAACCACCATTAAAACTCTATGCAAGTACCTATAGAACAATTTGGAAAACTGAATAAGATATATTTTTTTTTTACATTTCTACAGTAACACCATATTAAAATATTTTCCAAATCTAAAAAATGAAACTATCAAAACTATTTGAGGTTAAAATCCGTTCACACCAATGGCGATAGCTATAACGATAAAGATATTGTTTTAAAAATCGTTACAAATGTAAAAGATTAGCAGAGTACACACCACAACTATAACGATAACGGCAGAGGAACAATTTTGTTGGAATCACTTTCACAACGATTTTTTTTCTGATGAATGAACAAAGACAGACAATCCAACAGACTTTAAAGAACTCGAGCATTTAAAGCGGCAGATAACATATTTGCAGCGCGTGCTTATAATAAACAGAATGTTATCTTGTGTTGGTGTGGATGCTAATATAGTTTCCATTAGTTTCTGTCTTTAGTCTTTCCATTATACAAAAGACAACTTAGGAATAATTTTGTACTGTAATGTAAACATGAACCATGTCACATATATCGCATTTTGGATGTGAAATTCACTTCTGTGCCAAGCTGAAAGTTGGTTAGGAGAGCTGTGTGAAGAGTTTTGGAGGAAAAGTATTGAGAAATGTGTCCCAGTGAAACGTCCCATAATTGAAGCCATCATACCTGTGACACTGACGGAGGCGAAGGTGAGAAATGTTAGAAGGCAGGAGACATGGATGGAGCCTGGCATATTCAGTGCAAACAGGTGACCCAAGCTCACACTGACCATTGGAAGGAAGCGAGCGATAAGAGGGTACAGGCCAGAGTGGGAACAGGCTTCAGCCCATACGGCCAGAACACACTGGACGCTCCCGCAAACTGCCGGCACAAACAAACGCTCCGCCAGCCTCAGTGAAAAAGGTTTCAAGTGGATCAGACCCACACCATGCAAAGCTAGCAGTGCCATGAGATTCAGAAGTACCTGGAGGGAACAAAGCAGGAGTACGAGGAAGTTCAATGCGGAAGTACGAGTAACATTTTTGAGGAAATGATAAACATAACAGATGATAATGTTACATGAAAAGCAGTAACAGCTGCTGTATCAAACTATTAAAGAACATTTTTAACATTTTTTTAAAATTATTATACATGTCGTTTTATGACCACATTTAATACACTGAATATTTGGTGTAGTTTAAAAAAGTTTAGGTCATTTTACACACCAAAAAGTCTACAAATGGTGAACTTATAAAAACTTTGACCAGTTACAGCACACACATCTGCACTTTCCTACAGTACAGTGGGGTCCAAAAATCAGATATTGCATAGCAAATCCCAGAAATAAACAAGGTTTTAAGATTTTGAAACAAAAATTAGACAAAGAAACGTAAATTTAATAATAACTATTTAGAATTCTGCACTATTTCTAGGTCACGAATCAAATAATTTGTGACATTGATCATGTGACTCTTTGTACAGATGAAATGCTCAAAATGCACAATCTCAAATCATGCTGAAGAATATGATCATCAGGTTTGAAACACTCTTGTGGGTTGCATCTGAAATTGCATACTACCCTACTATATATAGTAGGCAAAAACAGTCAGTATGTGACAAAAGTAGTATGTTCAAATTTATTGTATTGATAAAACAGTAGGCAAAAAGACTTACTTCTACCAGTGCACATCTAATGGAGCTAATACTATCCCATGAGGTCACTTGGAAATGGCCGTGAAGTGACGCTGGTAAGTCACATGATAATAACAACATGCCGAATGTAGTACGTCCGGATTACATTCAAATTACACATTTAATCTATATAGAATGTACCTTTTCCACGGTCGAAAAGTAATTGACAATACTTATTCAAGAGAAGCACTTACTCAAGAGAGTATGTGATCTTGCACACAGCCAAATTGTGATACTGATTTAATTTGCAACAAAAAGAGTATGTTATAAAAATGTGCAAAGCAAGCATTTTACCAGTAGTCTCAGACTCTGAACCCACTATAAATTTTAACCTAAAATCTTCAATTTGTCAATTGCCAACATCCCATCTGCATCTTAAATTTATAGCCAGCCATAATATGCAAACACACAAACACTAAAAGGACTCTTTATAAAGGAGTAGCACTAGTCCAATGATCACATGTAGCACGCCTAATGATTCATCCAAGAGCCGCCCAGCCTTGTGCTTTACACCCTACAGATAATCACTATCCACATTCAGATATATTCCTAGCATTGATGATGATATAGCATATTATGCCCATTTCTCATGACTTTCTCATAGTGATGGTCCATTTAACATAATCCTTGTTTACTGAGCTCCCCGTTAATATTCATTGTGTAAAAAAAACATACTCCAAAAAATCTTTGTGAGTAAATACATTTTTTTGGTACTCTAAAATGTACTTATTCAATTCACTCAGGTTCTTCAAAACTGGCCTGAACTTTCTGCACTGACCCCAAATGCATGACTAGAAAGCCTGCAAACTAATCTGATCAATACTTACATAAGGCAACTGTAAAATATGCATGATCAAGATCATAAAACAGATGTAGAACAGATAAAGATGAACTGATAAAGATGTAGCTGTGTGAGCAAAGTACCTGTATGAATGCAAGTGGCACCGCATAAGGATAGTGATACTGGGGAATGAAGATCCTGCTTACAAAACTGTGTAGATTATCTGCCAGAGCGTACACAATCACAGCCACCAGGGCGGCGATGCACAGCAGGAGTGGCACCAGGGGTTTACACACTTCATACACACAAGCTCTGAGAGCATGCGGCGTATGCATCTGCCACCATGCCGAACTAAAACACAAATGGACAGACAGTAAAATAAATATGGCTTAATATTGTTGTCATTTTTGCACCTAAGAATATCACATTTGAGATACTGATCAAGTAAAAGCATAATCTCACAAGCATTGATGATAAAGATGATTTTATGGCCACTATTTCCAAGCAAGAATTCACAATCAAAAATTTATCTCACCATCTGGACACCAGATTTTGCCATGGGTCCATACTAGTGGTCCACCCACCCGGGACCGGTGGAGTGGAATACGGGTTTAGATTTTGACCCCTTCAAAGCATCAGGGGTTGGAGGATGGACGTAAAACTACCTGTACACAAAGGACAAGTAATCAAAAATAATTAATAAATATAAAAAGAATAATAATAAAGGTAAAAATAATAAAGACACAGACCATTATGTTACCCTTACGAAAAATAAGTATACTTCAAGTTCATTTTATGAAGTATACTTAAAGGTGGGGTATGTGATTTGGAAAACGACCGGCAGATTTTGAAAATACACAATTCAAATGGTCGTCCCTTCTTTTCTCCAACACTGGCCCTGACTGGGTCACGCACGCTGGGGGGAGGGGGGTGTGGTACAACCGTTTGATTGACGAACTTACTGTCCAATGATTCTAGGTGGTCTTGGTCTTGGAAATGATTGGCTGAAGTTTTTCGAGTCCTGCCCGTTCCACAGATGATTGAATTGCTCAATTTTCCTTTCAATGCTTCTAACACAGTGGATGTAAGTGGGTTAGGAATAGGATTTCAAGTTATTTTGAAAAAATGGACAAAAAAGAGAATCACATACCCCACCTTTAAGTAATGTTCAAGTATATTTTTAAGTATAGCCTACTTTAAGTATAGTAACATCAATGTGTACATGTAGTAAACTTGTAAGTGTACTATTTCAATACTGTTTGGGAATAAATTGGCCCACGTTTAGTATATTAAAGTATACGTTTAAGTGTACTATAAGTGTAACAGTAGTAAACTTTAAGTACACAACTAGGTTTATCATTTGTAATGCATTTACAAGTGAACTTATAAGTATACAAGTAGTTTATTATTTTAATACAAGTAGCATTTTTTTAGTTTATGAAAGTACACACTGAAGTGTACTCTCAGTAAACTACTAGTTTAGTAGTTTAAGTGAACATAACATTATACTTAGTTTACTATTATTTTTGCACTCAGTATACTACTATGATCAAATGTAGATATTATTTTTTACACTTGAAAAATACCTTTAACTGTACTTTTACAAAATTTAAAAACATTTTATTAGCTTCATGCATTCTTTTTTATCAACACTTGAATGTCGGTAAGTTTCACAAAGGCAAAATTTTAAACAAAAACGTTGAGAAAATCACATTTTTGTCAAAGACTACGCCTTGATCAGATTCAGAACAATGATCAAAACACAGAGTAGATCGAGTCCAACACCCCCAAAGCTTCACAGTCGTTTTCTCTTCATTTCATTTGGTAACACATTAAGCAGTTTTGATTTGCATGCTGTTTGATTATCACGTTATTTTACATTTGCGTGAGCAATCTTGTTTCAGCTTCTTTCTTCTCCTGTGTTTATGCACACTACCACTGGACTAGCCTACACAAAAATGCAGATACGCAGAATTAGAAACATATCTGTTTTATCAATATTCTAATCAATATTTTTAAACAATGTAGGCTAAGTTTCATAAGACTGTATGAAAAACTATGTAAAAAGGTAGGCTATAGCCTATTTAATAGGTTACTCGATAAGAGTTAACACAACTACAAGCCAAGTATACTTTGAATACTTAATTATACTTTTACTTAAGTATATCTCGATCAAAAGATTGAGTAAAACTAGGGCTACAGGCCAAATATACTTGGACTTTTCTCTCAGTATAGGTCAAGTAGCCTACACTTAAATGTAATTTTAAATATATTTCTGAGAGGTACAAAGTATATTTTTGAGAAGTATACAATGTAGACTGAAAGTATACTTTCTTATTTTTTGTTTAAAAGAAGTAGTATAGGATACTAATAGAACACTGACTTGAATAAACTTATTTTTCGTAAGGGTAGCCAATTATCATTTAAGCAATTTAAAACATAGGCCTAACCAGATGTCATGTTTTGTCCTGTATTATGTCGTTTTTAAAACGCTTAACTTTTTTATTTAATAAAAATAAATAAAAATAAAATGTAAAGTAAAAGCAAACAGAATTACAATATAAAATATAATGAAAATAAATGATCTAAGCAAATTAAAAGTATATTTTAAAATAAATAAATAAATAAATACAGAAACTATTATTGACGTTAAGATAGACCTACTCACATTGCTTCATGCGACCATGTCAGTCCGTTATGTATTTCCACCACGGATTGAGCACGGGAGTAGACTTTGAGCTGCTGTCACTTTGAGAGTTAAAAATACAAATAAATTGAAGTAACTTCCCTCGATGAGAGATTTTCTTTCCGCCGTTAAGATCAGTGTTTTATCCTGGATTTAGTTCTTTCCGTTGATTGGCCCCCTCTCGTTTGAATGCATTGAGAACAGGCTCAAAGTAGCAAAGCAGAGGACAAGCAGAGTTAATGATTGAAACGTCACCTGGCAGCGTGAACGCGCATCGGTAAGCTCGGTAAACAGTCTCCTGACGCGGACGCAGTGTTGTTGTTGTGTGCTACACTTTGCACAAATAATTAACCAAGCAGGTGACTACCAATTTAGGCATGTTTTATTGCTTTGTAAAATACATTGTGCAGTGAGAATATAAATGAAATTCTCTGGAACCTCATAGTTTGTTTTAATCATGCTGTTAGGCTATACTGAAGACGATTGCCTCCTTTCTTTATTGGGCAGATAATGTATGGTTATAAATATAAAACAGACAGAATAAGGAAACATTTGTTTGCCAAACTTTTATATGCCATTTTGACAATCCTTCTTCCCCCAACATAAACTTTAGCTATACGGCTGCAAACATTTGTAATGTCAAAGCATAATTACACAATGTACAAATATAATCACATGTCATTTTGTATGTTAGCTATGTAGCCTACATGAAAATAACTAGTTAATAATATTAATGTAATAGTCAAGAAATTAGGAAAGGGTAAATGTATGTAAAGTAATTGAGCACACTGGCAGTTTCAAAGACATACCTGACTTCATAAACAGCGTTTGCATACGAAGACCCTTCCTAAGGATGTTTTCTGATTTCATAAATGTCGAAAAAGGGACCTCAACAGACAGGATGTGACCGTGACATGGCCTATTTGAATATGCCTTCCTATCTCCATATTTGAGCAAGGAGCTAAGAGTGACTAAACATGACTCACCACAGCCAGTCTATGGGAATAAAAAGTACAGATCATTTTATGTTGTATGTTGTGCTTGAGAGTTAATATGACTTCCAATTGGCCCTACAATAAAATGTAGGCATATAACACAGACAGGGTAAACAAAACATCCATTAAGTCTATGATAAATCACTAATAACAAAACAAACATTTCTGTCTGAATATGTGTGCTCACGATCAGGTTTTATTTTTTGTGGCTATAGCAGCTGGATCCACATGAATAAATGGAGAAATGTACTGAGGGTAAACAAGCACATTATATCCATGACAGGTGGGTGAGAATAGAACAGATAGTCAATACAATATCACCAGGACAACCCAGGCCAGTACTCATTAATCAGGTCAAATATCAGTAAGAACATACCAATATGGTGACATCATAGTACTGATGAATGCCAGTGATGGGTCATGAACAAAGGACATTCCCTTAAGTCATCATTACTGACCCTCATGTCATTCTAAATATTCTTAAAAAAACATTTGGGCTGTATGAAAGAGGCTGCGTTTATTTTGATCAAAATACATTAAAAACTATAATATTGTGAATTATTAAAATAATAAATATACAGAACTGAGGAACTGTTTAAGTGTAATTCATTGGTAACGAATGTATAATGGAAAGAAAAACAAATAAAATGTTTTTAGAATGATTTAACAACCACATAATTCTAAAATTCTACTTACATACCTGTTCTTTTTGGTAGATTTGGCTGTATCAGAGCAGAGAAATTCTGTAGTGTAGGGAGGGTTTTTTTTGCTTGCTGTTGGTTTGAGTGTATCAGGATGGTTGTATTATCTCTCTTTCCTTTTGGCCCATAGAAGAGCTTCGGTCCGAATGGCTCCCATCCCAAACCATGAGCTGGTAAATGTCGTTTGGGTTCGCTCCACTGGTTTGCGGGGCTCTCTGCAGGTTCAGAACAGCGCCTCCTGTAGGGAAATGAATGGAACAGTCAAACTCTTTTTTTTTTTTTTTTTTTTTTTTTTTTTTTTTTTTTTTAAATGCTTTATTCAAACATTAAGTTTACAATGTAAAATAACATAACCAGAACACAACAACAAAACTATACAAATAGTGAAAGAAAACATTAAACATTTAAAATAAAAACAATACAAAAAAAAAAAAAGACAAAGGGCATTACTTAAATAAAAAGATATCTAAACATTTAGTACAGTAAAAAGTTTGTAAATCTTGCAAATCATACATGTTCTGAGCGCTTTTGGATTAATGGAAGAAGATATTGTAATCAAATAATTTTTTATCTCTTGTAAGAATACCAAAAAAATTGGTTTACAATTAGAAAACTTACATTTATGAATATAAAATCTACATAGGAAAATAATTAAGTTTATTATAAAGCAAGCATTTGAATCCGCTTCAAAAAATCCAAAAATAACAGTCTTGGGATTCACAGAGAAATTTTGCAAGATATTGCTTGAGATAAACCAACTAACATCTTTCCAAAGTCGCAGAGTAAAACTGCACGACCAAAACAAGTGAAGAACTGTTTCAGCGTCATTCTGACAGAAAGAGCAATTAGTGTCAATATCAAAATTGAATTTTTTTTCAAGAAACGTTTTGACTGGGTAAATATTATGAATTAGTTTAAAAGATATTTCTTTTATTTTGTTTGTGAGGAGAAACTTTTGTTGTATGGAACATATATTTTTCCAATTTAAATTATCAAAAAGACCATTCCAATATGAGATTGCAGGAGGGGCAGAAACAATGTTCTCAAGGAATAGAACTCTTACTTTATAATTTCTTCCTTTTTTTTCGGTGAAACATATCTTACCAATAGGAGTGTTGACAGGTTCAAGAGAAGATAGTGAACCCAACGAGAAAGAGTTATTTTGAAAAGCATGAGTATGCCAGAAGGAATAGCATCCATAACTGTGGCAAACTCTTTGGGAGTTGGAACAGTCAAACTCTCTCAAATAAAACGTCTTTGAATCGTGTCACAACAACACTGAAGGTAGGCCTACCTACATCAACATAACTAAGGATAAAGAAGCTGCATAACTAAAGAAATCACAGCTTGTGTGTATCAGCTACATTGTTGAAGAAAAATATGAAAGAATTAATAATATTTTTTTTCTAAAAAAATAAAAATAAAATTGAATAAACAAACTCACATGCATTCACACGTTGTTTTCATGTTTAATGGAGACTTTCCATAGACATAATGATTTTTTTATATATTCTATCCCTTATCTTCTACCCTTCACAGAAAACTTTCTACATTTTTACATTTTCAAAAAACAAATTTAGTCTGATTTATAAGCTGTTTTACTCATGTGGATCAAAAGATGTCCCCACACGGATTTCGGATATTGCCATCTTTGTGGGGACATTTTGTCCTCATTGCGTAGGGTTTACCTGGACACACACACAGACACACACACACATTACATTACATTACACTGATTGTCTGTAATTATTTGTCTGTTTTGTGTTTCCTTAAAATTAATTTGTTGTGTACTTAAAATATCCCAAAAGCTCCTAAAGATTTTTCAATTCAAATTTTAATTAAAGCTGCAAGCAGCAATGAAGCGGGCCCTCGCACCCGTGCCGCCGCCACCCGGCGGTTTTAGGTAGACAAAGCACGGTGGGCAGTATGTAATGATAATAAATATAGGAGGACTATGTCAAAGTATTTGTATTTGCCACACTTCCTGCTACCAGCAGGTGGCGCTATTACAATAATCTAACATGAGCATGGTCATGTGTTCAGGACAGGACTCTTATCAAACATGTGAAGTTTGGGGCAGATCGGACATTGTATGCCTGAGTTACACCAGGCGTCAGGCAACCTGTAACCCGTGTTTTTCCAACCTTATACCCGTGAAAGCTGGTAGCAGGAAGAGTGCAAAGTTTCATGAGTTTTCGAGCATGTTTAAGCCGGAGGACTATGTCAAAGTCATTTATTTTTAGCACACTTCCTGCTACCAGCAGGTGGCGCTATTACTATAACCGAATATGAGCATGGTCATGTGTTCAGGACAGGACAGGACAAATTTGAAGAGGATCATATAAAAACTGTAGGAGGAGTTTGTTAAAGTACGAAGCCTGAAAATGGCAAAAACTGCACAAAAATCAGAGAGGAAAATACAAAATGGCAGACTTCCTGTTGTGTTTAGGGCTATGCTCCAAGATACTTTTTAGTAGGTATTGGGTCATTACATGTATGTACAGAATTTAGTCCACGTACGTGAAACGTAGCGCCAGGGGCAATTAGTCGAAATATTTATTTGCCCAACTTTTTGCCCATTTGCCACACCCAATTCTGAAACCCATATCAGATGTAAATTTCGCACCCGTGCCACCACCACCCGGCGGTTTTAGGAAGACAGAGCACGGTGGGCAGTATGTAATGATAATAAATATAGGAGGACTATGTCAAAGTATTTGTATTTGCACACTTCCTGCTACCAGCAGGTGGCGCTATTACAATAATCTAATATGAGCATGGTCATGTGTTCAGGACAGGACTCTTATCAAACATGTGAAGTTTGGGGCAGATCGGACATTGTATGCCTGAGTTACTGCAGGCTGTCTGTGGTTGCCTAGCAACATCGGAACTGCAAGCAATATTGAACTATGTGACATATTCATGCACAAATCACCAAAAGGCTGAAATTGACCCTTCGCAAAGACCCGCCCTCCTTAGTTACTGTCGCTATGTTCCGACAAGCTACGCAGCTCTCATGCTCTCACCATGTTCTCACGCAGTGAAAAATACATCGCGGAGCTGAGAGGAGACTGACAACACGCGGACAGACAGGACAGACCAGGTTACTTTTCAGTTACTTTTGATATTAAACATATTAAACAAAGTCTCAGCTTTCAAATGTGGTCATTTTTTGAAAGAAATTTAAACAATAAATACCGTTTTGGGGCTCTTTAATGTGCCGTGACAGATCGCTGTAGAGCATCCGTTAAAGCTGCTCATGATCCGATCATCTCTTCCTTCTAGTTCATTTATAGCATCAAATAAACATGAACGAACATAAGAAGTAATGTTGTTTTAACCGCGGAAAGGCGTCAGTATATTCATTTTACCAAGTTAAAATCCTCCTAACTCTACTGGCTGCTTTTTCGGACAAAATGGCGGATGGCGAAGTATGATTGGTTAGAACACCTGTCAATCAAGCTCCACGCGAAGGGTCAATTGGGTGTACATTTGTCAGGCCGCCGAGGTCACATCCTTCGACGAAAACTCTAGATCTTCGCAATTTAACGTCGCAAAGGCCTTAAGATTAGACTCACCAAATTTGAAGATGATCAGATTAAAACTGTAGGAGGAGTTTGTTAAAGTACAACATCAGGAAATTACGAAAAATGCACAAAATCTAGGAGGAAGTTCAAAATAGCTGACTTCCTGTTGTGTTTAGGGCTATGCTCCAAGAGACTTTTTTGTAGGTATTGGGTCATTACCTGTATGTACCAAATTTCATACCTGTACGTGAAACGTAGAGCCGGGGCAAAATGTGGGGGCAATAATTTACAGAATTTGCCCCACCCAATTTTGAAAACCATATCACACGTAAATTTTCACCACTTCTGAAGCGTTTGCAAAGTTTCATGAGTTTTCGAGCATGTTTAGGCCCTCTAAAAAGCGATTCTTTTAAGAGAAGAAGAAGAAGCGGAAGAATAATAATAAACGGAGCAAAAACAATAGGTCCTCACACCATCGGTGCTCGGGCCCTATGGCTTGTCCATGTTCACGTGTCGCCTGTCAATGACGTAATATCAGCGTTATCCCTGGTTTCCACTCGTACTGCAGAAACCATGGCAACAGATGTGGACAACTGCGTTACTTCTAGCGGCACACTCAGGCTTTTGTTGTTTCGTTCAAACATTATGGACCATGGCAAGCAGACTTTTTGGACAAAAGAAGAACTAATACGAGGATCATTATCAGCGTGGCGTTTTCGAGATGCAGAGAGCTCCAGGTCTGTGACAAACTTCGACTTGACCGGGAACAAGTCTGACTTACTGCCGGCAATGCGAACCAAGCTCCTGCTCCGGTCGTACAAGGACCGGACAGCCTTTACCAAAGGGCCCCGGACCCCATAGTCCCAGAGCACCCTCCACAGGACGCCATGAGGGACACAGTCGAATGCCTTCTCCAAATCCACAAAGCACATGTAGATATGGGCAAACTCCCATGAACCCTCCAGCACCCTGGAAAGGGGTATAGAGCTGGTCCAGTGTTCCACGACAGGGACGAAAACCGCTAGGGGGGTTATAAACCACTCTTAGTCTGACCCATCACCTAGGACCTGTTTGCCTTGGGAGACCCTACCAGGGGCATATAGCCCCGGACATCATAGCTCCTAGGATCACTCGGGTAATCAAACCCCTCCAACACGGTAAGGTGGCAGTTCAACGCCTTTTTATTGTAAGAGGTTAGCGACCCCTAGTGGCAAAAAAATACATATTGTAGCTTGAAGGAAAGGCGAGCTTGCGCTGCCCCAAACGCTGGCTTTCTTCAGCAACTCTGACTATGAGGAAGGGGAACTGCTGTTTGGCCAACTGCTCACCTCACTGGATGACATCCTTCTCTGAGAGATACTTAGGAAAATAAGAAGAAGGAATCCTATTCACAGACTTAAATGTAGCTACAGCTGGTTGTATTAATCTTGATTAATAAGAATATCACAAACTCAAGCTTTTTTAGGCCTATATGACGAATCAAACACAAACCTCTATTAATCTAACACAAATAGAAGTCTGTAAATGGCCTTATTGCAGACTAAGAAGGAAAAAAGGAGGAAAGAGAATATAGAAGGCAATATTAGTAAAGACGTTCCATTATAAGCCAAAGAAACACAAAAATGTCATCATACAAATGCACATTTTTCATATTTTCTCCAAACTAACGAGATAGACATCCAAATGAGAAAAAAAAACAGATTTTTTTTTTTACTGTGATTTTATCTTTAAACAGGAACAAAGCCATAATTCCAACAATTTGTATTCCTTTTTATCTTTGATTTCTATTTTTCTTTTAGGATGTGGTGACTAGACAAAAATGTATTTGTGTCTAGTTAAGTTTTTTTTTTCGTAAGAAAATACATGTTTTGTTTTTTCAGCTTCTTGAGAGATCTATTATAACCAAAAAAGGCAATAAAGTCAACTTTAAATCAATGGAATTAATAATAACTGCACAGAAAACATTCACAGCGGCAGACTGCAGTGTTTGACCTTAATGATTTACACTGAGGACTGGGATAAAGAAATAAGTTTGGAAACAGTCTCTCAGGAGCACTCCATAATCATTTTAGTATGAGTCAAGTTATGTTTGGCTAGCGTTGAGAAGCAGCGGTATTACAAGAAATCATTAAAAATAATTTATTAAAAACAATAGTAATATAAAAGAAATACTCAAGGCAACTCTCAAAAGATTGTGCTAAAGCAAAAAAGTAGCTATACAACTTTTTTTAGCATTTCAAATAATACAGAAAATGTAAAACGTTGAGATGCTCAATATATATCAGCTATACGTGCAATAAACTGTATTTATAACAAATGCATGCTGTTGCTTCTCTATTGTGTTACAGTTTCACAAACAAACAGAAACATTCTTCAGACTATGTGAAAAAACGGTTTCCTCGTTTATAGCCAAGTGTTAATTTGGAAAGCAAAGCTTGCATTCAGAAATTAAACCAGCAAAGTCTTAACCCAGAATGTCTCATAAGGTTATTATAAATCAAAAAGAGAGGACTCAACAGAGAAAGACGAGAGTGGAGAGATAGAAACTTCCAATTCTTTTTGCACAGAAAAAATAAATTCAGTGCATATTCATTATAGACCACAGCAATAAAATAAAAATGGTAATAGCTTAAAAGAAATCCGTACATTTAAATAATAATCACAAGTTGTTACTCGTGCGTTCAACAAAAATTTAAAGAAACAAACTCTTTATTATGGATACAATTTGCTGTTATTAGCCACTGTGTCAGTATAAACTGTTTAATATGTATTAAATCAAGTAACATGAAAAAATACGCCAGCATTCCAATGAAGAAGAAGAAACTAACATGAGATGAAGGAATTGCATTGTGCGCATGCGCAGTTCGAAATTCCACCTGGTTCCATGAGTTTGGGAGAGTGTGTGAGACTCTGCACGTAGCCCAGCGGAATCCCCTTCGCCAGATGTCGAGGAAAAGAGCGGTACAGCCTCTCAGATAAAGCCCAGCTGCACACCAGAAGCATCGTAAACACAGAAGAGTCCTCCATCCACACTGAACACCTCATCAGCACCACTGCGCGTGTGACAGCCTGAAAGGTAGGCTACGAGGTTATTTGCTTTACAAGTTTGATTGGTTTGTTTTTTTGTTTATCAAATAATTTTTTGTTGGAATGACTTTTTAAAAATTAGACAGAGCAATGGAAATATGATGCATTAGCCTACATGGAAAACTCTGATATTAAAAAACTCCTGATGCGTAAAAAAAAGTATCGGCAGGAATTTCTTCTGGCTGAGAAAAAGAGCCGACCGGACGAGCACGAGGTTATCTTGCACTCAATCTTCAATGTAGCCTACACAATAATATAGTCACAATAATAAACTATCTAAACGTGCATTGATGAAATAGCCTACTTATGCCAGATCAGACTTCGGATCTAATTTGAGATCTGACAAAGTCTCCGTAGATATAAGTTTTGATTTTCGCTATTACGAGGAATATGTTTTTGTTCTAAAGCGGATATCAATGTGGACAACTCAAAAGCACGTTACGTATTTTGCAGCACTATCATAACGTTGCAAAAAATGTTGTTACAGTGTTTCTCTGCATCAAGCACGCGTAACGTCGCAGCGTGCGTCTAATTGACTGGCACACTGCTGCAGATTCAGTTTTTTTTGTTGTTGTTGTTGTTTGTTTTGTTTTTAAAGTCCCATCCGCCCTATTGCGCAGATTTGTAAAACTTTTTATTTGGCATCCGTTATCTGTGAACTTTTTGAAGAGTTTGCAGTCGGCTTAACTCTCCTCGTGCTCTGGAGGGGGCGGGGCGAAGACGTGGCAGTGCAGTCTGCACCGAATGAACTGCGTTTGGCTTCCATGCTGGACCCTCACGAGCTCACGAACACCACTATATGGTCTTTCCTGTAATTATGCAGCATCTTTTGAGCTTTTGACAATCTAAGTAATGTACTCTAAGTAATAATTTCTTTTCACATACAAGACAAATATGAGAAAAAAACAAAATAATGAAAGGGTGTCTAAAAAAGGATGGTACCTAAAACTAGTCATTGCTAATTTAAGGACTTAATATTTACCTTAAATGAGTGTGTCTACTCATTTTGAAACTATTATAACTGATTATGACAATTACTCCAATTAATTTCTAATACGATTATGTTATAGTACATGATGTGTCATTAACATTAGCCAAGAAGCCTTCTATTGTTCACATGGTGGTGTATTAAGTACCTGCAGAGCACATGAGCAAACACTGTTAGTTTGGTGGGTTTTTTTGTTTGTTTTGTTGCATATCTCATGTGTCAGATGCCTTTTGCATACCATGACACATTTGCAACATATTAAACTCAGATTTACATTTAACCTTCTAATTTTTCTTTCTGTGGAGTTTTTCAGGGCATTTGTCCAATGAGGCTTTCTCTTTGCTCTAAGGCTTACCCCTGGTTGACGTATTTGTCCTTTTCAACAAACAAACAAATGTGACATCTTGTTTATACACGCTGACACAGGCTTAAGCACACAAAAGGGATATTCCCATAGACCTAGCGGGATGCTCTTTGTTTGCTCTCTGGACGCCACATTTGTGCCAAAATTCTGAGCCAGCAGTGACCAAATGCAGCCAACTGTATTCCATGTATCCAAATGGGAGTGCACTGGGGGTTATGGCAACCAAACCCTAATTTTCCAATGTATTTGTTTGCATTTTAAGCAGCCTGTGTTTTAGTGGGTTCAGTAATGCATTTTCCTACAACCAACCTTTAGGGCAAGGGAAATGCATTACTGAACCCACTAAAACACAGTTGTATTATCTGTTTGTGTGAACACCTCAAAAGACAGAAATAATAAATTCTTCCGATATTGTCAGGAAGATGTGCAATGATGTGCAATGCATTGTTAGATGTATCACATATGATGTATCACGTATCTGTTTCTCTCAGGATGGAATTGTCTTGGTTCCTGTTGAGTTTCCTCTTCCGTTCCATGTACGCCCACAATGATTTCTTCACTTCTATAGGTAAGATGATCTTCCATTGTGTTGCTCTGCCTTGAATCCATTTCTGATTAGGCTACACGTCTTGCCAAACATATGAAACATGCAGGAAGCATCTATCTATCTATCTATCTATCTATCTATCTATCTATCTATCTATCTATCTATCTATCTATCTATCTATCTATCTATCTATCTATCTATCTATCTATCTATCTATCTATCTATCTATCTATCTATCTATCTATCTATCTATCTGTCATTTGAATCTGAGTGGATTTCATAAGAATAATTTTTATGCCAATCAATGAACAAAATTGATATACTACCATAGCAAAAAAGAAAAAAAGTAGTAATTTTACACAACTGAGCTGGACTGCCTTAATGCATAGTGGCCTTTGGAAGAAACCAACAATTACCCAAGTAATTCCAACCCATGTACATTTTAGTTTGATGCTGTTATCTATACATGGCAATTTCAGTAAACAATGTGACAATGTTTAACAAAATTGTCATTGAAGCTTTGTGTAATATTTAGTCTTCTGTTTCAGATTTGACGTTTGACTTTTTGATTTGTAGGCCAGATGACAGACCTACTGTACACAGAGAAGGACCTGGTAAAATCACTAAAAGAATACATTAGACAAGAGGAGAACAGACTAGAGCAGGTCAAAGAGTGAGTAAACACACACACACACACACACATACACACACACACACACACACACACACACACACACACACACACACACACACACACGCGCGCACGCATGGGTAGATGTCTTTACTTCACAGATCATTTCATAAAAATGTGTTTTGTTGTGGCAAAACTTCTGTTAAACATCATCACTGCGTAAGAGACACTCAGAGTCAAATTAATAAAAAGAGAAATATTTATTCTTGCAAGAAGGCCCAGTCGCCATCACAGCCGTTACATTCTGTGAAGTGAGTGGCGCGCACCAGGAAGACATGAGACAGCTTTTATACTCTTTTCAAGGTTCCTTCTCACTCGCTGTACTTTTCCCCCCAGATAAGGCCCCCACTTCTGTTCAGTTTTTTCTTAAGGACACAAACTGGTACTGGAATAAACTAGCCAAACCTGACCATTCCTAAGGTCAAGATGTCCTGTCCCATATATTCCTGAAACGTCACGCACAAGCACGTACACACATATACTTTTACACATTGAATAGATTAGGAATAAATGACTATTAAAATTTCTACAACAATTCCACACTTTTTATCATTCAGATTACCCATAATCACAATAATAAACAAAAAGACAAATTTTAAGTCATATCATCACACTACTCTTCATCTCTAGTTTTCGCATAACTGATCACTCTTCTTAAACATTTGTGAAAATAACATTTGAAAAGAAAAAGCTTAGGCTGTTTTTTGTAAGGATAGGCCCTTAAATTTTAGCAAGCCAGTAAAGAATTTAATCTGAAGCCGGGCTGAATGAATAGACACAGCTATCGCACTCTCGACCTTGATCGAACCCTCAGTCACCTCAGTTAAACAAGAAATAGTGTACAGATTAGTTAGGAAAAATAAAACAAAAACATCAATTCACACTGGTTATTTCAACAGATCATCAAAATACAAAGAATAAAAGTAGAATAAAATCCATCATCTCATAGCGGATAACCACAGTTTTTTTTTTTTTTTTTTTAACTCTGTTCATATCAAAAACATTCAAAGGAAGAAAAAGAAAACATACCCCAACAATTAATTCATTTGACTATAGCTCCCACTACTTGTATCATCATCATCATCATTTGGATAAAATTGTCATTTTTACCAATCTAACAAAACATCCCTGCTCTGACCAGTCTCTGTACTGAGCTGGAAACACACAATATCGACAATCCTACCCCCGAAACCCCAAAGAGTAATCAAATTTTCTAATGAATCAGTGACCAATCAAATCTCGTTGGCGTTGTTTAAGGTGAGATGTTTGGACGGTGGTGTTGCAATCTCCATCCTTGCAACCTTGTTTGTGGAGTGGACCATTTCCTAGCTGCTGTCACCTGTGAATGGAGATCTTAAGTATTTTGTTAGTGACCGCTTGTCTAGCCGCTCGTCCTTCTGGTGTGACCTGTGGAATTTTCACCATTTGTTTACTGATTATATACATTATAAGTTCCAAATTTATTCTCAACATTTGGCCAATTCAGCAACCTGAAACTCATTCAACTATTACATTAACATTCAACCCACTTTACTCATGTCAACAACACAATATTTATACATTTTGGAACAGAATCATTCTATTAGCTGCAATCCAATCATGACATTCTGTGAAAGGAAAATTTTAAGTTATGCTCTGCTCCATTCTCTGTAAAGAAAACAAAATGTCGAGGTTATTTTCAGATAGTAAAACTACACGTAGTTTCTTTTGTCTACTGTTCTGCCGTGACCTTCGCTGCCACATCTGCCCTGGCGTTTCCTGTTGAAACAGTCCTGCAAATACATTTACAGAAAGCAAATTTTGTTTGGGACGGCCTTTTACCCAATTAGAACCAGTGTCCTCCCAACATATATTGTCCCTTAGTAAACCATATTTGGCAATTGTTATACCATCTCCCTCTTGATGCACGACACAACTCGAGCATCAATTTAACATAACATTTAACATAGTGTTTTGATAAAGTTTTGCATCAACACTAACCCAAACGTTGTCCTTCAGACAAATTTCCTCCAGACATCTTTATCTGCCTCTGAAACAAGATATTACACACTTAAAGCCACAATCTCATCTTCTTTTCGAAGTATTTGAAGGGCAAAGGCCCTGAGTCTCACAGCGTATCCTGCTTTTCAGGCCTGTTGTTTGGTCTCTTAATTCAGTCATCTACAAACATTTTCAAAGTCATCAATTGTTTCTATCAAGTCAGGTCGTGCTGTACAGACTTGGTCACTTGTCAGTCAAATAACATTCTCATCCTTCTGCCCACAATAATCATACATTTTTAGGGGCTCTCTTCCAAATTTCATGTTTGACTTAGCCAATATGTCACTTTGTTGTTGTCATCAAATCTATAACATTTTCATTTATCTCAACCCATGCCAGATGGTGATCTACAACTCCACAATTCTAATTTACACAAATACCTAAACTGATCCAGAACGTAATTCAAATCAACATCATAAAAGACAAAAGTAATTAATACCAGACAGAGCTTGATGACCAATCAATTTAAAGCTTGCCCTATGTTCTGTATCATCTTTTCATCGGATCCACACACAATTATCGGCTTCTTTAAAATTTGTCATTTGCCTTAACCCATCTGTAATGATGAAACAATATACTCCCTCTTCAGGCGGAATATTAGTACCCCAAACTAATGCATACAAGACTTAAA
Source organism: Chrosomus eos (assembly GCA_036326025.1). Taxonomy (NCBI): domain Eukaryota; kingdom Metazoa; phylum Chordata; class Actinopteri; order Cypriniformes; family Leuciscidae; genus Chrosomus; species Chrosomus eos. The sequence continues at coordinate 21,272,354 of CM070832.1, forward strand.
GTGCTGTCACCATCACACACACATACTAGACACACATATCTTAACTACTCATTCTCAATGTTCGCCTTTCTTTATATTATTGCTAAAAAGATTTAAATTTTAAGTAAGATTTTAAACTTCACATTTTCTGTAGCTTTTACCTAATTTTACATGGTCTCTTAACCAGTTCCAAAGCATTTCTGTTCATTATTCATTAGATTTTCAGTCTGCTGAGTTGCTTTGTTTAATTTTTTCCTTATCATTATTTTGCTTCAGCTTGCTCTAGCAGGCCGACAACAGAAAGACAGACACAGTTTACCATCCCTTCCTCCACTCAAACAGTCTCTCTCTCTTATTAACAAATAATAATTACATTAAATTAATCACTATCCTTTTACCATTAAATTTTGTTATCCAGACTTTTCTCAAATCAAAAACTGTCTTCATCTTTAGCCACCCACCATGTCAAACGACCTCCAGGAGTTAAAACATATTAGTTCAAAATCAACACCTCTATAAGTTTTCTTATTCTTGCCCATGAGGCAGCCAATACATAAAAAGTTTTGTTCCTGTCTCCACAACAAACAACGGCAATCCCCTCATTTCTCAGCTGTCTCTTGAAAGCCCATTCCCGTTAGCTCTTTATCTATAATTTTCTCTTCAGGGTGTTGTCCCCCTGGCATAATTGCAGATACTTGTCACAATGAAAAACAAGCCATACAATTAATGCGGTTTCTTCTGGTGAGTGGTATAGAGGAGCTTTGCATTTATAGGGCAGACTGCCGTAACTCGTCACAGCTTCATCTCCCCTTAACGGTATAAGGACGCTGCTGGCCTCACAGCTCCTGCTCAACTCTCATACCTGTCTCAATAACACACCTCCATTCAGGAAGTCCGCAGTGACTTTACGATAATCCCCTGGCTTAGGTTGCCCTCTGTCTGGCCAAAGAGAGTCTTACCCGTCGTGGGGTGATTATCTCGTGCCCACTGGTACCAGCTCTTTCCCAATACCAAATCAGTCTTCTTCAACAGAACTCAGCTGTTTTCTGGAGCTTTAGGAAAGGCACGTTCAAGAGTCACCAGAGCCATTCTGATTGCCTAATAGTGTTTACACAGGGAGACAGGTTAATAACAGCAGTATTTAATCACTAAAATCCATTAACCATCTTAAAATCATCAACCTATCTATTTAGATTATACTCAGTGAATTTAGATCACAACCATACATTCAGTGTACTGTTACTGTACATCTGTAGCTGTAGCCATCGGGCCTGTTTCAATGGTGGAGACTTAAGATAAGACAAAGAAGTTACTGGTCCTAAAATAAAATAATCAAAAATGTTATTTCTATCATTTAAGGTCTGCATTATTATTTTAAAGACTTCTTTAAAGTCGTTCAGTTTTACATTTAAAACATTCACCAATACAAATTGCCCTCTTAATGGCAATGGTTTCTTTTACATCTCTGTGTCTGATTTTTCAACTGAAACACTATAAATAGCTTATTATTACTTATGACACAGACTGAGATAACAGCCTGTTAGCTGAAATTGACTGAGAGAGACTCTGAGGCATTCAGGACAGGTAAACTGTTCTCTCATAAACTTCTAATCATCAAACTTTTATCTATAATCTTTTAACTATCCCAGCTTAAGGCATCTTTGCCAGAAATGACATTTGTTTCCAAATAAACATCATTTTATAGTTGTCTTTTGCCCATACAGGGAATTTAGACATTACAGATTTCCACTCAGATTGAGTGTCTGTCGTACTGGCCGTTTACAGCCACAGCAGACATCAGATTCAGATAAGCGAGCTGTTTCATTACAGCTCCTAACAAACTTATCTTTTAAAAGCAAAACATCAGCTTCTAGTTTCTCTCATGGTCAACACTTTTCAAGCTGTTTGTTTAATCAGATGCCTTTTACATTTTACATTTTAGGAACTGTTAATTCAGTAGCCTACTGCCTCTGCTTATTTGATCTTAATTAATTATTCTAGTTCTATATAATCTAAACCCTTTTTAAAATGTTTAATTAAAACACAATCATCCTTTTAGTTACTTTTTCCTTTCTGCAACTCACATTTGTTGTCATTATCCATAATTTTACATCCAATTTTATTCATCAATTCACTTATAAGAATTCAATCTTTTGACCTTGTTTTTTTCTCTTATTCTTTCTCAGACGAAAATGTTAATATCGTCTTCCCTTAAACACTGATCTACTTTCAAACCCACATTATTACCAGAAATGTGTCACTATCACATTTTCAAACACTTTCTTAGTGGGCATTTACATGTTAAATGGTTCTGCTGACCACAATTTAAACACTCTCCATCTGCTCTAACTTACTGCACACCCTTGAAGCAGTGTGTTCCATTGAGGAATGCAAACAGAGCCACTGATAAGCAGTGCTCCATATTCTTTTACAGTCCACCAATGGCAGATACAACAATAGCCGAATCATCATTATTACTGGCACAACATACATTATTGATTTCCGAATCTTTGGACATAGCTGTCTTTACATTTTACTAATTTGCTATTATCATCAACACTGATTACAGAACAAGTGCATATCTAACATCCAAAAGCCGGGCTGAATAAGAAGACTGCTCCTGTACTCTCGACCTTGATCGAACCCTCAGTCACTCCTCAGATATTAAATACAGACATTGTCTGCAATCATAAACACCAGGATATGCATTATTGCATTATTTTACCATTAAAATATACAATTGTTCCCCATTTTGCTTAAAACATTCTTCATATCATGTTAATCCCTTTCAATCATACAATGCCTTATTTTATTCTAAAACTGAATTTTCATACCAATTAAACAGTTAATTTGACTTCCATAAATTCTGTCAGACATTTTATTTTCATCACATATAGTTTTCTACTATATTTCATCTCAATCTTCCCCTACATGCCATTTTCATTCTGTATCCTCTCCTTTCTTTTCTCAAACATGCCAGTTCCTTCATTATCTAACCAGAACATGATTGTTTGCACAATCCCCACATAAACATCTCTCACACACCAACCTTCTTGTTTTCCCTTCACTTCCCTCTTCCATCAAGTTTCTCACTTACAGTTCCACTCTATTTCTGTCACTCTATCATTCTATTTCACACAGACAGCCTTATTGCTGCTTGCCACTTCAATCCATATCATATAAATTTAAGTTCTTAAGACATCTAATGTCATGCATCCATTTACTGGATGAAGAAGTAAAAACTTTATTTCTCCTGGCAGTTCGACATTTTATCTTCAAGCCAACATTTCATTATCTGTTCACATTTTTTACACACATGTTGAACCCCAGCCACAACAACCTTTCGTCCCGCTGACCTGTTCAACTGATTCTCACACACTCTTAGTCTAGTTGTGTTCAGTGTTCCCTCCCTGGGGAAATCATGGTATTTTATCAATAGTTTTTTACAGATTTTATCAGTTTTTTTTTCCAATGTCTAACATATATTTTCCCCCCTACTTGTCCTAATTTTTACAGAAAAACCGGTGTATCAAATTTGGCATGCTTACCCTGAGATTTTCCCATAGTGGCTGTTTCTGTTACTCTGTGGATTTTCCGTTCGACGCTGCGTCTAATAATCTGATGGACGTCTCCACCAGATCTGATCCCGTCACCCCAGATCAGAGAGGGCGCACTCAGTGCTCCTTGCAGATCGATTAACTCCCAGTAGTCCGCTACGTGAAGATCCCCTGATTTTGCAAAACTGTCACCTTCTGACTTGTTTTACAAAACGCACCTCACGCAGTCAGCCCCACTGCATTAACCCTGACCCGCCCGTAAGTCTCAATTGACCCCAATACGCTGCTGTACGAAGATCCCCTGATTTTACAAAACCGTCACCTTTTGACTTGTTTTGCAAAACGCACTTCGCACAGTTAGCCCCTATTGCCTCAGTACTCTTGACTTACGCCACAGAAACGAACAGACACAGCCACTATGTTTTGTTTTTTTTCCACAAATTGAAAAATATTTTAGCCCATAAGAAAAATATTTTAGCCGTCTCTTACCAGAGATGTCTTGAGTTGCCACGGGTTCGTTTTCATCTGATTCCAGTGGAGCTTCTCCTGGCCCTGATAGCGGTCGGCCCCTCTCTCTGAAACTTACGAGGTAGAGCTGGAACTGCTCAGTCCAGGTGGCCAAACACCGTCCGCTCTCAGGTCCAGGAGGCACTGCCAAGGAATCCCACTCTGACACCAAATGTTGTGGCAAAACTTCTGTTAAACATCATCACTGCGTAAGAGACACTCAGAGTCAAATTAATAAAAAGAGAAATATTTATTCTTGCAAGAAGGCCCAGTCGCCATCACAGCCGTTACATTCTGTGAAGTGAGTGGCGCGCACCAGGAAGACATGAGACAGCTTTTATACTCTTTTCAAGGTTCCTTCTCACTCGCTGTACTTTTCCCCCCAGATAAGGCCCCCACTTCTGTTCAGTTTTTTCTTAAGGACACAAACTGGTACTGGAATAAACTAGCCAAACCTGACCATTCCTAAGGTCAAGATGTCCTGTCCCATATATTCCTGAAACGTCACGCACAAGCACGTACACACATATACTTTTACACATTGAATAGATTAGGAATAAATGACTATTAAAATTTCTACAACAGTTTCTTTTTGGTAGTCATTTGACAGCTCATTGATAGCTGGTGAATATTCTGTTTCTTTACCTTCATCAGGTGGGCAGACAAACTGGACTCACTGACGAACACAGCCACGCAGGACCCAGAGGGATTCCTGGGGCACCCGGTCAATGCATTCAAACTGATGAAAAGACTCAACAGTGAGTGGGCCGACCTGGAGACCCTGGTGCTGAAAGACACCACCAATGGTTAGTGACAGTCAAAGTCTGACATAGTAATTATTTATCTATACATAATATACATACCAGTATATTTATATAGTTACTGTATTTTACTATTTCAAGTGTTGTGTAATGTGAAGCTGTTTTTTAACTGATATCTGACTTATTATTCATTTGCTAAGAATGACTGATTTGTATTTACCAATCAAGTCCTACTTTCTACATGGTTCGGAAACAAATAAAAAAAATTCAGGTTGAATTTTTTGCGTAAATAACAGTATTGTATGACATACAACACTACCATTCAAAAGATTGGGGTTGGTATGATTTTGTGGATGAAGTCTTACGTTGCCCAGGGCTGCATTTATTTGATCAAAAATACAGTAAAAAAACTCTGTAATATTGTGAAATTTTAAATTTATTTAAAATAACGGTAAACAAAACAATTTAAAATAATGGTTTTCTAATTTGGTGCTAAAGAAACATTTCTCATTATTATCATTGTGCTGCTTCATGTTTTTGTGGTAACAGTGATAATATTTAGTCTGTCTACTTAAATAGAAATAGAAAGTTAAAAAGAGCAGCATTTATTTAAAATAGAAATCTTTTATAACATCAAATGTCTATACTGTCACTTTTGCTCAATTTATTGCATCTTTGCTGAATTAAAATATTAATTACTGTAAAAAAAATGTACTGACCCCAAACCTTAGCACAGTACTGTACTGTTACTGTTTTGTATGATTTATTGATTTTTGTCATAAAGTAGTAATAGCATTATTTGCATAAATGTCTCTATATGTGTTATAAACATCTTAAGCTGTTGTAATTCCTCAAGATCAAGCCTCTCCTCTCTGTTCTCTTTTGTAGGGTTTATCTCTAACCTGACTGTCCAGAAACAGTTTTTCCCAACAGACGAGGACCAGACAGGAGCAGCCAAAGCTTTGCTTAGATTACAGGACACATACCAGCTGTCTGTCAACACCATCTCTAATGGAGACCTGCCTGGTGAGCGACTGTGCATGTCTATGTGTTTATGCATTCCAGACCGCTTGAAAATATTTATCAAGCACATTGCTTTACCACGGACTGCGTGAACTCTTTGAGAAGCATCATGCTGTGTCTGTGATAAGTTGATTTCATATTTCTTTGGAAATTCTTTAAAATGTTCCCTTGAGATTGAGTGATAATGTCTGTTCCATTTTAAAGAAATGTAAACACCACCGACTAGTTATTCACACCTGGAGGTGATGTGTGTTTCAAATATCTCCTGTAAATACTTAACCGCAGATGGTTATTTAGAAAGTTTACGCTTGTTGTAGTCGAATGGTTGATTGACAGGTGAAAAGGCTGTCCTTTGGAACAGCTACTAAATAAATATCTTAAAAAATCATATTAGTATCATGATATTTAGAACAACTCCACTGCATATATGACATCCAATTAAGAGACCATTTGTTTTTGTGCGTCCCTTTACTGGTGTGACCTCAGGTGTTGTGCACAAGAGCCGGATGACAGTGGCAGACTGCTATGAGCTGGGGAAGATTGCATACTCTGAGGCAGATTACTATCACACAGAGCTCTGGATGGCTCAGGCCCTCACACAGCTGGATGAAGGCGAGGAATCCACCATAGACAAGGTCACAGTTTTGGACTACCTCAGTTATGCCATCTACAAGCAGGGTGAATTAGAGCGATCCCTCGAGCTCACCAAGAGGATGCTGAAGCTGGGTAAAAAAAAAATCTCAAACTAATCATTTAATAACATGGTTAAATGCTGTGTTATTTTAGTGTTCGTGTTGTTCATATATTATATAGTATTTATTACGATTTTGAATTAGCTTTTATTTAATTTTTTTGAAGGGATAGTTCACCCTAAAATGAAAATGAAGTTATAATTTACTCACCCTGGTGTAGTTCTATTGCTGTATGCTCTTAATTGCCGTGCGCACAAGTATCACAGAATGATCCCATCCGACCCGTGCCATATATCCCAAGTGTTCTGGGGGTATACGCTTAGGTTTAATGAAAAACAATCTTGATTTCTTTCTTGATTTCTTACAACTTGTGTGCTTTTTCTGGTTGAGAAAGAGTGAACTGTGGCGCTAATAGAGCCTCATGAATGCACACGTCATGCACCCGTGCAGAGAAGACACATGGCCAAGGTCAAGTATTTAATTAAATTATACATTAAATTTCAATTCGTTTTTTCACCAAACCCCATTGTATACCCACAGTACACTTGTAATATACGACACATGTCACATGAGATCATTCCGTGATACTTTAATCTAATATTTATATTTTATTTAAGCTTTATTTGAGCTATATTTTTAATTATTTTAGTTATAGTCAACAATAACAACACTGGTTAAATGTAAGCATTAACAAATCTTAAAATGAATATACATTTTTCACAAACTCACTATAGCATTTAAAATGATTGAGTTTGATTTTTTTAATGTTTATTGTTGATTTATTTATTATTAAAATAATGATTGGCTTATTGGGAACAGCCAGAATTTCAGTACATATATTTGTGATTTTTAGTTTATTTTGAGTATAGCCTACATAGAAAATAGCCTCCCATTCTATAAAATGAATGAATGAATGTAATAACTTGTATGGCTATGTAAGGAAGGACAATGGTGGAGACAATGAACTTACAAGAAATGATGACTGATGAAATAAATATGATATTTTTCCAAACTTAAAATTGCCTTTGTGTGTGAATCTCAGACCCAGATCACCACAGGGCCAATGGGAACCTAAAGTACTTTGAGCTCCAGCTGGAGAAGCAGAGAAAGGCAGAGGCTGAGAATAAGGAAGTGGAAGATAAAAAAAGAGAGAAGAAAGTGCTGGACAAACATGACACTGAAAGGAAACAGTCCAAAGACCCTCTGCCAGAGAGAAAGAAATATGAAATGCTGTGCAGAGGAGAGGGAGTAAAACTGGTGAGCAGAAAGATTGCCCCCCCCCCCCCCCCGCCTACTTTTTAAATGCTTTAAATTTTCTCTCAAATTCTTTCTTTTGCTTTCTTTACTAGACCCCACGCAGACAAAGCCGCCTGTTTTGCCGTTACTATGATAACAACCATAATCCACTGTTGCTTTTGGCTCCAGTGAAGCAGGAAGATGAGTGGGATCGTCCACGTATTGTCCGTTATCATGACATCATCTCTGACAGAGAGATCGAGACAGTGAAGGAGATGGCAAAACCCAGAGTGAGTTGGACTTACTAAAGTAATGCTGTGGTTTGCAGTTTGAACTTGTGATTTGGTTATTCTTTTTAATCGTTTTATTTTTTTATTTTTTAATTATATACATATTAAATGATAAATACTTTATATAATATATTTAATTTTTAAAATAAATCTTCTAGACAGTGACTTATATGTGGACCTTAACCATGTACAACACCTTTTTAGTTTTTTTGCTGATATTAGCTGTCATTTAAATGTTTGGAGATAGCTTATGTGACTGTTGAATCATAAAACAGACTTTTTGAAGCTCAAAAGTCAAGTTTAGAAGCATGAAATAATTATTTGAATAGTTTTAAAATACTAACAGAAATCAAGAATATAGAAGTAGTCTATTAATTTGATAAGTTTTTGAGTTTAAGTAACTTTATCATATAAATGCAGTGTTGAGTGAGGGGTTGAAAGTGCTTTACAGGAGCCTGTGTGTAATCCATATGTGGCTCCTCAGCTCCGTAGGGCTACTATATCCAATCCCATCACGGGCGTGCTCGAGACCGCCCCCTACAGGATCAGTAAGAGGTAAGGCCATAAGTGTGGGAATCTAGAACACCGCCAAAAAGACGAACCATCATGCCTTAACTGATCCATATAATCTAAGAACTCCTTAGCAGAAACAATGCAAAACACTGCAAATCATAGATCACAATTTTTAAATTAAAACTCAACAGCCACTTTATTAGGTACACCTGTTCAACAGCTCACTAATGCAAATATCTAATTAGCCATTCACATAGCAGCAACTCAATGCATTTGGGCATGTTGACATAGGCTGCGTTCCTATATCCAAAATTGTCATGCCCTCCACTCGCTAACTTCCCTCCGTCTCGTTCACTCGGATGTACGTCATTGCTTACGTTGCATGAGTGCCCACTACTGGCGGAAACTGCAATGGGCTGAACTGGAACGTCCTAAGCCCTTGATCACTTGGAATCAGCTGTGGAGTTGAATTATGATTTAAATTAGTTTCCCTTTAAGAATTTGTTTAAGGCAGCATCCAAATGTATATAGATGTGTTTGGGTTGTTTTAAATGTAAAAAATCATAATTAATATATCAAAGGCAACAGTAACTCAAATAACCACTTGTTACACAACCAAGGTTTGTAGAAGAGCATCTCTGAACAGACAACATGTCGAACCTTGTAGCAGATGGGCTACAGCAGCAGAAGAACACACACTGGTGCCACTCCTGTCAGCTAAGAACTGGAAACTGAGGCTACAATTCACACGGGCTCACCAAAATTGAACAATAGAAGATTGGAAAAACATGGCCTGGTCTGATGAGTCTCGATTTCTGTTGCGACATTCAGATGATAGTCAGAATTAGCCATAAACAACATGAAAGCATGGATCCATCCTGCCTTGTATCAACAGTTCAGTCTGCTGATGATGGTGTAAGGGATATTTTCTTGGCACACTTTTAGCCCCTAAGTACTAATTGAGGATTGTTCAAATGCCACGCCTGTATTGTTGCTGACCATGTCCATCGCTTTATGACCACAGGGGAGCCATCTTCTGATGGCTACTTCCAGCGGGATAATGTGCAATGTCACAGCTCAAATCATCTCAAACTGGCTTCTTGAATATGACAATGTGTTCACTGTACTCAAATGGCCTCCACAGTCACCAGATCTCAATCCAATAGAGCCCCTAGGAGACTGCTTGATGCTATCATGTCAATATGGACAAAATCTCTGAGGAATGTTTTAAGCACTTTGTTGAATCGATGCCACAATGAATTAAGGCAGTTCTGAAGGCAAAAGGGGGTCCTAATCTTTACTTGCGAGTTGAACCTAATAAAGTGGCTGGTGAGTGTATATATGATTTAAAAATAACAATAAACATTATTTTAGAGCATACTTAAATCTAGAATTGAAAATATTTCATTGCATGTTCACAGGCACTAGCTATGACTTGTAACTTTGTAAACACAGATATTGCTTTCATGCTGAGGAGTTTTCCGCCTTGCCGTCTTTTTGTCATTGTGATGGATAAAAAGGTAAAAAGACAGAGTAAGCAATGCTCTGCTTTGTTACTTTTTCTTGCTGTAGTTGTCATGTGCTCTGTGTGGAGGGCTTGAACAGGGACAGAGTGATTCAAAATTATAATTGGAAAGTTTAGGATTTTGTAATTCAAGAAATGATGTTAACATCTTTGACTTGAGGAGTTGAAATTGTTTAAAATGTTACATCACTGCTGTCCCTGTTCTTTACATGGCTTCAGTTCAGAAAATGACACTAAATTGACTTCTCTTTCTTTCTCTCCCCCTTTTTCTCTCTCTTTTATCTGCTCTTATCCTGTCCTTTTGTGTGTTCTTGCTCCTCTTTAAACTTTTCCTCTCTCTTCCTCCTCTTTGATTTGTGTAATGGTGAATAGCTAAAGCGAGCCACTGTGCACGATCCCATTACGGGAAAACTCACCACTGCCCAGTACAGAGTCTCCAAGAGGTAAGGGATCAAAAGTCAAAGGTCAAAACATCCTATCCAAAACCATCATCATCATCTCTAGAGAGACACCCCCCCACCGGCCAGTCTTCTTCTACTACAATCCTCTTAATATTAAGACTATCTAAAATGTTTGAGAATCGATAAATGAACAATTGTGCACACATACAGCATTGCGCCTTAGTCTCTGCATAAGCAGGCGTTTGAGTCTGTGAACTAAAATATATTTTAATGGCGCTATACATAGTTCTATCATCTCCCTCATATTTCCACCCACGCCAGAGTGGTTTAACTTATCCTAGTTATTATGAGTGTGTATGTTTGAGAACGCACGTCCCAGCACAGACAGACTGGGTGGAGTTGCTGGAACACTTGAGGGCTCCTTTCACACCAAAAGCTATGAATGTGTGAGCTTAAGAGTTCAAACATAAATATTTAAAATAAATAGTGTATATACACTACCATTAGTCAGGAACATTAAAAAAAACATCTGCAGAAACATTAAATTGATCAAAAGTGACAGTAAAGACATTTATAATATTACAAATGATTACGTTCTATTTCAAATGCGGTTCTTTTGAACATTAAAATATTTTAATATTAGATATTAAAATAGAAAATATTTATTTCAAAATTGTAATATTTCACAATAGTATTATTTTTTACTGTATTTTTTTTATCAAAATAAATGAGCATGAAAATTTGTTTAAAACCGTTCATATAATCTTACTGAACCCAAACTTTTGAACAGTACTGTATACATATTTTTTTAAATCAACGATGTAGGTGTCAATTAGCAATTATTTTAAATGGAAAATGACTGTCATGTTAGAAATCATGATTAAGATTAATGTTTAATGTTGATTTGCAGTAACGAGGCCTCTCTCTCTCTCTCTCTCTCTCTCTCTCTCTCTCTCTCTCTCTCTCTCTCTCTCTCTTCTCTCACCTTCTCTCACACTATCTCTCTCTCACACACACACACACACACACACACACACACACACACACACACACACACACACACACACACACACACACACACACACACACACACACACACACACACACTCATAATCCTGAATGAGATCAGTGTTGCTGAATTCCTTTACTCTGATATTCTCTGTGAGGAATGTGAACTCATTTTGCTGATTGCTGCCCCCTCTTTCTTTTCTTTTTAATTTCTCTTTCCACTATTCATCGCTTCATCTGCCGGCTTGTCTTTATCAGAATCAGACTTTTTCACATTTATAACTAAATAAAATAAATGTAACTTTAGAAATCTTTTCACTGAAAACAGGATGTGAAAACGTCTGAAAATCATTCATGTGCATGGTGTGGCATGAGGTTTGTTTATCATGTATAATGGAATATTAATTGCTTTTGTATATAGTTGTTTCACTTTTCTTCAATTTCTAGTCTTTTTCTTCCCTCGTTCTAGTGCTTGGCTGTCTGGATATGAGCATTCTACAATTGAAAGGATTAACCAGCGTATCGAGGATGTAACAGGCCTGGAAATGGACACAGCAGAAGAGCTGCAGGTAAGAGGAACACAACCAGCCAATCAGATGCTTTCAGTCAGATGACTCATTCGTGTAACAAAAATCCCACTGTTGTAATATTGCTCTGTTAAAAAGGTTGTCATAAGCAATGTTTTTCATCTCAGGTTGCAAATTATGGAGTTGGTGGTCAGTACGAACCTCATTTTGACTTTGGAAGGGTGAGTTCCTGTGTTTTTCTTTCACCGATAAAAAGACACACATATCAGCATTATAAATCAGCATAGGATTATTAACTGGTTTATATACAGTACCATTCAAAATGTTCCCGTACGATTTTAGAAAAGAGAAAAGCATGCCTTCATTAAATTGATCAATAGTGACAGTAAAGACATTTATAATGTTACAAAAGTTTTCTGTTTCAAATAAATGCTATTCTTTTCAACTTTGAAACATGTATTACAGTTTCTACAAAAATATTAAGGAGCACAACTGTTTTGAACCTTGATAATAATAAGAAATGTTTCTTGAGCTCCAAATCAGCATGTAAGAATGATTTCTGAAGGATCATGTGACACTAAAGACTGGAATAATGATGCTGAAAATACAGCTTTGCCTTCAAGAGAATATGGCAAAAATACATTAGATTTTAAATTATATTGAAATAGATAAGTTATTTTAAATTGCAATTATATTCACAATATTGCTGTTTTTATTTTTTATAAAATAAATGCAACCTTGGTGAGCATCTTTTTTTCAAAAACATTAAACCAATCTTTAAAGCATGTGTCTTGAGTTATTTTTTTTTTTACACTGTTCTTAAAAACAGAAAGACGAACCAGACGCCTTTAAAGAACTGGGAACAGGAAACAGAATTGCAACTTGGCTCTTTTATGTGAGTAAATTGACTTTGACGTGCAGACACACATACTGTATATATCAATGTCAATCAAAAATATCAACATTTTATGGTCTTTGACATCACATACCTGATTTGCTTGTAAATATGCTTGTTAAAATGCTTGCAATAAAATGTAAAGTATAACATTATAGCAGTGGCGGATGCAAAAAGTCACAATCTTAAAGTGTGGGTGGGCTGGAATAATTCACATCACTCCTTGTTTATCAACGAAAAAATTGAAGGGCAATTGAGGCTACTGTAATCTCCCATGACTTTAGCACTGTCAGGTTCCACAACAAAAGCCAATTGAAACCTATTATGAAGAGTGACCGCTCTGATTGCGGAGTGCGATCACGTGAAAAAAGAATAAATCAAAACCAGTGTATCACTAAGAGAAATAACAATATCTGTATCGACAACCAATGGTGTCAATTGCGCGAGTCACACTGAATGCTTGAAAGTTGGCAGCCTTGTATAATTTTAGTATATAGTTAAATTGATCTGACAGGGTGGAAAGCTGTCAATCAGATCCAGGCCCACCCGTAGCTCCGCCCCTGCATTTTAGATATGTTGTATTTTCATGACATTATATTACCTGTTGCAGATGAGTGACGTATCAGCAGGGGGCGCTACAGTCTTCCCTGATGTAGGCGCAGCAGTGTGGCCTAAAAAGGTGAAACACCACTAAAAATAAATGTTCTCCATGTGTAAACTAGTTAATTCATTTTAATATTCACTCTCTCTTACCTTTCAGGGTACAGCCGTATTCTGGTATAACCTTTTTGCCAGTGGAGAAGGAGATTACAGCACAAGACATGCTGCTTGTCCAGTATTAGTGGGAAACAAATGGGGTGAGTGTGTACACGTGCCCGCATGTGTGTATGTGTGTGTATTTTCACTTGTTTTATTTTTTTCTACTCTCTTTTCCTCCAGTATCAAACAAATGGATACATGAACGAGGTCAAGAATTCAGACGACCCTGTGCAGTGTCCGAGATGGAATGATCACTTCTTTTCTTTTCTTTTCTTATTTCCTGTTCAGTGTCAGTTTTAGTCAATATGATGTGTGTTTGTACAAGGAGTGAATGACTATGCATTTCTTCTATTGTTCCCTTTTACTCAAATAATGGACCCAGAAATACTGTGAGGTTTCTGGGCAGGATATTCCCCAAATATTTTATTTTAGTTATTTATTTAGGGTTAAATTTGAACTCCATATGTTTCTTTTGCTCTTCCTGTCAGAAGTCTTTCATTTAAAACACTGAACACTCCATAAACCTTAATATAATTGTTAAAGAAAACACGGCACAGTGCAAGCCCCAAAGGAAAAGGATAATATGTTACAAAATTGTTTTAATAAACCCCGAAACATTTAAAGTACCGAAGAGCATTTTTTTAATTCCTGGGGCCAATGCAAACAATGTTTGTCTTTGTTCTTTATTTTGTTTTTTATGTGGGTATGGAAATATTTTTAAGTGTGATAGTTTTTTTACACAAATAAAATCTATGACATCATTTAATTGTCTTTTTTTCTTTTCTTTTTTTTTTAGTTTTATAAAATTGTGAGATGTGTCAGAAATGTATGAGTGCCACAGCTCTTACACTCTTGCATACTGGATCATTTAAACTTCTATTGGCTGGTTACTTTTGAGGTCATTCAGGTGTTGATTGATAAACATTCATTCATCTCATACATCAGTTATGGTAAATGGAAGCTCAAACGTGTTCGCTTGACGTGCGAGAACCATTGAGGTTCAAGTAGGTTCTGTTGAGCTTCTGTTTATATTCTCTGATCAATGTTTATATATAATAAAAGCCTAAATTCAATCTGTTAATTGTCTAAAGCTCAATTCATATGGGTTAGTTTTAAGATCTCTTTATGAACTTTTTAAAACGTCAAAGTTTCAGTTGCGTAGCTGTCTATCTACACTCAGATTTCATCAAAAAGATCTTCAATTGTGTTCCGAAGATGATCGAAGGTCTTACGGGTTTAGAACAACATGATTATGAGTAATTAATGAGAGAATTTTCATTTTTTGGTGAACCCTTTGAGAAGCATAGCAAAAAATTTCTAATTTATGAATTTATCTTCTGTTATTTATATTATCACTATAACAATTTTAGTGACAGTTTTTTTAAATTTTATTTGTATACTGCATTGTTTAGTTTATTTGCGTTGTATGTGCATAGCACCTTTTTTTTCTTCTGATTTTTCTTCTTTCCTCCTCCCTAATTTAAGTAAATAATGCTTTTCGATACAATTCACGATCATAAAATACTTAGTTTTGCCTTCAACAGCCGACGTTCTTGCATATTGCACAAACTAAAAACCTTAGTTACTCCAGTTCTCT
The DNA here is from genome assembly GCA_036326025.1 of Chrosomus eos. Taxonomy (NCBI): domain Eukaryota; kingdom Metazoa; phylum Chordata; class Actinopteri; order Cypriniformes; family Leuciscidae; genus Chrosomus; species Chrosomus eos. The sequence continues at coordinate 21,287,624 of CM070832.1, forward strand.
TACGAGAGTATCTCTCGTACTGCGTAATATCTTACGCTATGGGGAAAACTCTTTTCCACGAGATATTGAAGCCAAAAATTATCCTTAATTTTTTACTAATGTAAAACGCTTTGCAGCAGCAAGCAGACCTAGGCGAGACAGCTCGCGCGCCTATTGGCTGCTCTGCGGCAATAGCAGCAGCCTATCGAGAGAGGCTCTGCGTGACGTCACGACGAATGGGGGCCCTTCGCGCCCATATCGTCACGTCCCGCCAGAAAGGGCGTGGTCTCGCCCTATATCTAGGCTCGATAGCTGCTCTTACGTCGATTTTCATCTCTTCAGCGAAGCCTCACGCATCGCTGGATCCAGAGTGAGAAGCCGCGCCGTCGACCTGTAGCCTTCAGCGGGACGTGCCATTGAGTCTGGAGTCGCTGGCCTCGCCGCCTTCAGCCGCCGTACCTGCTGTGCTTTCCGGCGTTATATCCTTTCCTCTGCATAGAGTGTGTGTGTGTGTTGCATATCTGCTTTTTTCCCACCCCCTCTAAAAGAGCGGCGTCTTTTTAAAGATGCCTTCCTGCGGTTCTTGCCGAGCCCCACTCAGCGACGAGGACCGACATGTCATCTGCGTGTCCTGCCTGGGTGAGGATCACGCGGCCATCGCGCTCGCTGACGGCGGATGCCATCACTGCGAACGTTTGCCTATGGTGACTCTGCGGACTCGCCTGGCTTCGTTCTCCGAGCCCGTATCCCAGCCTGCCGTGACGCCGCGTCGCAAGAAGCGCCGCGCCCAGCGCGCTCCCGAGCTATCTCCAGCCCGCCAAAGCTCGCCGGTTCGCCCGCCTGCTTCGCCGGCTTCGCTCGAGTCGCTCACCGACGGACAGCGGCCGCCGTCCGCCGCCGCGTCCGCCATCGAGTTGGACGACAACACCGAGACGTGTTCTCTCTTGGCTTCGGATAGCGAGGATTGGGCGAGCTCTGTGGACCTCCCCTCCGCTAACGCTCCCCGCCAACCCTCTGGGAAGAGAGCCGGCATTGAGTCTGAGCTGATGCGTCTGCTCACCAAGGCCGTAGAAAGCATCGGCCTCGATTGGGAGGCACCCACGCTGCCGCCGCGCAACAGATTAGACGGGCGCTTTCTCGGCAAAGACGAGGCTCCGTCAAAATCTAGGCCCGCGCCCTTCCTCCCGGAACTTCACGAGGAGGTTGCAAAGTCGTGGAAGGCCCCCTTTTCCGCCAGGATGCGTACCTCTACCTCCGCGGCATTCTCCGCTGTCGACGGTGCGGGAAGTAGAGGCTACCTCGCCATTCCTCCGGTGGAGACGGCTGTCGCGTCGCATCTCTGCCCGCCCTCTGCGGGACGGCGGGTTCAGACGACGCTCCCGTCCAAAGCCTGCCGAGTGACATCATCGCTGGACGGACGCGCTTACACCGCAGCCGGGCAAGCAGTCTCAGCGCTGCACACGATGTCTATTCTGCAGATCTACCAGGCAGACCTCCTTCTCAAGCTGGACGAGGAGGGACCCGGTGCTATCTGTGTGGCGGACCTGAGGAGCGCTACGGACCTCGCTCTACGCGCTTCTAAAGCCGCTGCGCAAGCCATGGGGCGGAACATGGCCTCTCTCGCCGTCGCCGAGAGACACTTATGGTTGACGCTGTCTGAGATGACGGAAGCCGAGCGCTCTGTGTTCCTCGACGCGCCCATTTCCCCGGAGGGCCTGTTCGGAACGGCCGTCAAGGACTTCGCGGACAGGTTTGTTGAGGTGCAGAAAACTTCTCAGGCTATGAAGCACTTCCTGCCGAAGCGCTCGAGCTCCGCTACAGGCCGCACCAAGCCGCCTGCTCGCAGCTCTCAGCCCCAGCCTGCACCGCCCTCCGCCGCCGCCGCCTCACAGCGCCGCCAGGCCCGGGATCAGAGACCGCGGTCTCGCTCCGCCGGACGCCGCCCCCCTCACCGCGGGCCCCGGCCGAGGATTGAGATCAAGCCCGAGGCCCCAAAGTCTTCCTAGCCGCTCTAGGAAAACGACGGTGTTCAGATCCCGCTGCGGCCGGATTTCCACCAAAACTTCTCGCTCGTTCAGCCCATGCGTTGTGACTGTACCAGTGTATTTTGCAGTGAAGCAGCCGGTGTCTCAGCCCGCTTGCCTGCACACAAAAGCCGTTTTTACGGCTACCCAGATAAATCCAATAAAGAGTGTATTTTCTGGTGTTCCGGCCTCGGCCGATGGTGTTATGAGTGTTGTAAGAATGCCCACGCCCCAGTGCCCATTCCCACACCCAGACACAGCCCGCCACGGTGCAGGGCTCGCACAAAAATAAATCGACTCCGGTCGATTGTGCAAACACTGTAGTGAACGCGCCCATATCCCCATGCCCGCTTACACTACACGCTGCGTGTCCCTCGGTTTCTGTAAAAACGAAACCAACACACATTCAGTCGGCCCTAAACGACAGTGTTTTCAGTGTAGCAAATGTGCCCGTGGTCCCGCGCCCACATTTCCTCACAGACACGCCGAATCCCACGGGATTCGCCCCGCTCTCTCTCTCGGCGCTACCCGCCTCAGAGGAGATGAGCACGGCCAGGCTGCCCGCTGTGATCAGCGCGCCCCCCGCCTCGAACGCCGTAAACGCGGCGCTGTGTTCCCAGCACACGCGGGCTCTTGTGCCGCCGCTTTCCCGCGGCCAGAGCCCAGATTTCATTCTACCCCTAGCTATTCACGCGGATGCGTGGTCAAGGCTTCCCGGGGTATCAGAGTGGGTGCTGAACACTATAAAGAGAGGCTATTCGCTACAATTCGCTCGACGCCCTCGCCGCTACGCGGCGCGCGTCGAAACTACGGTGAAAAGCGAAGTATCTCATCTACTTCGAGCCGAGATAGCGAAACTACTGAGAAAAGGGGCTATAGAACCTTTATCTCAGGCTCAGAGCGAAGGGGGCTTATACAGCAGATATTTTCTGGTACCGAAGAAAGATGGTGGGCTCAGACCCATTCTAGATCTGAGGCTGCTGAACAGAGCGCTTGTGAAACGCCAGTTCAGGATGCTTACGACCAGGAAAATCCTCGCGCAAGTGCGCCAAGGAGACTGGTTCATGTCAATAGATCTGAAAGACGCGTATTTCCAAATACAGATAGCGTCCCATCACAGGCGATTCTTGAGATTCGCCTTCGAGGGCCAGGCATATCAATACACAGTCCTGCCATTCGGCCTGTCCCTAGCACCCCGTACGTTCACGAAGTGCATGGACGCGGCCCTCGCTCCCCTGAGACTTCGGGGCATGCGAGTTTTGAACTACTTGGACGATTGGCTGATTCTAGCTCGTTCACGAACGGAGCTCTTAGAACACAGGGCCGCATTACTCGAGCACCTCGAGGAGCTGGGCCTTACAGTCAATTGGGCGAAAAGCTCACTGCTCCCCAGTCGGAGGATTTCCTTTCTGGGAACAGTGTTAGACTCGCTATCCATGACGGCACGCCTGTCACCAGAGCGCGGATTGAATATCCAGCACGTCGCGAAATCCTTCCGCCACGGCTCTATAGTCCCGCTCAGAAGGTTTCAGAAAATGCTGGGTCTCATGGCCTCAGCAGCCTCTGTACTCCAGTTGGGCCTGCTCCGCATGCGCCCACTGCAGCTATGGCTAAAAGCACGAGTTCCCCCCAGGGCATGGACCGCAGGTCTGTTTCGCCTCAGGGTCGACATTCAGTGCATTTCGGCTCTGAAACCATGGAAAGCGACCGACTGGTATCAGTCGGGCGTGAGTCTGGGGATCCCCTCAAGTGTGAAGGTGGTGTCTACGGACGCCTCCACTTCGGGGTGGGGAGCGCTGCTCGAGGGCAGACCGCTGGCTGGCCTGTGGTCAGTGCGGGAGAAGCTCCTACACATAAACTGCTTGGAATTGATAGCAGTCGACAAAGCGCTAAGGCGCTTCTGTCCCCAGATAACGGGCCACCACGTATTGGTCCGGTCGGACAACATGTCAGTGGTGGCATACATAAATCGCCAGGGCGGCGTCAGGTCCCGAAACCTTTACAGGCTGACGGAACGCCTCCTGGTCTGGGCTCAGCACAACCTGCTCTCGCTGAGAGCGGCGCATGTGCCTGGTCACCTAAATGTGGGACCAGACAGGCTGTCCAGAAACAACGTTCCAGCAGGAGAATGGTCTCTGCACCCGCAGACGATCCAGCTGCTGTGGGAGACGTTTGGCAAAGCGCAGGTGGACCTGTTCGCGTCCCAAGAAAACGCTCACTGCCCGAGATTCTTCTCGAAAAGCCGGGACGCGCTGGCCCATGTTTGGCCCCGCCGCCCCCTTTATGCTTTTCCCCCTGTCTCACTCCTGCCTCAGGTGTTGGAGCGAATCAGGAGGGAGGGATGCCCAGTGCTACTCATAGCTCCGCTCTGGACAAACCAGTCGTGGTTCCCTGTCCTGATGCAGCTGACCAGCGCTGCTCCATGGCCGTTGCCGCTGAGGAGAGACCTCCTCTCTCAGGCGGAAGGCTCGATTTGGCATCCTCGCCCGGATCTGTGGTCCCTGCACGCATGGGTCATCAACGGGTACCCGCTGACCTCCCAGAGGGAGTGCTAAACACGATCGCGCAGGCTAGAGCCCCGTCTACCAGACGGCTCTACTCCTCAAAGTGGTCTGTGTTCTCTGCTTGGTGTCAAGCGCAGGGCGTTTCACCTGTAGACTGCGGGGTTACGGAAGTGCTTTCCTTCCTTCAGGAGCTACTGGATAAGGGCAGGTCCCCTTCCACGCTCAAAGTATACGTGGCGGCCATAGCAACGTTTGCAAAACCGGTGTCTGGCCAGTCACTAGGAAAGAGCGACTTAGTCGTGCGTTTCCTTAGAGGAGCTCGGAGGCTAAACCCTCCCAGGCCCCCTTCAGTCCCGACATGGGACCTTTCCACGGTCTTGGAGGCCATGAAAGGCGCCCCATTCGAGCCAATCCAGTCGTCAGACATGAAACACCTGTCTTTCAAGACAGCGTTTCTTATGGCTCTCGCTTCAGTGAAGCGCGTAGGGGACTTGCAAGCGCTCTCAGTAAGCGCGTCATGCATGGAGTTTGGACCTAACGACTCTAAGGTCATACTCAAACCAAAGCACGGTTACGTGCCGAAATCCCTCAACACACCGTTCAGGGCCCAGGTGATTTCCCTGTCGGCCCTTCCGGTTCTCAATGAGGAGAAGGACGCGAGTCTCCTTTGCCCTGTCAGGGCACTAAGGGCTTATGTGTCCCGCTCGTCTGGTTTCAGACAGACTGAGCAGCTTTTTGTTTCGTTTGGCGGCCGTACTAAGGGACTTGCCGCGTCGAAACAGAGCTTATCCAGATGGATAGTTGGTGCCATAGCGCTGGCTTACACTTCTAAGGGCCTGCAGTGCCCTTTGGGTGTTAGAGCGCACTCCACGAGAGGCATGGCCTCCTCGTGGGCATGGTCTAGCGGGGTTACCCTGCAAGATATTTGTATGGCCGCGGGCTGGGCCTCGCCGTCTACATTTATAAAATACTATAATCTGGAGGTCCCTGCCTTACAAGCTAAGCTTTTGGCGGTGTAGAATTCAGTGCTATCTGCCCGCTGTGCGGCTCGGATACTGAGCTTGGCCTGCGTATCGCTCTCTGACCGGTACAGCAGCTCATTTAAAAATTGACACACTTGTGGCCACCCAGTTCAGGCTGAATGCTCACCCTGACGGTTTGGTTATTGTCATATGATTGGCCCCTTTCGGAGGCTATTTACAGGGAATGATGCTTCTAGCCTCTCTTCCCTCACTCTCTGTGAGTTTATGGTGATTATGCACTATATGCGCCCCGGGCTTCGGCCCCTGGGTCTTTGGTGTTGGATCCCTACCAGCACGGCGTGTTGCATTGTGTTCCCCATAGCGTAAGATATTACGCAGTACGAGAGATACTCTCGTAAGAGAACGTACTCGGTTACTAACGTAACCTCGGTTCTCTCTAGAGAGGGAACGAGTACTGCGTATCTTGCCGTGCTTGGAATACGCTCTGGTTCGCTTCGGCGATGAAAACCGACGTAAGAGCAGCTATCGAGCCTAGATATAGGGCGAGACCACGCCCTTTCTGGCGGGACGTGACGATATGGGCGCGAAGGGCCCCCATTCGTCGTGACGTCACGCAGAGCCTCTCTCGATAGGCTGCTGCTATTGCCGCAGAGCAGCCAATAGGCGCGCGAGCTGTCTCGCCTAGGTCTGCTTGCTGCTGCAAAGCGTTTTACATTAGTAAAAAATTAAGGATAATTTTTGGCTTCAATATCTCGTGGAAAAGAGTTTTCCCATAGCGTAAGATATTACGCAGTACTCGTTCCCTCTCTAGAGAGAACCGAGGTTACGTTAGTAACCGAGTACGTTTTCAGTGTCTCATGATCCTTTAGAAATTTATATTTCTTATTATCAATGTTGAAAACATTTGTGCTTCTTAATATTTTAGCTTTTTTTTTACAGGATTCTTTGATGAATGAAGGTTTTAAAAAAAAACAGAAGCATTTATTTGCATTTATATGAATTTCTTTAAAACGTAATGATAATGGTACACTATACCGTTCAAAGGTTCGGGGTCTATTTAACATTGAACTCTGATAAAACGGTTTACACTGTTCAAATGGTTTACACAAAAATATTGATCAGCACAGCTGTTTTCAGCATTGATTATAATCAGAGAACTTTCTTGAGCATCAAATCAGCATATGAATTCTGAAGGATCATGTGACACTGAAGACTGGAATAAGGATGGTGAAAATGCAGCTTTAATCACAGGAATACATTACATTTTACAAAATATTCACATGGAAAACAGTGATTTGAAATTGTAATAAACTGTTTTACTGTATTTTTTATCAAACAAAATGCAGTCTTGGTAAGCATTAGACACTTTTTTCAAAGACAAAAAATCTTGTCCACCCCGAAGGGTACTGTAAATTACAGTTAGGATGGTTACTCCCACTTAAGTTATACCATGGCATATCCTTTCCATATACACTGTGTCTGTTGTCTAAATAATGAGGACAATTAAAAAGTATTATATGGGCTCTACAAAAAATCTGGTTGTGATTCAACCAAAAATGCAAAATAAGCAAAAATAGGGCCCCAATAAGCTCACAAAACTGGACTATTGAAAATACATTTTCTCCTAAACTCTGGAATAGCTTTCCTGATAATGTCCGGGGCTCAGATACACTTTATATTTTTTAGGGGATGGGTATTGAGACATTTTACAGTTTGATTCCGATCTCGATTCAAATAGATTCAATATCGATTCATTTGGATAAAAAAAAACCTCTTTTAACTTATGCTGTAAACTATAGGAAACCCTGTCATCTGGTATTACTTGTCCCAGTTCTGTTCTGTTTGTGTTTGTTTTCTGTTATTTCTGTTTTCCTTGTTTTGCCTGAGTTTGTTAGTTATAATTATGGTTACTCATTTGATTAGTCATTTGTTCCCTGTAAATAACTTCCCTTGTATCATTAGTGAGTTGTCCAGTCCTTTCACTGCTGTTACACTGCCTGCTTATGGGTTACATTGTGTGGATTATTTAAAAAAAAACGTAAATGTAACATTATGTGTACATTGTTTAGAGCCGTTTTACGGACATCTTTCAGCAGTTGAAACACTGATTGAGCAATTACATAACTTTTAGTAAGTTGTACTGTATCTTTCAATGTTCATTCATGTTTATTTCATAATATAACTAGTAAAGAGGAAGAGATGATCAGTTCAACTGCCGCTTGAGGTGCTACAGTGATCTTCCACATTAAACAGCACAGTTACCAAACAGTATTTATTGTTTGAATATTGTAATAAAATGTGCCTATTGGCCTCTGGCCATCATGGCCTTATAATGATCCCCCCATATAAAGAGGTGGTACATTGAGTACTGTTAAGCACACTTTTTGAGAATCTGTACTTTACTTGAGTATTATTTTTTAGTATTATATTGTATTGTATTATATTATGTTATATTATATTATATTAGTATAACTTCATTACATTTGAAAGACAAGAACAATATCTTTCCTACTACATTTCTGTCAAGGTCCTTGAGTAGTCAGTCAGTGGATGATTTTGGTTGCAGGGTTTGCTTTTTGGTTGGAACTTGGAAATGAAAGTCGGGTTGACGTCAGAACCCGACTGATGTTGGTTTCTAACATCCTTATGGATTCTGACATCAACCTGATTTTCATTTTCAACGTTGGGTTTGGTCTTCTGAATGCGAATTTTGTCATTGTTTTGGAGCACACTAGCTTATAGATAACAGTAAGGCTAACATATTCATACTAAATGCCAAACAACTTTTCATAGAGACTTTAAATAGGGCACTATTTGAGGGAACAGCTATTTGGGTGTCCGAAACCATTGTGGACGTTATTGAGTGCACTTATTCAATCTCCCATTCAATCCCACTTCTGGAACTGTGTTCTAGATAAATTTGCTATTGATATGAGGGTAGGTAGGCATATATTCAAAGGCATATCTGTACTTTTACTCTAGTAAGGAAGTTGTGTAGCCTACTTTGTCCACCTCTGCCCATAATGATTGTCTTCATCACTCTGTCTCCTCTCCACAAAAACTTTGTTCAAAAATTTCAATTTTTATCATCTGAGTCTACGTTGAGTTTAAATAAAAGGACTTATGTCTGATCTTCTCTGCCTTTCATCCTCATCATCGGACTGACAGCGTTACAGAATACCAGACCACAAGAATAATTTAAATCTGGATCTTGCATCCATTAATGTCTGAACCCTGGCCGTGTACATCAACTTCGCCCTTCGACCATCCATCACCAGCCCATCCAGACCCAGCGACCATGCCCACTGCGGATACGGAGCCAGAGCCCACCACAGACTGAGAGACCCAGCCATTCCCTGCCACAGACATCATGCCTGAGCCTAAGGCCCTAAGCCCATTACAGAGCCAGCAGCCTCGTCTGTCCCGGAAGAGAAGCTTGAGGTCCCTTCTGTCCAGGTGTGTGAGCCGGCCAGTACATCCGTGCCTGTGGGAATTTTCGTGGAGCTTAAAGAGGAAGAATGGCTTATAGACTGAAATAAAGAGATAGCGCTTCCCATCTTGCTCACCCACAAACCTTCTGTCACTGGTCCCCTCCTGCAAAAACATCTCTTTATCACCTCTGGTCCCATCCAGCAAAGATTTGTCTTCGTCATCGCTGCAAGTTCCGTCCGAATCTTTTTTTCGAGTCATTTCGTTCATTCAACAAACAAAATGAACGAAATGACTCGAAAAAAGACTCATTTTGATGAATGAGTTCGAACAGGAGAGTCACACCGCTCGTCACAGAACAGAGCAAGGCATAAAACGTACTTTTTTATTTATTTATTTTAGAAATGACCGATCATTTTGCAAGGTAAGACCCTTATGCATCGTCTGTTGTCGTTAAAAGCCATTTGAAGCTGCACTGAAACTGTCATTTGGACCTTGAACCGTTTGGATACCAGTAAAGAACATTATATGGAGAAAAATCTAGAATGTTTTCATCAAAAACCTTAATTTCTTTTCGACTGAAGAAAGAAAGACATGGACATCTTGGATGACATGGGGGTGAGTAAATTATCAGCAAAAGTTTTTTTTTAAAAGTGAACTAATCCTTTAAGTTTAGTCTTTTTAGACAAAAGACTTACAACACAACTCATAACACATGAGTTGTAGACAAATTTTTAATTTGACATATTTTTGCATTTTTTCTGGGACATTTTTGGAGCTTAACGAATATTTATCAATTTTTACATAAATTGTTGCATTGAATTAAACTAGACAAGTGTACATAAGAATGGTTTCATGATTTCATGTTTTCTGCTTGTTTCATGCAGTGAAATTGAATGATGACTGGGGTTGCATTATGCCTGAGATCTGCTTTTGGGTTCCACAGACAGAAAGTCAAACCGGTTAGGAATGTCACAAGGCTGAGGAAATTACTTTAAGTTCACAACTATCACTTTAATAACAGTACTAACAGTAATTTTTGTTCTTTGCAGGGACCTCAGTGAGCTGAAATACAAGTTTGAACAAGAAAAAAAAAATCTTTCAAGCAGCTTTCTGTTGGTCAAATCCAGCGAATTCTAGTGACCAACTTGGTCCCAGTGACATTTTTGACCACACACAAAATTTCTGATCGTGTGGATTCTTATTGAAATGACTGAAATTCACCAGTGAAAATTTACAACAACAGATAATTTTACTGCACCTAAACTATCTATCTTGTTTCTAGTGAGAATCCTCAACAACCATTTATGAGCACTGTTGATTCAAGTCACACATTTAAGCTTTTCAAAAGCCATAGTGTACATTACAGTCTCCAGTCTCACGGCATCCCAGGCTTCAATATTTTACAATTCAAAGTAGCTGAATAACTAACCATATTTCAGTATAGAGATAAAAGTTAGGATCATAATTTTCAGGAATATTACAGCACAATGAGTGTATATTAGCACCGTTTGTTGTTTGTTTTTGGCATCTGATAGCTTTTGGAGTTGGAAAGACATCAGACTTAACAAGCTTTACACAACTTAACTTAAGTGATGATGCTTTTTTTAACATTGATTTATTACATGGAACATATGTGTTTCCATGCATTTTGTTGAGATGTCTTTTCTTGTATAGCCTATTGTACACTCACCTAAAGGATTATTAGGAACACCTGTTCAATTTCTCATTAATGCAATTATCTAATCAACCAATCACATGGCAGTTGCTTCAATGCATTTAGGGGTGTGGTCCTGGTCAAGACATTCTCCTGAACTCCAAACTGAATGTCAGAATGGGAAAGAAAGGTGATTTAAGCAATTTTGAGCGTGGCATGGTTGTTGGTGCCAGACGGGCCGGTCTGAGTATTTCACCAATCTGCTCAGTTACTGGGATTTTCACGCACAACCATTTCTAGGGTTTACAAAGAATGGTGTGAAAAGGGAAAAACATCCAGTATGCGGCAGTCCTGTGGGCGAAAATGCCTTGTTGATGCTAGAGGTCAGAGGAGAATGGGCCGACTGATTCAAGCTGATAGAAGAGCAACTTTGACTGAAATAACCACTCGTTACAACCGAGGTATGCAGCAAAGCATTTGTGAAGCCACAACACGCACAACCTTGAGGCGGATGGGCTACAACAGCAGAAGACCCCTCCGGGTACCACTCATCTCCACTACAAATAGGAAAAAGGCTACAATTTGCAAGAGCTCACCAAAATTGGACAGTTGAAGACTGGGAAAATGTTGCCTGGTCTGATGAGTCTCGATTTCTGTTGAGACATTCAGATGGTAGAGTCAGAATTTGGAATAAACAGAATGCAAACATGCACTCCAAAAAATGCTGGGTTGTTTTAACCCAACTTTGGGTCAAATATGGACGAACTCAAATGTTGGGTTAAAAATGTAATGTAAAAATCTAACCCAACTGCTGGATTTGTCCATATTTGACCCAAAGTTGGGTTGAAACAACCCAGCAGTTTTTAGAGTGTGGATCCATCATGCCTTGTTACCACTGTGCAGGCTGGTGGTGGTGGTGTAATGGTGTGGGGAATGTGTTTTCTTGGCACACTTTAGGCCCCTTAGTGCAAATTGGGCATCGTTTAAATGCCACGGCCTACCTGAGCATTGTTTTGCATGTCATCCCTTTATGGCCACCATGTACGCCGGCTACTTCCAGCAGGATAATGCACCATGTCACAAGGCTCGAATCATTTCAAATTGGTTTCTTGAACATGAAAATGAGTTCACTGTACTAAAATGGCCCCCATAGTCACCAGATCTCAACCCAATAGAGCATCTTTGGGATGTGGTGGAACGGGAGCTTCGTGCCCTGGATGTGCATCCCACAAATCTCCATCAACTGCAAGATGCTATCCTATCAATATGGGCCAACCTTTCTAAAGAATGCTTTCAGCACCTTGTTGAATCAATGCCACGTAGAATTAAGGCAGTTCTGAAGGCGAAAGGAGGTCGAACACAGTATTAGTATGGTGTTCCTAATAATCCTTAGGTGAGTGTATATACATGGTTGATTATGCATGTTGATTATGTATTATACTATTTGTTTGTGTATTATATTCATTGATATTAATTTATTACTAGCTTATTTTCCCAAGTGCATGTTTTAAACATGCATCTATAATATGTAATAAACAATTCTTATTTTGTATTTGGTTCAGTTTGTTTATTATAATAGAAGTTAATGGAATGAATAAATATAATAGAATAAAGTAACTATAGTAACAACATGAAATAATAATAAATAAATAAAAATTGGTTCCTGGAGGCATCCAAAGCGGTTCCACACAAAGAGTTCCTCAGGAAACCTGGGTGGTTCCTCAGATAACCGCCTCTTTTTAAAGGGAACCTAGAGGATGTGGAAAAGTGAAGAACCCCAAAAGGTTACTCCTGGCACCTTTTCTTTTTACAGTGTACATGTCAACTTATTTAACTAACCCGAACCCTTAATGGTTACTCTGAGTTGACATGAAGTGGACCATTGAAATAAAGTGTAACCTAATAGCCTAGCCTATAACATAATTCGATCTATGAATTAAATAGGCCTGTAGGCTAGCCTAATGTTATGAGTTTAGGAAGCTTTATATTTGTTTAACGAAATGGAAACGGTTGTTAGTATTTTAAAATAACGCTTGTGAAGGAGTTTACTGCGGGTGGAAGGACAACGGGTCATGTGACCCATCGATCAGTACTAATTGACAGTCGCTCCTCTCATTGCTGTCACTGCTCTAGCATTGCGGCCGCGAGACTGGAAACCAACACGAACGAGAGAGAGAGAGACCCGAGATACTGAAGAGTCCAGTTACACCAAAAACTTACGCTCAGAAGCCGACTATCACAAGTTACCCATCAAATAAGAGAATATAACGGTTAAATTATGAATCAGATGGATCTTTCAGTGCCATATGATAATGGATATGAACCGGAGGACTACATGTTGCAGGAGGATGAATGGGACCGAGATTTACTGCTGGACCCAGCATGGGAAAAACAGCAACGAAAGGTAGGCTAAGAGAAATTTGGTCCCAAAACACCACAGAATAAAAGCATGCACTTTCCTATTAGCCTATTATTACCGTATTTTTATAATTATTATTATTAATATTATATGCTTTACAGATAGGCTACTAAACTAATTCTACATTGAAGCTTTCAAACATCACACCTTTGATGTTTTCATTTTGAGATTATTATTGTTTTCATTTTGAGATTATTATTGTTAATAATTTAATTAATGGATTATATAATATATTTATTAATCATTTAAAACGGCGAGTTAACAGTTGTATGCAAAGGAATGCCTTCCCGCGGCGCTATGGGCTCTGGTGTGTTAGTGTCACGGAGAGGTCTGGTGTCGGGAGCGCGCGCCCGGATGGATGCAGCGGGTAGCCTACCGATTACCGAACTAACAATAGCGGCCCTGTATGTCTGTTGCTGATACGATTGGAATGCGGACTGTCAACAGATGCTTCCAACACAGGATGACGTCCTTGGGATTAGAATGGATGCAGGGGCTAATTTTAACTCCACGACCAAAAGGCATTAGTAGCCTAATCCGGGGTCCTTGGAGAGGAATTCTTTTGTATATGCCTATATAAAAAGCACGTTTTTTCCATTTTGTACTCTAAAATAGTGTTTTTCAGATAGCCTATTCTGAATTGACGTGTACATAGGCTACTTTTTGACAGGTAGGCTATAATAGATTTCATATCATAGATTTGGCCTGTGGTGTAGGCTATATATGAGATTATTTTGCAGTATTTATGGTCAGGGTTGTAAACACATGGGTATTTCTTATGTAGGATTTAGTTTTTTAACTAAATGTGTCTTAAGCAGGTGATCTTAAACCCTCTGCTTTATCTGAACAATCCACAGTTTAAATTCTTTTATAGACTAGATCCACATGTGGAATTGCCTATGAATTATTCATTCATTCTCTTGATGTAGCAAAGATTTTTTTATTTTGATTGTCATGGCTGAACACTTTCTGAATAAATTTAGTCAGTTTATAAGTGTTTCATCTTTAATGTTTTTTGAAGCACAATTTTGAAGTTTCAAACATGTTTGGTGATTGAAAAATGATTAAATTCAACAAAATATCAGACAAACCCAGATATACAGTATTTACGTCAATTTTAGTGTAGCAAAAATATAACAGTGCCTCAGTGGTCTTTTTATATATATTATTCACACAATGCAGCCCATTCAGTTAAATAGGAAGGAAGGAAGTCTTAATCTACATTTAAATCCTCAGTTTAACTTGGCTGGTTTAATGTGGTTGCTTGTCCAGGTATAGTTGGATGATATACAATTCATTTAGGCCTTAAATTGAACCTCGTTCACTTAGCAGATCCTTTCTTGTCAAATCAACTTAGATATTTATTAATTCTGATGAAGCTTAAATGTTAGATGGAGACTGTCTAATCTCTCTAAACTCTTTCTTATTCTTCCAGAGATCATCATTCCAAAGGCATGTTACGTGGACACACCCTACAGTTTTACAGAATGAGTGAAATTCTTTCCTCTCCGATTAGATGAAGCAGCAATGCGATAAAGACATGTGTTATATGCAACGCATTCTCACTCGTATCTCTCATCTCAGTGTGAGCTACTTCATCAGGTCCCTTATCAGAAATGGAGTCTGTAGAGAGCTAAATTTACACTATTACCTCGCAGGAATGCACTCTGTAGTCCAGTAAAGCTTTCATTGGCCCAACAATGACTTGCTTTGGGTTCAGCCAGGACCCAAGCATGCTTTCAGGGATTAAAAATACACCTTTTGAGTCCAAAAATGGCCAAAGGGTTTCTCTCTGGGATTCATTTTTACATATTGAGTGTCACATTTGTCATTTTAATTTTCCAAATGCCCATAATTCGAATGCAGTATATAGGATAAAAAATTAACTTTTTGTTCATTTGAAATGAGAAAAAGTTTATTTCTATTTTATCCCTATGACAGTGCGGGATTATTATAGCTAGCTACATATTTATATATTTGGCAATCATCACAGCTCATTGTGTTACATGATATTAACCAGACTATATCTCTTTATGAAAATACACCTGTCACAAATATGTAAAGGCCCATTTTAAAAGTGTTCCTCATATTTTTGTCTTTTATTTTCCTATTTTAAAGGGTACCTATTATGGCATTTAAAATGTTCCTAATGTTGTTCTGGGAGTCCCCAACAACAGTTTTACATGCATGCAATGACAAAAAACACTTATGTTGTCTCATAATATGCATTTATTTTTACCTGATTTGCTCAACGATTCCCTAATGATTCGTTTGACGACTCATTTGTCCAAACCCCTCCTTTGTGTGACGCTAATCTGCAGTGATTGGTCAGACGACCCAGTCAGTTATTTTTCGCGTTAACCCAAAGCTTAAACATATTGATAAAGCACTGCAGTACTACAATATGCTCTATTCTTTATGACAACTCCAATAACAACGACAAACATTTTACATATTTCAAAAAACACACACACACAGCTTGGAGACCTAAGCTGCGTTGAGCGTAACTGACCACACACACACACACACACACACACACACACACACACACACACACACACACACACACACACACACACACACACACACACACACACACACACACACACACACACACACACACACACACACACACACACACTTATTGAGCATGCTCCAAAACCCATAAAAGCAACAATTATTAACAGTACTTACAGGTTGTGATTCGGAGGAGGAATAAACCAAATAAATCCAAATAAACTTGGCACTGAACGTTCCTTCAGTATCAGGCGACTCGCGAAATCCACACTTGAAAGCATTTATGTTTGTAAAGGAATCCTCATTAAAATAACGCGAACACAGCTCAAGGTTGGGCTATACTTGTGTGGTATAGTTGTAAATATAAACTCTAGCCACTGAGTCTTCACATGCTTGCCCCTGGGCAGTGAAAAAAAGTTTGCTTTTGATTCGCACTTCAGAACAGTCTCGTCGACATGTTGTTTTCACTGTTTTCTTGCGCGAGCAATGAGTGGGCGTGTCTTATTCAAATAACTTGTAAGTGACGTACGAAAGTTAGAGAAAATGAATCGTTCATCTATCGATTCATATCAGCGACTCAGAGTCGACTCTTACTTTTGAGAGACAATAACTTTGTATACGGTGAACTTTCATATTTAAAACTTTGCAGGATGTTTTCGTTCACTTAGATCTATGTTACACACTACATGAACGGTAATTTTCAAAATTCCATGATAGGTACCCTTTAACACTCATTTGTCGCTTGATGAGTGTTCATTTTGGACCCTGGCGGAATAGGGTATAGTTATAATGTGCGTCTTTATCTGTGTCTCTACACGTATACAGTAGCCTAGGCCTGGTTTCACAGACAGGGCTCAGATTAAAGCAGCACTATGCAGGATTTACGTTTTTGTCAAACAGTGTTTGGATACTTGTACTGTCGTAAATATCATGCACGCAGAGATGTCTCTGCACTCATGGCCTGATCCCCTTCCTCTGTACACCGCTACAGTAGGATGAAAGCTGTAACGAGTGGAAATAAGGTGTGGCCCCTTTAAGAGCTGTGCGCGCCCTGTTGAACTGTCGTCAGTCTGTATTGTATGTGCGCCTCGAACACGGCGTCGGGTTATTTCTGTTTGATGCTCATTTTAGCAGATCTTTCTTGCCGTAAATTCAATTCGTTACATCGCGAGACCTGATATCACGCGACACTTCCTGATGCTGCGGCCGGAGGCAAATTTTTTTTTTGCAGGGTGGTAGGGGAAGGCTCATTAATATTCATTCCCTGATTGGTCTTAACCCCAGTGACGGGTAGGTTTAGGGCGGGGTTAGGAGTAGGTCATCAGACCCCCAGTGACGGGTAGGTTTAGGGCGGGGTTAGGGGTAGGTCATCAGACCAATCAGGGATGAGTTCCCCAATGAATATTAATGAGTCTTCCCCTCCCTGCAAAAAAAAAATTCGCCGGCGGGCCGCCTCCTCAAAGTTGCAAGTGCGTTTTTTCCGCTTACAGCCAACGGGGGGGGGGGGGGGGGGGGGGGGGGGGGGGGGGGGGGAGAGACGACCACCATTCAACACGAAATCAGTAATCTAAACATTACAATGACTCCAAAGCTGTTCGGTTAAGGTAAAAAAGTTACTTAGTTCATCTTTAAGCCAGGATTAGGCCTTAGTTCAATTAGGACATTTAAGTAGCTTTTATAGACATGACATGTCTTAGGGAAAAAAACATTACTGGTGCATCATGAGACAAAACAATGGCAGTGACATATTTTAAGATATATCAGGGCAAGTGGCATTCAGTTAAAACAGCTCAAACATGCATTTTAGTCTGGGACTATGTTTAAGCCTGGTCTGTGAAACCAGGGTATAGTAGTAAAAGGCCTGAAGCAGATATTCTGCAGTCATTGTGCACAATAGTAAATTATACTTATAAGGGTCTGTTGGTCCCAAAATATTCCAAAAGCATTAACCTGAGTAGTCAAAGTGTTATTCACGCTGGAGTTGAGGTGCTGATATGATGTCCTAAATTTTAAGCGTCCAAATCCTTTAAAAGTGGTTCTGGAAAGCAGGATGATACAGAGGATGATAGCAGCTGGCAGTTTTTAGCTATGTAGCTTATTGTACATGTAGTTAAGTGCTGGTTATTTCTGGGGGATGAACTCATCAGTACAACTCAAGTGTAGATACAGTGCAAGTGTGTGTTCGTTGGGGAATTTTTATAAGGCCATTGTTGTTCTGTTGTCTTGTTGATTGGTCCGAGTACACTTCCTGTACAGTTCATAATTAAAGTCTTTCAAAGATTATTGATTAAATAACAGAATAACAGAATCTCAATCTCTTGACAGTCACATTTTGTTTTCGTTTCCCTCATTTATTTTTTATAGAGATTGAGAACTAATTGAAGAACTACCTACTACCTCATCTTGGCATAGATGAGTAGTTTCATTGGCACTGTCCTTTAGTCACCCATGCAGTGAGGTTTTGACCTGAAAGTGGTGTCATTGAAAGGCTTTCATTGTATCACAACAAACCTGGTAAGACTTAACAGTCTTATGATCAAATCTGGTTTACTGCCACACATTTAGCTTAGTGACACTATTCACAGTGTGGTTTTGTGCAAGGATTCTGTTAAAGGTAGCATTTACGTGCATAAATATTGAGTGTAGAATACAAATGCTATACCAGAAACGGAGAGGATGTGTGTGCTGGTCTGCATGTTTGTCTGGAGGATTTGGAGTATTGTATGTTAAATTACATTGTACTTGTTTCCTAGACATTCACGGCCTGGTGTAACTCTCACCTGAGAAAAGCTGGGACACAGATCGAGAACATAGAGGAAGACTTCAGGAATGGCCTCAAACTAATGCTGCTGCTTGAAGTCATCTCAGGTAAATTTAATTTTATTCAAGTTAGCGTTTTTGCATATTGTTTCAAAGCAGCTTCACAGAAAATGCTATCAATCAGCGTGTATCAAAGTACCGTAATGAAATTGGTTAAGCAGACAGACACAATGAACATGTTAGACAATGATTACAGCATGTGACTCTAATGAATACAATATATTTGACAGGTTTGTATATCGAAGCAAAGTAAATATGCTGAACCAAATAGTGATATCCATTATATATATGTACCAAATTTTTTTTATACCAAGCTGTATTTTGTCAGGTGAGCGGTTACCCAAGCCTGACAGAGGGAAGATGCGTTTTCACAAGATAGCCAATGTTAACAAAGCCCTTGAATTCATCACCAGTAAAGGTGTGAAACTGGTCTCCATTGGAGCAGAAGGTATGCTTTATTTTTAACTTGATTGCTGATATTTTTGTAATAAAGTTATTAGGAGATGCGGGTTATTAAGTTTGAATGTCAAATACATGTCCTATATTTTTTAAAAATACGAAATTTGATGTATTTTTAACTTACTCAGCCCTTTATATATTTAAGGAGTGATTTTTCTGTCACATTTTTGCAGAAATTGTGGATGGGAATGTGAAAATGACTCTTGGTATGATTTGGACCATCATCCTTCGCTTCGCCATTCAGGATATATCTGTTGAAGGTAAAGAAAATAAATCACAATCATGAAATGACACAACATCTGCACAAACAACAGCGGTAATACTTTAGCATGGGGAACACATATCCACTATTAAATATGACTTTTGCCTCAATAAACTCAAACTACATTTCCGATGTATTAATATTTAGCAAAGAAGTTAAGTTTAGGTATTGGGTAGGATTAAGGGATGTAGAATATGGTCATGTAGAATAAGGCATTAATATGTGCTTTATAAGTTCTAATAAACAGCCAATATCCTAGTAATATGCATGAATTGTACCCTAAAACAAAGTTACCACAACAGCAAAACATTATTATTATATGTGACACATTTTACAAATCAAGAATGTTTAAATCAGTTTATGTCAAAGAATAATCATTTGATTTATTACAAAAGGCATATAGAAGTTTGCAATTCCACGTCTTTTAAAAATCTGTAAATTCCTAATTAACAATTTATGGAACATTTTTTTATTAAAAAGCATAGTATGTTTGTGCTATAGGGAATTTAATAACCGTATTTAGTTTAGAAATTGAATTAGCAAAACAGATGTTAGTCATATGTTTATGATATAATGATTTCCTAATAATCTTTCAGAAACCTCGGCCAAAGAAGGACTTCTACTTTGGTGTCAGAGGAAGACTGCCCCCTACAGGAATGTCAATGTTCAAAACTTTCATGTCAGGTGAGGCACTTTTTTGACTGCAAAAATGTTGTTAGGCAATATCATTAGATGAAAAAACAGACACTATTATTTTCATGTTTTTATGTTAATTCCAACTTGACCCTGATTCTCTCTTTGGTGAAGCTGGAAGGATGGATTGGCGCTGTGCGCTCTCATCCACAGGCACAGGCCTGATCTCATTGACTACGCCAAGCTCAACAAGGTCTCAAGTGTGTCCCTAGATTAACATTTGACCCTCTGGGACATTTAGTCTAACAGTCAAATCACATTATTAAAATAACATGTCTGCCACAATATCCTGATGTTCCCTGTCAATTATATTACTGCACAGATCTGTCTAACATGTTTTTTGGAGGATGAGTGTGCGTGCGTGATGACTTTTGTCTGTTCTTCATTCTCACCTAATTTATGGCATGCATGATCAGAAATCCACTGTTTCTTTTGCTTTTGTGGCTTCAATAGCTGGAGAGATGGACTGGCCTTCTGTGCCCTTATTCACAGGCAAAGACCAGAACTGATTGACTTTCAGAACTTGGAGGTATCATAGGCTACTTGGTTTATAGTATTGTTGGATGTGGTTTTCTGCAACAATATGAATTTAATAGATTAGACATGCTCAATCCTGCTGGACATCTAAATTCCTGCAGTTTAGTTCTAACCAATGAGCTGTAATGTGCCTGGACAAAGCTGTATGTTAGCATCCCTATTCATTTCAGTGGCAGTTGCTCTGATTGCGTCTAGAAAAGCACTCTATACAAAGTTGAGAGAAATGTTGATAATCTTTTTTTTATTATTATTGTTTCTTCTATCCTAATTGTCAAATCGTGTGTGCTATACTGGCTTCTTTTTGTGCTTGTTAAGAGTATTAAGTTGTTAGCTACATGCTAACTAGTTTAGCTCTTCACATGAAGAGTGCCATCTGTGTACTTTGTGTGATTCTTTAAAAGTTGCTGTCTATCTAGAATGATTTTCTAGTTCCTTCGGATGTTATAACGATTTGGACAGTTTTTGATTAGCTGGTTCAGGTGTTTTCTGGTTGAAGTTAAACTGCAGAAATGTTGTAGGAGCAGGACTGAGATTCTGAGATTGAAACATGGAGATGTTTTGTTGATAGTAAGTAAGAGCAAATTTGTGTAGTTATTATTATTATTTTTTTTAGCTGTAATTAGCAAGTAGCCTATGTTAGCTTAGTTTACTTAGACATAACATAACGTTCAAATGTGAGGTCTGTAAGATTTATGTTTTTGAAAGAAATTTCTTATGCTCAGCAAGGCTGCATTTGTTAGATCAACAACAGTAATAGCATATTGTGAAACATTATTACAATTTTAAATAACTTTAAACTATCTTAACTGTGTTAATATATGTTTAAAAATGTAATGTATTCCTGTGATGGCAAAGCTCAACTTTCAGCTGCTATTACTCTAATATTCAGTGTCACATCCTTCAGAAATCATTCTAATATGCTGATTTGTATGCTGATATTTTTTTTTTGTATTGATTATGAAAAGAGTTGTGCTGCTTAATATTTAGTGGAAACCGTGATACATTTCCCCTAAGTTTCTTTGATTCACCCTTGCTGAATAAGATAATTAATTTCTTTAAAAAAAACTTACTGACCTCAAACTTTTGAATGGTAGTGTGGATACAACTCTTCAGTTCTGGTACTCAAGAGGCAATTAGATAAAGCCATTCCATAACTTTTTTTCTCAGAGGCCTGTTTGGATTTACAATAATCCTGACCCAAAATAGAACTTGGGAAAGTAATCCACATACCACTAGCACCAGAGCTGCAGTTCTAGTAGCATGTTAGTACAGTGATAGGCTAGGTTTGATTTCTTCACTTTTCAGCTTAGAACAGTGTGTGAGATAAAAGCAGGATATGGGACATCTTTTCAGACATTTTCTAAGTCTGTGTGAATGAGTGGATGTATACTATGGCTTTAATTAGTTGGATCGGACCACTGAAGATTAAGGATTTATTTAGCTTGTCAGGGCCCGTCAGTTCAACAGTGAGTGATCAAAAGTCCCCTCACACACACAGACATGCCTATCCCTTTCAGCTGTCACTGACGGCTCCAGGTGAGCTTGAATGGGGTAATCCAGTGTTTAGCATGGACCCAGTTTGGACACGAGCATCAGGAGGGTCCAGGACTCACTGGATCCCTGCAGCTGCTTATGTCCATGCAATATAGCTTTTTATTGACACAGAGAACAAAAGCTTGATCTCCAGACCGCTAGTGCAGGACAGCATTGCATTGCTCAGAAAATCTGACCCTTTCCTTTTGCACAGATATTTTTGCACATACAGTATATTGCTGCATTTGTTTTTGAAGGAAGTTTCATATGTTCACCAAGGCTGCATTTATTTGATCAAAAATACAGTAAAACATTTTTCAAAAATATTGTTACCATTTTAAATGGTATTGAATGTTTTCTATTTCAATATTTTTTATTATGTAATAAATTATTGCGATGGCAAAGCTGAATTTTAAGCAGCCATTACTCTTTATTGCCACATGATCCTTCAGAAATCAGATTCTTTAATGAATAGAAAGTTCAAAAGAACAGCATTTATTTGAAATGTGAGTCTTTTGTAACATAAATGTTTTTACTGTCACTTTTGATCAATTAAATGCATCCTTGCTAAATACAAGTATGATTTTTTCTTACTGACTTCAGATGTTTGAGTTATAGTGTAGCTATTGTAATTTAAAGGCATTTGTATAAACCAGTATTATAGTATTGTCTATTTTTTCCTTTATTCTTTTACTTCTAACTCATTTTTCATTTGAAATATTTTGAATGTTTCCCCTTTCCTCTGTTAGCACTTGAATACTGACCCTCACTTTTGCATGGAAAAGGATTTTGATTTATGTTGACTTGATTTAGTTTTTAAGTGATGTCTTATTTCTTATGTTTTTTTGTCAAGCATTATGCCTTTTCTCTCCTTTTGTCTTTCTGTAGGATGATCCACTTGGTAATCTGAATTTGGCATTTGACATTGCTGAAAAACATCTGGACATCCCCAAAATGCTAGATGCAGAGGGTAAACGAATATTCATCAGTACTCCATATTTGTGATAGAGTGCGATACTCTGAAGAGATAATACTGGTCTGACAGTTTCCTTTGACAGGGCTCCGGTCAAAGAGAAGGGCACGGAGAAATTATTTCAGCAAACTTTAATTACTGAAGTTTGAGTACAGGCATCAGTGTACAAATAGTTATGTATGTTTGTGTGTGTGGTCTATAAAAGAAACAAAAATAAAATAATATTAATCACAATGTACAAATATATAAAACATGTACAAAATGTATACAGTAATATCCAATATAATTATAAACATTGAATCAGAATACTAAAACATATTAATTTGGTCAAATAAGTCGAAAAGAGCCATAAACAACTAATATACAGGCATACAAAGAGGTTGATGGGGCAAAGTATGAATACTAAATGGATTTCGTGGTCTTTGCTTCCCTCTAGTGGAAGCGAGCGCAACTCCACCCCATGCCCTCAACACAGTGAGCGGCTCAAAGCCCGGGAATGTCGAACTAAACTCTGAGCGCGTCTGAAGCGGTCTGAAGACGACACAGAGGCTAGACACGATTTAACTGTAGGACTAAAGTACATAACTGAAATATAGTACTCGAGAATACAGCCTAAAGCTGAAATAATGTAAAGGAAACAATCTATAGACTAATACGTCTTATAACAGTCACATAATACATATCAACTAAAGAAATACACACGAAAGTATCAAACCCATGCATTTAAGAGACTTAACAGGAAAACAGATGAAAGTAGACAATATCTAAACAATTCTGATGGCAATATTTGCATATTAGTACAGAATAAAACTTACTTTCGTTTAGATTACGCACACGAGAGCTACCATCCCTCAGAGTGTGGAGTCGGTAATAAGGAAATGATGCACTCAGAAAGGAAGTGACATCACTACAGTTTCAAAATAAAACGACAAGAAATAAAAGACTTTCTGACATAGCCGCCCCCAAATTTAGCAATAAATTTGAATCCTAAAGGAAAGTCTACTTAGTTGGAGTCGTCTTCATCCTCCCAGGCTGGCAACCGCACAAGGCGCACAACTGGCCGTAGGTAAGTCTGTCCCTTGATCTTGACTTCAGCTGCCCTGACTCGTCCATCCATGCCGGTACAGGTATTCACCACTCTCCCGATGGGCCACTGGGCTCTGGGTAGCTGCGAATCCACCACCATTACCACCTGGCCAGCAGTCAAATTATCTGTGTCCTTGTGCCACTTCGACCGCTTCTGAAGATCCGGGAGATGGCGGACGGATGAAGTTGGACCAGAAATGGTCCGCCAGGATCTGGCTGTGGCGCCATCTTCTTCTGCCGAGAAGGTCGCTAGGTGCATAGACCGCCTGTGGGAGTGATGCATCACGCCGTCCCATCAACAGTAGATTTGGTGTAACGGGATCCGGGTCCGCAGCATCGGAAGAGACGTACCCAAGCGGTTTAGCGTTGAGTATTCCCTCCACTTCAATCAGTACAGTTTGCAGCACAGGTTCGGCAACGGTGTGGTCCTGAAGAATGACTTGGAGAGCTGACTTAATCGACTTAATCTTTCGTTCCCACGTTCCTCCGAAGTGTGGAGACCCAGGGGGGTTGAACCGGAACTCGATTTGCTGTCTGGCCAGCTGCTCTTGAAGAGGATCTTCTAAAGCGGCAAAGCTGGCTTGCAGCTCGGCAGCTCCACCACGGAAATTGGTTCCTCTGTCAGACAGGATCTCAAATGGCTTGCCTCGGCGGGCGATGAAACGGCGGAGAGCCATCAAGAAAGCATCAGTGTCTATGCTCTCCAGTAGTTCAAGATGCACACAACTCGTCGTCATACACTTGAAAATAGACCCCACCGCTTCTCGGTCCGCCGGCCCATCTTGATGTTGTAGGGACCGAAACAATCGACCCCAGTCGACCAGAAAGGTGGCTTGTATAAGCGGAGTCTGGCAGGGGGTAGGTCTGCCATCTGAGGTACCACTGGAGTAGCACGCCATTTCTGACATTCAACACAGCCGTGTTGATGACGCTTGATAGACTCTCTTCCCCGGAGGATCCAATATCTTCTCCTCATCTCAGCGAAAACCCGCTCGGGACCAGGATGTAGCAGGTCACTGTCATATTTCTTAATGAGCAGCTTCGTGACATGAGATTTAGGATCAAGGATGATAGGATGCATCGCATCTGGGTCAAGATCTTCTGCTCTGCGTAGTCTACCTCCCACTCTCACTAGGCCAACAGCTTCATCATACTCTGGAGCAAGCATGAGCAGGCGACTCAGTCTCGAGATGGACTTACCAGCAGCCAGAGTTTCTACCTCTTCAGGGAATGACTCACTTTGAGCTTGTCTGAGGACATGTAACTCTACTTTTTTGACGTCAGCTGCTGTCATGGTAGGGCTGCTCTGGTCATCAGCCGCCCCGTGAAGGCTCTCATGGGTAGCTTTGAGAAGACTGTCCCAGTTATCTATATCAGACATAAGTGTCGTTGTCGGAGAGCAGGTGGTGACTCCACAGAACAATCCCTTTCGAAGTTCATCCTCATCAGCTTCTTGGGCTTCTATTAACTGAACCACCGGCCAGGAGTCTGGATGTTGTCGGAGAAATGGTGGACCTTGGTTCCACCGGTTCGGCTGGCTGAGCTCGAGCAAGGGTTTACCACGAGTAAGGTCATCTGCTGGATTGTCAATGGTATTGACATACCGCCAGGTCGAGTTTTCAGTGTGTTCTTGAATTTCCGCGACTCTGGTCCCTACAAAGACCTTGTAGCGACACGAGTCGGAATTGAGCCACGTCAAAACTGTCATCGCGTCAGTCCAGAGAGTGACTTGCTGTGGAGGGAGTGACAGTTCTGTCATAATGACTTTAGCCAGCTGGGCTCCGGCTAAAGCAGCACACAGTTCAAGGCGTGGTATAGATAGTTGTTTGCGAGGGCTCACTCGTGACCGAGCCATCACAAAGGCAATGTGTACTTCACCTTGATTGTCTTGGGTGCGGAGGTAAGCGACGGCCCCGTAGGCTCTTTCAGAGGCATCGCAGAAGATGTGTGCCTCTCGTCTGGGTGACCCAATGCCTGCTACTGATGGGACATAGCATCTGGGAATTTCCACTTGTGGAAGATGGACTAGTTCACTCTCCCATTGTCTCCAGATATCCAGCAGAGCCTCTGGTCTGATCGGTTCGTCCCAACCAACTCCCACTCTCCACAGGTCTTGAATTAGGATCTTTGCTCGGGTGGTGAATGGAATCAAGTATCCTAGAGGATCATATTGTGTTGCCATCACCTTGTAGACGTTCCTCAGAGTTGACTGCGAATACTCGACTGGTCTGTGGCGGAACCCAAGACGATCGGTAAGGCAGTTCCAGCGAAGGCCTAAAGCTGGCTCTTCGGGATCCTGTCGAGGTTGAGACAGCCACAACTCAGTGCTGCTGCTCTTGCTTCCAAGGGAAGATGCTCAACAACTGTGGGGATGTTACTGGCCCACTGTCTGATGTCAAAGCCTCCAGTTGAGAGCAGTTTACGCATCCGGTTAACAATGTTCTTGGCTTCATCAGCGTTCGTGACACTGGTCAAACAGTTGTCGACGTAGAAGGCGGTCTCCACAAGGTGTGAGATGTCCTCATAACCGCTGCTGTTATCCTTCACATGCCGCTGAAGGGCGTATATGGCACAGCATGGGCTACATGTCGTCCCAAATGGCAAAACCTGCCACTCATATACAGTTGGTTCCTCTTCCCTCTTCATACCTCTCCAGAGAAAACGGAGAAGGGGCTTATCTTCTGGTAACAGACGAACTTGATGAAACATCGCTTTGATGTCACCACTGATAGCCACACTGTGTTCTCGGAACCGAAGAAGTACACCGAGGAGAGTAGGACCTAAGGTTGGACCGGGCAACAGTTGACTATTGAGACTCTGACCGTTGTGCTGGTAGGAACAGTTGTAGACAATCCTCGCCTTACCATTGTGGTGGACAACGTGGTGCGGCAGATACCAAGACTCTGTGGAGCTGTCTACTGTGTCAGGAGGTAGAGGTTTGACATAACCCAAATGTTCAAGCTTCAGTATTTCTTGACAGTAGGTGTTAGCTAAAGCAGTGTCTTTGGCTAGACGACGTTCTATGCTCCGTAGCTGTGGGAGCAATGTATGCCTTGGAGCCCAAAGCGCGAGTCTAGCTTTGCGCCTCAGTAGCGGAGTAGCATACCTTCTTACGCCATCCAATTCCACCTTGACTGTGCACTGTTCTAGCAGTTCTAGGGCCTGCTGATCTTCTTTGGAGCGAATCACAGTCTTGGTGTTGGCATATGGGTTTATGTCAACTTCCCACAGTCTTTCAACGTGCCGCTGCAGCTCTGAGTTAGGAGACATGAAGTAACAGTGAGAGTGCTCACCAGTGACGTTGAAGTTGGCGGGGCCTTGCAATGTCCAACCAAGAGCAGTACACACAGCCACAGGGCTCCCAGGAGGACCTGTTCGGATCGGTTGTTTGGGAAGCAGCAGATGTGGAAAGTCAGAGCCTATCAGGAGGAGCGGTTGGACCTTGTCAACGTTCGGCAGAGGAAGACCTTGCAGGTGGGAGTATCTACGCATGAGCGACTTGACAGGATAGCTATGCTCTGAGAGGCTCAGCTCACCAGCAGTGAAGGCATTAAAGATGTTGTACCTTTGTTTGGGAGAATGAGCTGGGGAGATGTCGAAAGAGACAGCTGCTCCTTGTAGATGGATAACCTCATGGCGAACAGTACGCAAAGGCAAGCTCTCAGGCTCTTTGTCTAAATGGAGATGCTGGACTGCTGAGGGAAGGATGAGGGTTCTCTCTGATCCGTCGTCCAGGATAGCAAAACCTTCCAGAGAGTGCTCGGCATTGTACAGGCGCACCTTAACTAGCTTCAACATGACTCGATGCGGACGACTAGGACGGTCAATGTATATAGTGTCGGGAGCAGCACTGACCATTAACACTTTCTTAGCCTCTTGGGAACACACTTCGTGGAGCACAGTCAGGTGTTGCTGTTTGCACACTTGGCAAGGCTTCTTGAGAGTACATGCCTCAGGTTTATGGTTTCTGCCACACCTCCAACAGCCTCTGTCTTTGATCCAGGTGGAAATCTCTGATGGAGTGAGCGTTTTAAATTTGGGGCATAAGCTGAGGTAATGCTCACGGGCGTCACAGTACGGGCAGTAAGGCTTCACACTAGGTTTACCTTTGGGTGACTTTGTGCTACGAGCAGGATCTGGATGGGCTACCTTAGCTTGGCTCTCAGTGTTGTAAAACACGTTGGATGAAGGACCCTGGGATTTCCTTTGGCCCTTAACTGACTTAGGCTGTTCTTGGAACATCAGAGCTGCTCGAGATGAAATGCGCTTTGCTTGTGACTTTAACTGAAGCCAAACAGAGAAGTCTTCAAGCGTGTAGGTCTGATCAGTGCCAGTCCTCAGGATGCCTCGGTTTATGCTGTACTCTACAAACCCATCTCGATAGTTAGTAGGCAATTTATTGAGCAGCCTGTCGACGTGTGAGCCGCATCGCAGTTCATAGCCGTTCTCACCCTCGAGGGAGCGGAGCATGCCAACTAGACCTTGTACTGATAGGGCAAAGTTGTCAAACGCCTCTGGATCTCCAGATCTTACGTGAGGTGACTTTAAGATGGTACCAAGCTCACTCTGCACGAGCTGACGAGGTTGCCCATATTTGTCTTGGAGAGCCTGGAGGGCTGAGGTATACGGCCTTGGATCGTGCATGTAGGCTTGGGCTAGCTTGTAGGCGCTTGGCAGTTTCAGATGGTCGAGGAGGACTTGATATTTGAACTGCTCTGTAAGGTGAGCATGTGTATTGAGCAGATTATCCAAAGCCATCTTGAGCAGGGCAAAGTCTGACTCTTTACCTGCGGTGAAGTGAGGTAGAGTAGGTCTAGGAAGGCCATAAGAGGTAGCAACTAGGAGCTCCATGAGGTCTGTACCTGGCGGTGCCCTATAATTTAAAGGCGCTGTGCCCTGTTGTGCCAAAGGTGGCATATGAGGGTAAGGATAGGACAGCGTGTTGGGAACTGATAGCACTGGTTGTAAAGGTGTAACAGGTGGAGGCACATGTTGGATCTGGGCTTGGTTATAGACCATCTGTGGCTGGCGAAATAGGCCCATACTCTGTTCTACTGACAGTGACGGAGCACATAAGTTAACGGCACTCACAGCTGGTCTAGGAGCTGACTGCGAAGCTGGGTTGATGATTGCAGAAGGAGGAGGAAGCATGGTAATATACGTAGGCTGAGGCTGGGCAAGTATACTAGTAGTAGTATAAGCACTCACTTGGGGAGCGGGCTGGACTAATGGAGGACTGGTCGAGTCAGGTGGACTAATGACTGCACTGGAGACTGGTGTCAGAACATGAATAGACGGAGTAGAATGGAGCAGTCCATGTGGCTGAGGCTGAGCCACTGATGATGACCTGAGGTTGTACTCACATTCGCTGAGGGGCCTGGAGGAACGGGGACTCTCACTTCCTTCTTCCTTCAGGAAAGACGTGATCAGAGCTGCTTGCGCCAATTCCATCTCTTTCTCTTTCAGTCGCCGTCGCAGCATCTGATGTCTGGTGATAGCCTCTCTATTCTTGTATGCCATCTCTGCTTTCTCCTCCAGTCGACGTCTATATCGTTCTTGTTCTCTGAGAAGTTCCTCCTTCTCATCGAGGGCGTCTCTGGCTTCTTTGTCCAAAAGAGTACACTGCTCGTCCACTAGAGTCTGCTCCATAATCTGCCGCTGTGCTTCTGCTAATTCCATCCGCTTAACCTGCTCCTCCAGCATGGCACTCTGTAGCGCGGAAAGCCCTTCTGCAGCAGACCTCTTTGTTGATAAGGTCTCACTGACTTGAGATCTTGGTCTGCTACGATGAGAAGATACCAAGGATCGACATGACTCTGCTCTTACAAATGGCAGTGAAGGTGGATCAAGGATCGGGATGTTGTGAGCTGCGGCTGCTGCTCCGAATTCCTCAGCTTCGGTAGCAGGAAGTACTGTGACTCTCGGTCTGTACCCAACTTCAAAGTTTGCAAGGGATGCTGGTAACTGTATCTCCCGCTGGGGTCGAGAACGCACTGCTGGATCTGCAGATGGTTGTCCTGGCTCCATATTGTCTCCAGAAAGCTGTCAGCTCCGGCTCGAAGGACCATGTGATAGAGTGCGATACTCTGAAGAGATAATACTGGTCTGACAGTTTCCTTTGACAGGGCTCCGGTCAAAGAGAAGGGCACGGAGAAATTATTCCAGCAAACTTTAATTACTGAAGTTTGAGTACAGGCATCAGTGTACAAATAGTTATGTATGTTTGTGTGTGTGGTCTATAAAAGAAACAAAGAATAAAATAATATTAATCACAATGTACAAATATATAAAACATGTACAAAATGTATACAGTAATATCCAATATAATTATAAACATTGAATCAGAATACTAAAACATATTAATTTGGTCAAATAAGTCGAAAAGAGCTAGCCTGACTTCGTCATACTCATATTCTAGAAAGAATTTGAGTCTGAAACTGCTCCATTGGGCTGTGATTATGGGGCGTGTTTCAACCGAACCAGGAAATAAAATGCCTCTGCATTCAATTGGATCGACTTACAACCAATCAGAGCAACGGAGTAAATGACGCATGTTCTTCATTCATCTTTCCGCCCGACAAATGCCTTGATCGCGGTTCTCTGTTCCTCTTTTAAAAGCAATGCGCTGTCGATATCTTCTATAACAGACGCGATGGCTGAATCTACACATGAGGTTTCATAAACAAAGTTCGGGAGGAGCACCCTCAAATAATCAATCCAATCAACTTGTCATCAAACAATACCACATCCGCCAAAACAAACATACATGTCTAACGTTACCAGCACGAGAGGAAGCGCTGCATATTCACTCTGTCAACTCACCTAACACTCCTTGACAGTTTTCAGCATCCCTCTACTACCCCGACTCCTCACTCTCGGCTTGTTCTTCCACAGCCAGGAATACGGGGGAGCAACGTTACTCTGAGTTTGGGCCGAATACCGATCACGGAGCCCTCTCCTCGGACAGCACGTCATATAGCATTTATTTTATCTGACTTATTTGTAAGTGTGAAATCTTAATTCTCCAGCGGCAGTTATCTTTGTCGTAAACGAATTCAACCCAAGCGCTCTTCGATGACGTGGTGATTACGTAACTGCACATCATCTGTCAATCATCGTATAAAGCCCGCCCTGGCAATTTGATTGGTCCGACCATTTTTTGGCTGATCATAATTACTCCTCAACGGATCGAGTCCAGACCGAACTTCCCGACCAAAAAATGTTGTGGGCGGGGTTCAGGCTGGCATCCAGGCTAGAAAAGAGCCATAAACAACTAATATACAGGCATACAAAGAGGTTGATGGGGCAAAGTATGAATACTAAATGGATTTCGTGGTCTTTGCTTCCCTCTAGTGGAAGCGAGCGCAACTCCACCCCATGCCCTCAACACGTGAGCGGCTCAAAGCCCGGGAATGTCGAACTAAACTCTGAGCGCGTCTGAAGCGGTCTGAAGACGACACAGAGGCTAGACACGATTTAACTGTAGGACTAAAGTACATAACTGAAATATAGTACTCGAGAATACAGCCTAAAGCTGAAATAATGTAAAGGAAACAATCTATAGACTAATACGTCTTATAACAGTCACATAATACATATCAACTAAAGAAATACACACGAAAGTATCAAACCCATGCATTTAAGAGACTTAACAGGAAAACAGATGAAAGTAGACAATATCTAAACAATTCTGATGGCAATATTTGCATATTAGTACAGAATAAAACTTACTTTCGTTTAGATTACGCACACGATAGCTACCATCCCTCAGAGTGTGGAGTCGGTAATAAGGAAATGATGCACTCAGAAAGGAAGTGACATCACTACAGTTTCAAAATAAAACGACAAGAAATAAAAGACTTTCTGACAATATTAGAGCTGCACGATTAATCGTTAAAAGTTAGCGATATCGATTCAAACACCCACATGATCACATTCCTAATTGACAACAACTCGCCTGTGACAAACCTTTGACAAAATCACACTAGAACATACAGATAGATCTGCATCGGCGCTGCCGCTGAGAGCAGCTCTCATGAAACAGTATTTTCAACCACACAGTTTCATTATTTCTGTGTTCGAAATATTCCTATTAATCACAGAAGTTTGGATATAAACACTGATTTCTACAGAAGCGATCAATCAAAATAGAGCAAGTAACTTGAGCTTCAAATGACGATAGTATCGATTACATCGTTACGCCACCTGTTGATGACAAGTGATACATTTATTTGTCAATGAATCATTCATTAAAGATATTTGTTCAAAAACGCTGATTCATCCAGTAATGTGAAGTATTTATTCAATCAGTGAGTCATTGAATCATTCATTCAAACTTTTTTTAAAATAATTAATTCAGACATTAAACATTGTAAATAGACTGCAGCAAATAACATTTTGTCAGAAAATCTAGTAAATTTCTTCTTTTTTTTTAAAGATATCATGATTCTCAATTTATCCATAATCGTGCAGCTCTACTCCATACCATTCCAGCTCAATGTAGAGCTGTGAACATATCTTTCACAAAAATGTTATGCTGTCAACAAATTGTGACATAAGACATTTGACACTATCTAAATACTATGAAACACTATGAAAATATATGGCATCTATTCTGAATAAGGTCTATTCGTCACAGCTGACTGTGGCAAGGGAAAAACTACCTAAAATGTATTTTGTTAGGAAACCTTGGGTGCAAATTCTAAATAAGCAACGGCAACAATTTGCCTACTTGTAACTTTAAAATATTACAAAATCTGGCTTTTGCTCTACAGTCCTAGTTAGCAGTGACAGGCCAGATGAGAGGACAGTCATGACGTATATCTCCAGTTACTATCACACGTTTGCAGAGGCTCAGAAGGTACATCTGATCCCTGAGCTTATTTAGAAATATTAGTTACACCTGAGTGTATGGTCCCTTTAGTCCATATAGGCCTATCCTCATTTTTAGCAGATAAACACGACTTGTGTTTCCTTGTAGTATTTTCCTGTCGCACACTATTGCCACCGTCACTTCATGTAGTTGTTCCTTAGCTCCTCTCCTCTCCCTGCAGACATCCTGAGCACCCCTAAGCCTGATGAGAGAGCTATTATGACATATGTGTCCTGCTTCTACCATGCGTTTGCTGGAGCTGAACAGGTAGTGTTTTGTGTTTGCTAGAATGAGAGAATAAGCTATCTTTTCATCCATCTCGCCCTCCGTTCTTACTGTTCTTCTCCCCCTCAGGCTGAAACTGCTGCTAACAGGATCTGTAAGATCCTAGGAGTGAATCAGGAAAATGAGAAGTTGATGGAGGACTATGAAAGACTGGCTAGTGAGGTTAGGAGACATATCTGATACACTCCACACTGTCCACAGACACACATTTCTCTCCTCTCCTCAATATTCCTCTACTCTCCAGCTGTTGGAGTGGATCAGACGAACTATTCCCTGGCTGGAGAATCGTGTGGCGGAGAAGACCATGGTAGAGATGCAGCGGAAGCTGGAAGATTTCCGAGATTACCGCAGGATGCACAAACCTCCCAAAGTGCAGGAGAAGTGTCAGCTAGAGATCAGCTTCAACACCCTGCAGACTAAACTTCGCATCAGCAACCGGCCTGCATTTATGCCTTCTGAGGGCAAGATGGTGTCGGTGAGAGTTTGACCACAAGCATGTTGGGGTTTTTTTGTTTTATGGTGACTTCCATAGACATAATGATTTTTTTATACTGTACAAACTTTACATTCTATACCCTAATCCTAATCTTACCCTTAAACCGAACCCTTACTTAAAACATTCTGCATTTTTACATTAGAAAAAAATATTTAGTATGGTTAAGCTCTTTTCCTCATGGGGACTAAAATTAATGTTTTAACATCTAAGTAGCTTGCTTTGGGGGGCATTTTTTCAAGCAAATAATACGAGCACATACACATATAATACTGGGTGTTTGTCTATGTAGGACATAGCGAGTGCGTGGCAGGGACTGGAACAGGCAGAGAAGGGCTATGAGGAATGGTTGCTTACTGAGATCAGGAGACTGGAAAGATTGGACCATCTAGCAGAGAAATTCAGACAGAAAGCTACAAACCATGAGACCTGGGCTTCCGGTAAGGCCTAGACATGAAGTGCTGTCATCAATGAAATATCATCATTCTGTACTGTAAACCACTTTGGATAAAAAAGTGTCCACTAAAGGATGCTTGATATATGTTTTATGTACGTTTTGCAATAGGCAAGGAGGAGATATTGAGCCGGAAGGACTACGAGTCAGCATCTTTAATGGAAGTTCGAGTTTTGCTGCGGAAACATGAGGCATTTGAGAGTGACCTTTCCGCCCACCAAGACAGAGTCGAGCAGATCGCTGCTATTGCTCAGGAACTCAAGTATGACTTTTTAGTCTTTTATCCTCTTCAAAATAAACTGTTCATGTTAGTGTATACTTTAATCTGTACACTACCATTCATTGGTTTGGGGGCAGTATTATTGTTAAGAAATTAACACTTTGACTTTTACATTAAACATTATTTCATATACAGTAAATGTTATTCTTTTGAACTTTCTATTTATCAAAGAATTGTAACAAAAGGGATTATGCTTTTCACAAGTGGCACAACTGTTTTAAATATTGATGATAACAGAAATGTTTCTTGAGCACCAAATCAGCATATTAGAATGATTTCTGAAGGATCACGTGACACTGAAGACTGGAGTAATGATGCTGAAAATTCAGCTTTGCATCACAGGAATAAAGTACATTTGAAACATATTTGAAAATAGAAAACAGTTATTTTAAATTATTAAATAGCATAATCTTACTGTTTTTACTGTATTTTTGATTACATAAATGTACTAGACTCGCTGAGCATAATAGACAAATCTTACCGACCTCAAACTTTTGAAAGGTAGTGTACAAGTACTTTGTTCCTATAACTAACCTGTCACATTCAGTTACTCGTCATCACTTTACAGTGTCTGGATAGCTTCATGTCTCTCACACTGCTTATCCATTGCTAGACACGCATATAGACGCACTACGCTTTCAGCATTCTTTGATGTCTGAATCACTGGCTTTCTATTTTAGCATTCATTATCTCCCTGCAGGCCTGGTTAAAATATGAGTGTGTATGTATTTAGAACGTGACTGACCGCTTCTGACCTTTATGCTGTCTCAGTTAGTACAGGGTGATATTACTGATAAACTATGGAGCATGCTTATAATGATTAGCATACCAACATTCATTTGGACACAAGTTTGAAATGTAATTAGCCAATCACAACACCAGAGATTCAGTACCAACAACAGCTAGAATTAGAGAGAGGGTGGGATGGTCATGAAAAATGCAAGAAACCTTAACTAACAAGCGGTTCGTTTTATGGCCTAAAGTTTCTCTCTCTATTTGTTTTATCTTAAAGTGAGCTGGACTATCATGATGTTGCATCAGTGAATCAAAGGTGTCAAAGTATTTGTGACCTCTGGGACCAACTGGGCACACTCACCCAGAAACGCAGAGAGGCTTTGGAGGTATGCTATGTGTGTTTGATCTACAATATTTTAGATCAATCAAGATATTAAAACAAGCAAAAAGGTTTAAATCTGTGTTTCTGTAGAGGACAGAGAAACTTTTGGAGACGGTGGAGCAGTTGTTTCTGGAATACGCAAAGAGATCCGCACCCTTTAATAATTGGATGGACGGAGCCATGGAAGACTTACAGGATATGTTCATAGTGCACACCATTGAAGAGGTCCAGGTACAAAATACAGTAAAAATGGCAATATTGTGGAATACCATTACAAATACAATTTCTTTTAAATTTTCACAATTTGTCTTCAGTTTCACATGATCCTTCAGAAATCATTCTAATATGCTGATTTGGTGCTCAAGAAACATTTTTATATCATATTAATATCAATGTTGAAAACAGTTGTGTTGCTTAGTATTTTTGCGGTAACCTTAATACATTGTTTTTGCAGTATTCTTTGATGAATATAAAGTTCATAAAAAGCATTTATTTTTAAATATATATATTTTTGTAACAATGTGAAACTTGGTAAATAATGCATCCTTAACGGATAAAAGTATTAATTCCTTTCACAAAAATCGTACTTACCCCAAACTTTTATAAAACAAACAAAAAAAATCCATTGTAATCCATTGTGTGTAGACTCTGATAGCTGCCCACGAGCAGTTTAAGGCTACGCTCCCTGAAGCGGATGCAGAGAGGCAGGCGATCCTTGGCATTCAGCAGGAAGTCCTGAAGATCTCCCATAGTTATGGCATCCATGGAGATCTTACCAACCCCTACAGAACCATAACTACAGAAGAGATTGCCATCAAGTGGGACAAGGTTAAACACACACACCCTTTAGACCTTGTTCTGTTCCATTACAACAACAAAACAAAAATCTAATTCTAAGCCGTTCTAATCACATTTCTCTAATCTTCACAACATGATCATGATGTGCGTTTGTGCATTCAGGTGAAGAAGCTGGTTCCCCAGCGTGACAGTGCACTGCAGGAGGAGTTAGTGAGACAGCATGGTAACGAAAGGCTCAGACGCCAGTTTGCTGCCCAAGCCAACCTCATTGGACCATGGATACAGACCAGGATGGAGGTGCGTGGCTTAGCTATTACTTGTGCCAGTGTCCACATATAAGACATGCACTTTGATTTCTATCTATCTATCTATCTATCTATCTATCTATCTATCTATCTATCTATCTATCTATCTATCTATCTATCTATCTATCTATCTATCTATCTATCTATCTATCTATCTATCTATCTCTATCTATCGTCTGACAGGAAATTGGTCGTTGTTCTATGGCAATGGAGGGGACTCTGGAGGATCAGATGACCCAGCTGAAGCAGTATGAGCATGTGATTGTCAGCTACAAACAAAACATAGATAGATTGGAGGGAGACCACCAACTTATCCAGGAGTCACTTATCTTTGACAACAAACATACAAACTACACTATGGAGGTACTCACACATTTATTACACATTCTTGTTCACAATCATAAACATATTTGGGTCAGTACGATCTTTTTTTTCAATAGAAATGAATACTTTTTATTCAGCAAGAACACATTAAATTAATCAAAAATTACAGTAAAGTTACAAAGGATTTCTATTTCAAGTAAATGTTGTTCCTCTATTCATAAAAGAATCCTGAAAAAAATCTATCACGGTTTCCACAAAAATTTTAAGCAGCACAACTGTTTTAACATATTGAGCACCAGCATATTAGAATGATTTCTAAATAATCATGTGACACTGAAGACTGGAGTAATGGCTGCTGAAAATACAGCTTTACTAACACAGCAATAAAATACATTTTACGTGTATGGAAACAGAAAATAGTGTTTGTTTGATCAAATAAATAAAAAAAAAGATCAAATAAAAAGTCTTGATGAGCATAAGAGACTTTATATTAAAAGAGCTTACCAACCACACATTTTTGAATGTATTGTACTGTATATAGAAATGATCTATATCTGACACATCACATTTGATTTGTCACTTGATCCTGTGAGTTTTCTTTCCTCTGCAGCATATTCGTGTTGGCTGGGAACTCCTTTTAACTACGATCGCTCGCACTATTAATGAAATCGAGACTCAAATTCTGACACGTGATGCAAAAGGCATCAGCCAGGAGCAGATGAATGAATTTCGATCCTCTTTCAACCACTTTGATCGGGTGCTGTACTCGGCCTTTACGTACACTAGACGTGTCTTGTTGAATGGATGCTGTACAAATGTTATTAAATCATCCTAACTAAACTAAACTAAACTAAACACTTCACCTCTTAGACTGTGCATTATACAAACATCTGTAAATCTCTCTAATTTTAACTGAGACACAATTTTATATTTGCTTTATTTTACACATTCACTTCTTCAGAGGCTTCACAAGGCAAGAGTGGTAATTATCTTTCCATTCACTTTAACTTGTTAAATAACTGGAACAAATTTAATTTGAAATGGGAGATAATTTGCAGTAAAATCAGATTTCAAGATGTAAAGTAGATATGACAACTGATGCAATTTTATTATAACCCTGCTTGCATTTTAATGCATTGTATTTTTAGGGATTGCATTTCTATGGGCTGAAATTCAACATGGTTGAATATATAAGCTGCGAATATTTCAATTCAAAACATTTCATTAGTAAAAATTGAATTCTGTTTAAAAATACAACCTATAGTGTTCTACAGGCAATTTTCGGTCCATTTTATTTCGCTTTATGCTTCCACAAATTCAGTGGTTCAAATTCGACAGAAAATTCAACATTTGACATCGGGTAATATGGGATGATTATAGTATCAAAATGATTAACACGTACAAGCGCACTTATCAATGAACTTGATACATGTTGCAGAAATGTTTATCCATGCCTTTCAACTTGCGTGTGCAAAATTCAAAATTGAATGAATGTGAAGCAATTTGTACAAATAGAGACATTTTTGTGAATACAAATGTTTTCCTTTGTATTAGTGTATCATAATTTGCACATACAACACAGAAGATGTGCATGTGTGGATCAGGTGACACGCGTGCATTCATTGATTCGTTTCTGAGTCGATCCTATTTTGATTCATTTGGATTTTGAGACTTTCATTTCGCGGGTTTCGCCTTGCACGATCCACACACAGCTGTCTGAGAAAACCTGCTACCACTAGATGGCAGTATTCTGCTAAAACAGACAACGGCAGCATAATCAGGCGTTCTTCCGCATTTAAGACGCTTAATGAGAGTGATATTGAAGCACCAAATTTAGTACACAATAATATAGGCCTACCCTATTAATAAAGCATACGTTATAGAGGCAAACATTAGATCAGATTATGAACAACACCCATAGAAAACCATTATAAAACGCTTAACGTGCAATCGCGCGTTGCATGTTCTTTTCAGTAAGGTGTATGGCTATTGGCTGAGTTTAAATATCACCGTCTTACTGCATTGACGTTAAGCTTTTTCTTTATAATATGCTCTATGGGAGGAAAACTATATAGCCTACAGACATGATTCATTTGAGTGAATTTGAGCACGGCGTTTCAAGTTAATAGCTACAATTTTCCTTCCTGTTAAAAAAAGGGTAAAATTTCGCAGTTGCGTTCATATTATATGCTTATTTTTATCTGACTACTACACATTGTATACATACAGTATACAAGCTTTGGAATTTGAAAATGTCTGTTTTTAAATATTAAAGACGATTTTCGCAGTAGGCCTACATTTGTTTTCCCTTGACCCTTAAGCCACTGTTATAGGCTATAGTATAGCACGATGAGTTTTAACAATATGCAACCATTGTATATCGACATGAAATATTAATTAAATCAACTGGCCTGTAGCTGCAATTTTACAATTTTAAAATTCAAAAATTGTATTAACTTGAAACGCCGTGCGTTATTGCGTTCATGTAGTCTCTTGTCTGTAGGCTATATAGTTTTCCTCCCATAGAGCATATTATAAAGAAAAAGCTTAACGTCAATGCAGTAAGACGGTGATATTTAAACTCATACATACACCTTACTGAACAGAACATGCAACGCGTGATTGCACGTTAAGCGTTTTATAATGGTTTTCTATGGGTGTTGTTCATAATCTGATCTAATGTTTGCCTCTATAACGTATGCTTTATTAATAGGGTAGGCCTATATTATTGTGTACTAAATTTGGTGCTTCAATATCACTCTCATTAAGCGTCTTAAATGCGGAAGAACGCCTGATTATGCTGCCGTTGTCTGTTTTAGCAGAATACTGCCATCTAGTGGTAGCAGGTTTTCTCAGACAGCTGTGTGTGGATCGTGCAAGGCGAAACCCGCGAAATGAAAGTCTCAAAATCCAAATGAATCAAAATAGGATCGACTCAGAAACGAGTCAATGAATGCACGCGTGTCACCTGATCCCACACATGCACATCTTCTGTGTTGTATGTGCAAATTATGATACACTAATACAAAGGAAAACATTTGTATTCACAAAAATGTCTCTATTTGTACAAATTGCTTCACATTCATTCAATTTTGAATTTTGCACACGCAAGTTGAAAGGCATGGATAAAACATTTCTGCAACATGTATCAAGTTCATTGATAAGTGCGCTTGTACGTGTTAATCATTTTGATACTATAATCATCCCATAGTGTAATGGCTACTTGCTCCAATTCTGTAAATCCACTTTTTCTGATTGAATGACTCTCTCACCCATTGCTTTATAGTTCTCTTACGAGAGTATCTCTCGTACTGCGTAATATCTTACGCTATGGGGAAACACTCTTTCCTCGAGATATTGAAGCCAAAAATTATCCTTAATTTTTTTAATCATGCAAAACGCTTTTGCAGCAGCAAGCAGACAAGGGCGAAACAGCTCGCGCGCCCATTGGCTGTCTCGCTGGAAAAGCTGCAGCCTATCGAGTGAAGGCACTGCGTGACGTAATGACGAATGAAGACGCTTCGCGCTCATTTCGTCATGTCCCGCCAGTATAGGCGTGGTCTCGCCCTATAAATACCCCTCGATAGCTGTATTTCTCTGATTTTTTCATTCTTCACGCGAAGCTCACGCATCGCGGGATCCAGAGTGAGAAGCCGCGCCGTTGACTTGTAGCCTTCTCAGCGGGACGTGCCATCTACTGAAGTCGCTGGCCCAGCCGCCTTCAACTGCCGTACCTGCTGCGCTTTCCGGCGTACTATATCCTTTACTCTGTCACTGTGTGTGTGTGTTTGCTTACGTGACGCAACACCCATTATATGTTCTAAAAGAGCTGCGTCTTTTTAAAGATGCCTTTCTGTGGCTCGTGCCGCTCCCAACTCAGTGATGAGGACCGTCACGTCATCTGTGTGTCCTGCCTGGGTCATGAGCACGCGGCTATCGCGCTCGCGGATGGTGGATGCCCGCACTGCGAACTTCTGCCTATGGCGACTCTGCGGACTCGCCTGGCGTCGTTCTCTGAACCCGCGTCCCAGCCTTCTGTGCCGCGCCGTAAGAAGCGTCGCGCCCAGCGCGCTCCCGAGCCTTCTCCAGCCCGCCAAAGCTCGCCGGTTCGCCCGCCTGCTTCGCCGGCTTCACTTGAGTCGCTCCCGGACGGACAGCGCCCGCCGTCTGCCGCCGCTTCCGCTCCCGAGCTGGACGAGCCTGCTGAGGTATGCTCTCTTGTGGCTTCCGATAGCGAGGATTGGGCGAGCTCTGTGGACCTCCCCCCCGCTGACGTGTCTAGCCAACCCTCTGGGAGGAGACCCGGCATTGAGGCTGAGCTGATGCGTCTGCTCACCCAGGCCGTGGAAAGCATCGGCCTCGAGTGGGAGGCGCCCGCCTTGCCGCCGCGCAACAGACTCGACGGGCGCTTTCTCAAGAAAGACGAAGCCCCGTCTAAGTCTAGGGCCGCCCCCTTCCTCCCTGAGCTCCACGACGAAGTCGCCAAGTCATGGACCGCCCCGTTCTCCGCCAGACTGCGCACTTCCACTTCTGCGGCCTTTTCTTCTGTCACCGGCGCGGGAGATAAAGGATATCTCTCCATTCCTCCTGTCGAGGCGGCGGTCGCGTCGCATCTCTGCCCGCCCTCTGCGGGACGGCGCGCGCAGACGACGCTCCCCTCTAAAGCCTGCCGGGTGACTTCATCGCTGCACGGGCGTGCTTACACAGCCGCTGGACAGGCGGTCTCAGCGCTGCATACTATGGCGATCTTGCAGATCTACCAGGCCGACCTTCTCCTTAAACTGGACGAGGAAGGCCCGGGTGCGATCAATGTGGCGGATTTACGAGGCGCTACGGACCTTGCTCTACGCGCCGCTAAAGCCGCTGCTCAGGCCATGGGGCGGAATATGGCCTCTCTCACCGTTGCTGAGAGACATCTGTGGTTGACGCTGTCTGAGATGACGGAAGCTGAGCGCTCTGTATTCCTCGACGCGCCCATTTCCCCTGCGGGCCTCTTCGGATCTGCCGTCAAGGATTTCGCGGACAGATTCTCGGAGGAGCAGAAGACTTCGCAGGCCATGAAGCACTTCCTCCCGAAGCGCTCGAGCTCCGCTGCAGGTCGCTCTAAGCAGCCGTCTGCTCGCAGCTCGCAGCCTCGGCCTGCATCGCCCGCAGCCGCCGCTACACAGCGCCGCCAGGCCCGGGATCAGAGACCGCGCTCTCGCTCTGCTGGACGCCGCCCCGCTCAGCGCGGGCCTCGGCCGAAGATTGAGCTCAAGCCCGAGGCCTCGAAGCTTTCCTAGCCACTCTAAGAAAGCGACGGTGTTCGGATCCCGCTGCGGCCGGCTCCCCACCGAAAAGATTCGCTCGTTCAGTTCCTTGCGATGTGACTGTGCCAGTGTATTTAGCAGTGAAGCAGCCGGTGTCTCAGCCCGCTTGCCTGCACAAAAAAGCCGTTTTTATGGCTACCCAGATAAATCCAATAAAGAGTGTATTTTCTGGTATGCCGGCCACGGCCGATGGTGTTATGAGTGTTGTAAGAATGCCCACGCCCCAGTGCCCATTCCCACACCCAGACACAGCCCGCCACGGTGCGAGGCGAGCACACATAAATCTGACTCAGGTCGATTGTGCAAACAATGTAGCGATTGCGCCCATACAATGCCCGCTCACGCTGCATGCCCCGTGTCCCTTGGTTTCTGTAAAAACGAAACCAACACACAATCTATCGGCTCCGGCCGAAAGCGTGCACAGTGCAGTAGATGTGCCCGTAGGTTTGCGCCCACATCCCCCCGCAAGCACGCCGAATCCCACGGGATTCGCCCCGCTCACTCTCGCTGTGCGTCCCGCCATAGAGATTCTGAGCGCGGCCAGACTGCCCGCTGTGCCCAGCGCGCCCCCCGCCTCGAACGCTGTAAACACGGCGTTGTGTTCCCAGGGTACCGGGGCTCTCGAGCCGTTGCCAGGTCACGGCCAGAGCCCGGTCTGCATCCTACCCCTAGCTACTCGCGCAGAAGCGTGGTCGAAGCTACCCGGGGTATCAGACTGGGTGCTGAACACTATAAAGAGAGGCTACTCGCTACAATTCGCACGACGTCCACGCCGTTGTACGGCGCCCGTCGAGACTTCGGTGAGAAACGAAGTATCTCATCTACTTCGAGCCGAGATAGCGAAACTACTGAGCAAAGGGGCCATAGAGCCCCTTTCTCAGGCTCAGAGCGAAGGGGGCTTATACAGCAGATATTTTCTGGTACCGAAAAAAGATGGGGGCTTCAGACCCATTCTAGATCTGAGACAGCTGAACAAAGCGCTTGTGAAGCGCCAGTTCAGGATGCTTACGACCAGGAAAATCCTCGCGCAAGTGCGCCAAGGGGACTGGTTTATGTCAATAGATCTGAAAGACGCGTATTTCCAAATACAAATAGCGTCCCATCACAGGCGATTCTTGAGATTCGCGTTCGAGGGCCAGGCTTATCAATACACAGTCCTGCCGTTCGGCCTGTCTGTGGCACCCCGTACATTTACGAAGTGCATGGACGCGGCTCTCGCGCCCCTGAGACTTCAGGGCATGCGAGTTATGAACTACTTGGACGATTGGCTGATTCTAGCTCGATCACGGTCAGAGCTCATAGAACACAGGGCCACAATGCTCGAGCATCTCGAGACACTGGGCCTGACGGTCAACTGGGAAAAGAGCCTGCTGTGTCCCAGCCAGAGAATTTCTTTCCTGGGAACAGTGTTAGACTCGCTTTCCATGACGGCACGCCTGTCACCGGAGCGCGTACTAAGTATTCAGCGCGTCGCGGAATCCTTCCGCCACGGCTCCATAGTCCCGCTCAGACGGTTTCAGAAAATGCTGGGCCTGATGGCCTCAGCATCCCATGCACTCCAGCTGGGCCTGCTTCGCATGCGCCCACTGCAGTGGTGGCTGAAAGCACGGGTCCCGCCCCGGGCATGGACCACGGGCCGGTGTCGCCTCAGGGTCGACCAAAGGTGCGTTTCGGCTCTGGAACCCTGGAAAGTAACCAGCTGGTATCAGTCTGGTGTGAGTCTGGGGACCGCCTCAAGGGTGAAAGTGGTGTCTACGGATGCCTCCACCACGGGGTGGGGAGCGCTGCTCGAGGGCAGACCGTTGGCTGGCCTATGGTCAGAGCGGGAGAAGCTCCTTCACATAAACTGCTTGGAATTGATAGCAGTCGACAAAGCGCTACGGCGCTTCTGTCCCCTGGTGAGGGGCCACCACGTCTTGGTCCGGTCGGACAACAAGTCAGTGGTGGCGTACATAAATCGCCAGGGCGGCCTCAGGTCCGCACGCCTTTGCAGGCTGACGGAACCCCTCTTGGTCTGGGCCCAGCGCAACCTCCTTTCTTTGAAAGCGGCGCACGTGCCTGGGCACCTGAATACGGGTCCAGACATGCTGTCCAGAGACAACGTCCTGACAGGAGAATGGTCGCTGCACCCGCAGACGGTCCAGCTACTGTGGGAAACGTTTGGCAGAGCGCAGGTGGACCTGTTCGCGTCCCGCGAGAACGCTCACTGCCCAGTATTCTTCTCAAAGGGCAGGGACGCGCTGGCCCATACTTGGCCCAGCGGTCCCCTGTATGCTTTTCCCCCGGTCTCGCTCCTGCCCTTTGAGAAGAATACTGGGCAGTGAGCGTTCTCGCGGGACGCGAACAGGTCCACCTGCGCTCTGCCAAACGCTGATGCTTCTAGCCTCTCCTCCTCTACTCTATGTGAGTTATGGTGATTATGCACTAGATGTGCCCCGGGCTTGGCCCCGGGACTCTGGTGTTGGATCCCTGTCCGCACGGCGTTTTGCATGGGGTCCCCATAGCGTAAGATATTACGCAGTACGAGAGATACTCTCGTAAGAGAACGTACTCGGTTACTAACGTAACCTCGGTTCTCTCTAGAGAGGGAACGAGTACTGCGTATCTTGCCGTGCTTGAACCATGCT
Organism: Chrosomus eos; assembly: GCA_036326025.1. Lineage (NCBI taxonomy): Eukaryota > Metazoa > Chordata > Actinopteri > Cypriniformes > Leuciscidae > Chrosomus > Chrosomus eos. The sequence continues at coordinate 21,332,363 of CM070832.1, forward strand.
CTGGTTCGCTTCGGTGTACAAAATCAGAGAAATACAGCTATCGAGGGGTATTTATAGGGCGAGACCACGCCTATACTGGCGGGACATGACGAAATGAGCGCGAAGCGTCTTCATTCGTCATTACGTCACGCAGTGCCTTCACTCGATAGGCTGCAGCTTTTCCAGCGAGACAGCCAATGGGCGCGCGAGCTGTTTCGCCCTTGTCTGCTTGCTGCTGCAAAAGCGTTTTGCATGATTAAAAAAATTAAGGATAATTTTTGGCTTCAATATCTCGAGGAAAGAGTGTTTCCCCATAGCGTAAGATATTACGCAGTACTCGTTCCCTCCAGCTACTGTGGGAAACGTTTGGCAGAGCGCAGGTGGACCTGTTCGCGTCCCGCGAGAACGCTCACTGCCCAGTATTCTTCTCAAAGGGCAGGGACGCGCTGGCCCATACTTGGCCCAGCGGTCCCCTGTATGCTTTTCCCCCGGTCTCGCTCCTGCCCCAGGTGTTGGAGCGGATCAGGGAAAATGGATGCCCAGTGCTGCTTGTGGCTCCGCTCTGGACGAACCAGGCTTGGTTTCCGGTCCTGATGCGGATGACCAGCACTGCCCCGTGGCCTGTACCGTTGAGGAGAGATCTCCTCTCTCAGGCAGAGGGCTCGATTTGGCATCCTCACCCGGAACTGTGGTCCCTGCACGCATGGGCCATCAACGGGTACCCGCTAGCCTCCCAGAAGGAGTTCTAAACACGATCGCGCAGGCTAGAGCTCCGTCTACCAGACGGCTCTATGCCTCGAAATGGTCGGTGTTCTCTACTTGGTGTCGAGCCCGTGGCTTTTCACCCGTGGACTGCGGGGTTGAGGAAGTGCTTGCCTTCCTTCAGGAGCTGATGGATAAGGGAAGGACCCCATCCACGCTCAAAGTGTACGTGGCGGCCATAGCAACGTTTGCTAAACCGGTGTCTGGCCAGTCACTGGGGAAAAACGACTTAGTCGTGCGTTTCCTACGAGGGGCTCGGAGATTAAATCCTCCCAGGCCCCCTTCAGTCCCGGCTTGGGACCTTTCCACGGTCTTGGAGGCCATGAAAGGCGCCCCGTTCGAGCCGATCCAGCTGTCGGATATGAAGCACCTGTCCCTTAAGACGGTGTTTCTATTGGCTCTCGCTTCAGTGAAGCGTGTAGGGGACTTGCAGGCGCTTTCTGTAAGCGCGTCATGTCTGGAGTTTGGGCCTAACGACTCAAAGGTCGTACTCAAACCGAGGCACGGCTACGTGCCGAAATCCCTCAATACACCGTTTAGGGCCCAGGTGATTTCCCTCTCAGCCCTTCCGGTTCTCGATGAGGAGAGGGACGCGAGTCTCCTTTGCCCTGTCAGGGCGTTAAGGGCTTATGTGTCCCGCTCGGCTGGGTTCAGGCAGACCGAGCAGCTTTTCGTTTTGTTTGGCGGCCGTTCTAAGGGACTCGCCGCCTCAAAACAGAGCCTATCCAGATGGATAGTGGATGCCATAGCGCTGGCTTACACTTCCAAGGGCCTGCGGTGCCCATTGGGTGTCAAAGCGCACTCCACAAGAGGCGTGGCCTCGTCGTGGGCATGGTATAGCGGGGTCTCCCTGCAGGATATCTGTACGGCTGCGGGCTGGGCCTCGCCGTCGACATTTATCAAGTACTATAACCTGGAGGTGCCCGCCCTACAAGCTAAGCTTTTGGCGGTCTGAACTTCGGGCTTATTGGCCGCCAATGCGGCTATGTTGCCCTTACGGGTCAGTATCCCTACGGGACTTTATAAAGGAGTGATGCTTCTAGCCTCTCCTCCTCTACTCTATGTGAGTTATGGTGATTATGCACTAGATGTGCCCCGGGCTTGGCCCCGGGACTCTGGTGTTGGATCCCTGTCCGCACGGCGTTTTGCATGGGGTCCCCATAGCGTAAGATATTACGCAGTACGAGAGATACTCTCGTAAGAGAACGTACTCGGTTACTAACGTAACCTCGGTTCTCTCTAGAGAGGGAACGAGTACTGCGTATCTTGCCGTGCTTGAACCATGCTCTGGTTCGCTTCGGTGTACAAAATCAGAGAAATACAGCTATCGAGGGGTATTTATAGGGCGAGACCACGCCTATACTGGCGGGACATGACGAAATGAGCGCGAAGCGTCTTCATTCGTCATTACGTCACGCAGTGCCTTCACTCGATAGGCTGCAGCTTTTCCAGCGAGACAGCCAATGGGCGCGCGAGCTGTTTCGCCCTTGTCTGCTTGCTGCTGCAAAAGCGTTTTGCATGATTAAAAAAATTAAGGATAATTTTTGGCTTCAATATCTCGAGGAAAGAGTGTTTCCCCATAGCGTAAGATATTACGCAGTACTCGTTCCCTCTCTAGAGAGAACCGAGGTTACGTTAGTAACCGAGTACGTTTTCTTCGTCAACAGCCACTTGCACCCCCTGCTGGTGAGGTAGACTAACAGCTATAGAGATTATCAATTGGCAATCTACTGATATTCCTGCCGTTCCCGCATGTCAAATGTTGAAATTTCTGTCGAATTTGAACCACTGATTTTGTGGAAGCGAATTTGTAAAGCAAAATAACATGGACCGAAAATTGCCTGTCGAATATTATAGATTGTATTTTTAAACAGAATTAATATTTTAGAAGTGAAATTTGAAAGGTGAATATGGATTATTGAATTATTAATAATAAAAACGTTTGTGAAATATTTTGAATTTAAATAATCACAGCTTAAATATACAACCATGTTGAATTTCAGCCCATGCAAATGCAAGCCCTAAAAATAAAATGCATTAAAATGCAAGCAGGGTTAATGCAATGCATATTTTTCAAGTAGCTAACTTGTGCAATTCAACAAGCTTTTTTGATTCAAAAACATTTGTCATTATTTTACTTCCATACAATTTGAGGTAACTTTTTTTATTTTTTTTAAACAATGCCTCATACCTTATGAAAAAATGGCGTTTTATCTTTTTATCAATCACATTTTACTTTTCTTCATTTCTACTAACGTCCTGCTCTCAGGAAGAGAGGGGTAAACTCAAGCCTGATGAGTTTAAAGCATGTCTGATCAGTCTTGGGCATTTAGGAAATGAAAAACAGGTATTAACCAACATGACCTCTAACACTTTACCCCAAAATGTAATTCTTTGCATAGATTTATATATATATATGCAAATTATATGCATTTCCTGAATGGTTGAATATAGTTCTGATGTAGGCCTACCTCTCTTGTGTTTTTTCTTGTGTCTGTGGTTGTGTGCTGTCTCTTTGTTTGTACATCTGTGTGTCTCTGTGTTAGGTGCTGTCTCTTTCCCTACTATACATTGCTTCATTATTTCTACCATGTCGCTGTGTCACCCATACACCCTCGACCTTTGCCCTTTACCCTTTCCCATGCAGAAGAAGAATAGGGCGATGGATTCTGATGACTTTAGGGCATGTCTGATCTCGATGGGTTATGATCTGGTAGGGCCTTAAATAAGGTTCATTGCTTACGAACTAATAAACAATTTTCTTAACCAGTATTTTTGTCATTTATCCAGTAAAAATACATTTATTTTACGGTATTTCAAATTATCATAATTTTTTGCAAATTCTTTATTTTAATTTGAAGATAAAATATAATTAAAATTTAATTTTGTGAGGTTTATGCTTAAATTAAGAAACAACTATTTTGCCAATGATTTAAGAAAAATTATATAAATGATGTAATATAAAATAATGTATTAATTAAAATAAAATATATTCCATTATTATTTTATACAGTTTTGCTTGTCAAATGCATGAGAGAGAGAGAGAGAGAGAGAGAGAGAGGAGAGAGAGAGAGAGAGAGAGAGAGAGAGAGAGAGAGAGAGAGAGAGAGAGAGAGAGAGAGAGAGAGAGAGAGAGAGAGAGAGAGAGAGAGAGAGAGAGAGAGAGAGAGAGAGAGAGAGAGAGAGAGAGATTAATTTAAAGCATGTCTGATGTTGGGGGAGTTTTTAACTGCTAGAATTATATGTATGTGTGTTTTTCAGGGTGAGGTGGAGTTTGCTCGGATCATGATGCTGGTTGATCCAAACACTTCAGGCGTTGTGTCGTTCCAGTCCTTCATTGACTTCATGACCAGAGAGACAGCAGACACAGACACAGCTGAACAGGTCATCGCTTCCTTCAGGATCCTTGCTGCAGACAAGGTGTGTGTGTGTGTGTGTGTGTGTGTGTGTTTGGGTTATATTGTTTACTTAACCTCAAAGTTTCTCAGAACAGTCTTTTGTAGCTCACATATTCTTTCCATATGCATGATCTGTTGTTTATCGTGTCTTGTACAGCCGTATATTCTGGCAGATGAGTTGAGGAGAGAACTCCCTCCAGACCAGGCCGAGTACTGCATCAGCAGGATGCCCCCATACTCTGGCCCCGGGGCCCCGCCCAGAGCCCTGGACTACACTGCCTTCTCCACCGCCCTCTACGGAGAGAGTGACCTTTAACTCCATCGACACCTCTGACCTTTACAATCCCATCTCACTTGATAACCAAGTAAATTATTTACCCATCAGATCCACAGTCCCATGAAATGAAAACATGCCAAATAAAATATAAATAAATGAACCCAACTTCAATTTTTAATCTCAGTTGATGTATTTTGCTAGACCGTTGATATGAAATGTTTAATAAGCCAATGCAACGAAATGCAGTCTGGAAATGAAATCAAGGAAACTAAATGAAAGCAATGGAGAGTTTATTTATCTGTGATAAAACACCACAAAATGTTGGGAATTTTAGAAACACTTTGTTCTGAATCTTATAATTTATTGAATATAAGGCCTGGACAACTAATTTACTCTCCTTTAAGATACAGAGAACATTCGTATGCATGTCACTTATATTACAGCAAACACAGTAAGTACACTGAAATGAAATAAGATTAATGTTGCATTTTAGGTTTTATGCAGTTTACTCTTTTTGACACACACACACACACACACACACACACACACACACACACACACACACACACACACACACACACACACACACACACACACACACACACACACAACACACACACACACACACACACACACACACACACACACACCACACACACACACACCACTGTGTCTGTTTTGTGTGGTAGTGTTAAATCTAGTCAGTATGAAAGATCTTGCACATTTGAATTATTGAATGAATGAATTAAGAAAGATTCACCAAACCGGCACCATGCTTTCTCAATTGTCTCTATATTACATATATTTGTCTGGTGCCCTGGTTCAAAAAAGCAACATGAATAGTGGCTCAACTCAATTCTTCCACAATATAATTATTATCACTTAAAACTTTTCACTAACAGTGCCTGATTTCATATACGGTACGGTAATAGTTTGTATGAAATAAAGAGGAGGTGACCATTGTCATTCTTAGTAGTGAGTCAGATAGATAAGAGCATCAGCTACTGATTTGGTTTTACATACAATTTTGAATATTGCGGATGCTCAAGCATTTTTATCAATTTGGAGATTGCATAAAGTGTAAAAGTGTTAATTTAGTATAAGGCTTGTCAAATAATGAATAACCATATATTACAAAAATACACTGAATTTACAGGAAAAAGTACAGTATGTGAACCCTTAGGAACAATATCAAACAGTCTGCTTAACACACAAACAATTGTTTTCTGAATCCCTCTGCTTTTTCCTGCAACTATAATAAGGAAAAGTAATCTGGGATGGATTGTCATTTTCAAAATGTTGGGAGAATAAACAGTTTAAGTTTATTGCCATAATTCATGAATGCACCAATTCCTAAAGGTCAAACTAGTTCAGTGTATGGTGACAGTGTACTTGATTTCAGTTTTAACCAAGTGATTTGATGTTTGGTGTTGAATTATATGATCAAGAAAGCCAAATATGTGTGTTTTACAGTGGCATAATGAAATAAAGCTTACTTATGAAAAGTTTAAGTCTCTGCTTTTGTTACGTACGAATGTTTTGAATAAAGCATAATTATTTAATATGCATAAAATACATACAATTTATAATATGTTGCATAATTTATTGTTTTTGTTTTTACTTATATATTGATACAGTTGTGGTCAGAATTAATGGCATCCCTGGTAAATATGATAAAAAATGGCTGTAAAAAATAAATCTGAATTGTTTATCCTTTTGATCTTTCATTCAAAAAATGTGCAAACATTGAACCTTTCATTGAAGTAAAAGAATTTAAACTGTCTGGAAATCACATTATGAAATAAATGTTTTTCTCCAAAACACGTTGGCCACAATTATTGGCACGTTTTATTAAATACTTTTTGCACTCTCCTTTTGCCAAGATAACAGAGTTTCCTTCTATAATCCCGGATGAGTTTGGAGAACAACTGAAAAAAGATCAGAGACCATTCCTCCATACAGAATCTCTCCAGATCCTTCAGATTCCCAGATTCTTGTTGGTGCTTTTTCTCTTCCGTTCAGCCCACTCATCAGCTCAGGGGACTGGGACGGTCATGGCAGAAGCTTCATTTTGTGCTCCGTAACACATTTTTGTGTTAATTTTGATGTTTCTTTTGTCTATTTTTACTTTGTGTTATCAGTAACAAGATGTCCAGGACCTCCAGCAGAATAATATGCCCAAAACAATAAAGATCCAACGCTATATTAAATTGTACACATGGGGTACTTTTTATCCTTGTGTGCACCAAACCCATAGCGTGTTTGCTGCCAAAAAGCTCTTTTTTTTTTAGTTTAATCTGACCAATAGAACCTGACCTGTGCTTCTGACCCCAAGACTCAACTAATCTCTGCCATTCTCCATCTGTGATCCTTGGAGAGTCTTTGGCCACTCAAACTTTCCTCCTCACCGTCCATTAAGGCAATATAGACACTCGCCCTCCTCCTGGCAGATTCGTAACATCTTTAGTTGATTGGAACTTCTTAATTATTGCCCTGATGGTCAAAATGGGGATTTTCAATTCTTTAGCTATTTTCTTACAGCCACTTTCTATTTTGTGAAGCTCAACAATCTTTTGATGCACATCAGAACTATATTCTTGGTTTTACTCATTGTGTTGGATGATTATGAGAATTTGGCCTTTGTGTTTCCTCATATTCAAACTCATGTGAAACAAGAAGTCATAGCTAGACAATTTCATGTTCCTAGTCACCCTAGTCTGCTAAAAAAAAGGTAAATAGTAATGGGAATATACTTCAGAGATATTCTAGGGGGTGCCAATAATTGTGGCCAACTTTTTTTTTATTTCATAATGTGACACCCCCAACACACACACACACACTTTTAATTCTTTTACGTAAATGAAAGGTTAGTTTTTTGCAAATATTTTGAATGAAAGATCAAAAGCATAAACAATGCAGATTTATTTTTTTACAGACATTTTTGATCATATTTACCTGGTGTGCCATTAATTCTGACCACAGCTGTTCTATTGATAATATTTATTGATAATTCACATAATTACATGTTTTTCTATATGCTTTTACTTTTTTCTTTTCTTTATTTCTTGCTTGATTGCTTTCTCCATTGTAAATACCAAATATGGAGAATCCCTTTCTTTTCCACTTTAACTTTATCTGATCTCTGAGCATTATCTCATGATGGGTGGTATCGTGGTCTCCCTGTCCCGGGATGAGTTCAGCACCTGCGGCTTGGTGAGTGGAGTTCTTCAGTCTTCTGGTTCTTACACACAGATCCCTAAAGTCCGTTACACTGAACATGGATATTGGAGAGAAGCGGAAGATGAAATCCAGTTTCTGCGAACTGTAAGTAAAATTGACAATTATAATGCAAATTTGAGAGCAATTAATAATGTGTTGACTTTCTTTATTTGTAACATTTTGACAGTAAAATGGCTAATTACTAAATTGCAATTGGATTTGTTATTAGATTGATGCTATATGAACTTATTATAGAGATGTTATAGGAATTAACTTCATGGACCATGAATAGCAGATGGGTTACAGAAGAATATATCTGAGACATTTTTGCCATGCATTTGATACACGGACTCGTTCCACAAACATTATAAATGTTATTTAATACAATTTCATACTGATGATACACTTGAGCAATAACTCATAACTTTGTGTTTTATCATTAATTGTTGTGTCTGTTGTAATATACAGTTATGAAATGCAATGATGTGATTTACAGTGTTTGAATTCACATTTGAGAGAGTTTTACCCATATCATGGTGTCTATTTTTACTTTGTGTTATCAGTAACATAGGAACTGGAGAGTCTGTTGGATGTGTGAGCTATCCACTCTCAGCTCCATATCTCTAAAACAGAGATAAATGTGCTCTCTCTTTCTTACACATATACAGTACATGCTTCCATTCATTCACTGTATCATTTAGTGCATGCATTTGTAACAGTAAAGTGCATACAATAATACATTGTTTTAGATTATGTTAATTAGAGCCTTAATTAAGCTTAACTTGTGTGTGTGTGTGTGTGTGTGTGTGTGTGTGTGTGTGTGTGTGTGTGTGTGTGTGTGTGTGTGTGTGTGTGTGTGTGTGTGTGTGTGTGTGTGTGTGTGTGTGTGTGTTGTGTTGTGTGTGTGTCGTGTGTGTGTGCTGTGGTGGAGGTGTTGAAATCTCCATTCACTGAATGATACACAGATATTCAGCCTTAAGGCTGCTCTGCTCCAGATAAAACACTGCTGTTCTACACACTGTAAAATGAGCCATTACATTTATGGGGCCATTTATTTGTTTAGAATTTATTTATAATCTTCATTTAACCTGGAAAAATGGAGCTCTCTAATCACAGATATTAAAAATATGTTAATTACTTACATAAGAACATGGTAGACAAACAATATTGGTAGACAAACTTTATTTTAAGGTGACATAGTTACGTACTTACTATAATAACAACAACAGTGGATTATGCATCATAACCAAGCCCTAACACTAACCTTTACCCTATGACTACATGAAGTTAATTTGCTCAGTACTTATGTAATTTTTACCACCGTAATATAAAGTGTTAATATTTAACAAACAATTTCATGTTGAACAACGTTGCTGATTCATTTCTGATTGTCATTTTTACTTTACTGAGGTTTGTATTTAGTTTTGGGGTGTACATGCATTTATTCAATGTTATTTGTTTGCTTTGCAACATGTTCACTTTTTCAGAAGTTAAAATTGAATAATTACAAAGTTAACTGATCATTTTCTAGAAATGCATAGTTGTCTTGACAAAAATCTATTGCTTGAACAAATGAGCACAGTGCTACTGAGGACAACTAATTAAATCTCAATGTATCATGTTGCATTTCCCCCACTCTCATTTCCATTTCACAATTTATGGTGCATTTATCCAAGTGTAATTTACATTACAAATATAAAATAAAAGACAGTGGTAGAGCTGCAAACATCATTTGTGACTTTATTTCTGTTTCTGTTAAACACTTGAAGGTGTCATGATTTTTAAGCATTATTCCATCAAAAACCTTTTTAGTTTTTGTTGTTGTTTAAAGGGTTAGATTACCCATAAATGAAATTTCTGTAATTAATTACTCACCCTCATGTCATTCCAAACCGTAAGACCTTTGTTCATCATGAAATCACCTATACCCCTTAATGTTATCACCACTTTCAAGGCCCAAAAAGGTAGTAAAGGCATCGTTAAAATAGAATGAATGAAGATCTAATGGGTTTGGAACGACACAAGGGCAAGTAACTAATGGCAGAATTTTTATTTTTGGGTGAACCCTTTAATTTATGTGTTTTTTTTTTTGTGTGAAATCAGATAAGAGTCTATATTCTTAGCTGTGGTCAGTAATGTGAATGTTTTCAGCGGGATGAGCTGGTGTTGAGGTGTTGCTCATCAGGCCCTCATCAGAAGAAACTGTGTTTAGCTGCAGAAGGTTTCGGCGACCAGTTGTGTTACCTTGAGTCCACCTCCAACTCAAAGGTGAGATGCTCATTTACTTATTTTTTAAACTAAGTCACTGCTATGTGTAAGAACAGTCTGCGTGATGCTTCAAAAACAGCTCCTGCACTTTCGTGTCGTCTTTCCTCTTGTTAACAGAATGTTCCAGCAGACCTTTCTGTGTGCGTGTTTGTTCTTGACCAGTGTCTGTCAGTCCGAGCGCTGCAGGAGATGCTGGCCAACCATGAAGACCAGTGTGCAGGGGTGGGTAATGTGGTGAACGGGGCTTCAGACAATTCAGAATTCAGCTAACTATGAACAGTTATCAATTTATTGGATGAATATTCAGTGAAAAATGTCACCCGTACACTATCTTTCAAAAGTTTGGGTCACTATCAATCACAAGTTTCACACGTTTTTTGAAAGAAATTACAACTTTTATTTCAGCAAAGATGCAATAAAATGATAAAAAGTGACAGACATTTATATAATTAGAAAATATTTCTATTTCAAATAAATACTATTCTTTTGAACTTTCTATTAATCAAAGAATCATGGTTGACTGAAAAAAAGAATAAGCAGCACAGCTGTTTTCAACTTTGATAATAATAAGAAATGTTTCTTGAGCACAGCGCAGTCTCATCCCAAGAATCTCATCTCATCCCAACCGACGTTTAAGTGTACCCTAAAAAGGCGGATATTGACGTATGGTCAAAATACGTCCAAAGACGTCAATATATGACTTCTTGGGATGAGACTGTGTTAACCAAAACATCATATTAATTAACACAAGAGGTGGACAGTAACAAAGTACATTTAGGCTACTTAAGTACTGTACAGTACTTAAGTACACTCTTTGAGTATTTTACTTGAGTATTATTTTTTCTGGAAACTTTTTACTTTAACTTCACCACATTTGAAAGACAAATATCGTAATGGATGTTTTTGGTTGCAGGGGTTGCATTTTGGATGGAAAATAAAGTCGGGTTGATGTCAGATTGACGTCAGAACCTGACTGATGTTGGGTTTTCATTTTTCATTTTCAACCACAATATGTCTGTCCAATGTTGGAGATTAATGTCAATCTGGCGTTGGATTCTGACATCAACCTGATTTTCATTTTCAACATTGGGTTTGGTCTTCTAAATGCGTATTTTGTCATTGTTTTGGAGCACACTAGCTTATAGATAACAGTAAGGCTAACATATTCAATACTAAAGGCCAAAAAACTTTTAAGGGCACTATTTGAGGGAATAGTAGAGGGAACCACTGTGGACGTTATTGAGTGCACTTATTCAATCTCACATTCAATCCCACTACTTGAACTGTGTTCTAGAAATAAATGTGATATTGATATTAGGGTAGCCACTAGCCAGGCAATGAGGCATAAGTATACTGTAAGTATTACATGCAACAATAATAAAACAGTGCTTTGACATTTGCACTGTTTTTGATACTTAAGTAGGCCTACTTTTAAAAACAAGTAATTCTGTACTTTTACTTAAGTAAAAATTGGTAATATTTGACCAGTAGTCTATCTGTACTTTCACTCAAGTAACGAAGTTGTGTAGCCTACTTTGTCCACCTCTGTTTAACACAGGCTCACTGGAAAAAGGCTACCCGTGGCAACATTTTTGTAAAACGAAAAATACATAGGCTACCAACACGTACATCACATGTACATCACTGCAGTTTCTAAAATAATAGAGGCAGTAAAACAGCAAGCACTTTTGATCGTTTACACAGTATAATTACAGAGCAAATTATGGATTAATAAAGACTTGTTTTCATGCGGCTCCTTGCACAATTATGTTATAACCTCAAAACACTTTTTAAATTTTTAATTTATTCATTTATTACAAATTTTATGCATGATTTGTAAACGAAGATATTTTGGAGTTTGCACCACTTGCCACTTTCACGTTCCGGAAAACGCATTTTTTTTTTTGCGACTCTCACATTTCACTTTGAAACTGTCGCCAAACGTGCACAACGGCACAACCCAAAAGTATTTTGGGTTTTGCTAAATGTTGCCACGCCACAGGTACGTTTGAGCCTTATTAGCATGATTTATGAAGTATCATGTGACACTGAAGTCTGGAGTAATTGCTGCAGAAAATGTAGCTTTGTCATCACAGGAATAAATTACATTTTAAAATCTATTAAAATGCAACATGGTGAGAATAAGATGTTATCTTTCATTAATATTAATAAACTAACCCAAACTTTTGCACGATAACATACCTCAGGTCAAGTGCCATATTTCTCACTCATGCTGTAACTTACAAGACTGTAAAAAATATCACAGAGTGTTTCGTTTCAGTCCCGTGAGGCAGCTGGGCGTCGTACTCTACTCTATGGCCAAGCAGTGCTGTTTCGACATGTTTACAGTGACATGGTAAGACCAGTCTTTATATTCCTTGTTGTTATTAATTAGTGGCTTCCATACTATGAAGTGTAAATTTGGAATCAGCTGTCTCTTGTCTTGTTTTAGTATCTTTGCTGCATGTCCACATCAGGCCTCTCCTCTGACAAACTGGCTTTTGATGTTGGTTTGCAGAAAGAAAAAAAGGGTTAGTTCATGTTCTCTTTTTTGGTAGGCTATACTGAATGTTTTGATAAAGACTAGGGATGCCATAATATTGATGTTACCATGATAATGGTTTCAGGTGAGGTGTGTTGGTGGACGGTTCACCCTGCCTCTAAACAGAGGTCAGAGGGTGAGAAAGTCAGAGTGGGTGATGATCTCATCTTAGTTAGTATTTCCTCTGAGAGATACTTAGTGAGTAAAACCATCTGTTCATCTATTTGTCTGTCTGTATACCAATATTTTTATGCAGTGTGACAACCTGTCGCTCTCTTTCTAGCATGTGTCGTGGAGTAACGGTGAAGGTAATAACAACGGCACTGGGCGAGTGGATGCTGCCTTCCAGCAAACATTGTGGAGTGTGGCCCCTGTTTCTTCTGGGACTGTGGAGACGCAGGGTAGATGACCAATTTTTATCAATTTTAAACACTTGTTTAGTGTCTGAAGGTCTTAATGGCTGATTTTTATGCTCATTGGCTAAATACATTTTCAAGAAATATATACACACACAGATATTTTTTATTATATATATATATATTATATATATATATATTATTATATATATATATATATATATATATAATTTTACATTTGCTCATATTGTATTTTATTAAATATAAATATGAATAAATATGGGTAAATATGGATGTAAATACAATATTTTATAATGTAATATATTTGCTGGATGTTTGTATAAACATTTTTTTTTATGAATTTAATTTTGAATTGTAGGTCATGTGCGAGGAGGGGACACTGTGCGTCTGCTACATGGACACACAGATGAATGTTTGACCATTCCTGCAGCGGATCACAGGCGGGAAGAGCGCAGGTCAGAGAGGTCACCTTACTGATTGGAGACAGATTGTTGACACTTATTACAGCTTTTTCCTTGACCATTTTTCCTTTCCTCCTCCAGATCTGTTCATTTCGAGGGAGGCTCGGTATCTCTTCAGGCTCGATCTTTATGGAGGCTCGAAATGTTACATGTTGCGTAGGTGTCCCTTCAGCTAGTTTGCAGATGACAGTAGGAAGTAGATTCTCTCTGTGTTTGTCAGATTGTGTTAGTAACAGATTGTTTGCAGGTGGAGCGGTAGCCACACTCACTGGGGTCAGCCACTCCGTCTTCGGCACCTTACCACCGGATCATACCTGGGACTGACTCACGATCAGGGACTACAGCTGGTGGAAAGAGAGAGAGCCGATATTAAAAGTACAGCATTCTCCTTCCGTGCATCAAAGGTTGGATAATATCATCTCTAAACTCAACATAAACCATATTATAATCAATAAATAGTTGTGGTTACATTGTATAATCATATTTTGTGGTATATAATAAGTTGTTGTTGTGGTGGTGTGATATTAAATTGTGATGATTAATGCAAACTTTATTTTTATTGTATTTTTATAGGAAGAGAGCCAGGAAAGCTCACACTTTGTTAAGAGGAGAGATGGCATGGGCGTACCTGAGATCAAATATGGAGACTCTCTCTGTTTCATTCAGCACATTGACACTGGACTTTGGCTCACATATCAGACCACTGACACTAAGAGACAGAAGGAAAGTGTGCCACAGAGACAGGTAAACCTGTGTAAATAAATAAGGTCCCAAGTCATACTAGTTAAGATCAATTAAAATATCGGTCAAATGTTTGGGGTTGATATTTTTAAGTCTTATTAACAATGTATCAGCAAGACTGCATTTACTTGGTACAGTTTACAGTAATAAAAACAGTAACATTTAAAAAAAATTATCACAATTTAAGATAACTGTTTTCTATTTGATTATGTTTTAAAATGTCATTTATTCCTGTGATGCCGAAGCTGAATTTTTAGCATCATTATTCCAGTCTTCAGTGTCACATAATCCTTCAGAAATCATTCTAATATGATAATTTGCTGCTCAAGAAATATGTATATTTTTTATCATTATCAATGTTGAAAACAGTGGTGCTGCTTGATATTTTTGTGGAAACCTTGATTTTTTTTATGATTCTTTGATAAAAAAAATGCATTTATTTGAAATATAAATTTTATAACATTATAAATGTCTTCCCTGTGAATTTAATGTATCCTTGCTGAATAACTTTTAATTGAATAACTTAACTAAATACATTTCTTTAAAAAAAAAAAAAAAAAAAAAAACAAAACAAAAAAAAAAAATATATATATATATATATATATATATTCTTACTGACCCCAAACATTTGAACAGTAGTGTACAGTTTCAAGTGAGCTCAGGAACTGCTTTTAAACAAAGCCAACACCTTTCTGTTTTAATTGTTCTGTCTAATATTTCAATTCTGGTTCAAATGCATGAAGTGAAGTGGTTCTCTCTCGCAGGCTGTTTTGCAAGCAGAAGGACACATGGATGATGGAATCACCCTTTCTCGCTCTCAACAGGAGGAGTCTCAGGCTGCTTGTTTAATTCGTAGCTCGCCCTTCTCTTCTCACAATTATTAGGTAAATAATACAGTGATAGCTTACAGAATACCTGTGTGCTTATCAACTTTGCTGGAGCATTTCGAATTCCAACTCTTTTAAAATCCTTTTATGAGGCACAAAGTGTGTTCAAAGAAGCACATTTATGTTTTATAAGGATTTGTTTTTCCTTTCTGAAGGGGACTAGATGATGTCAGTCAGAAGGAAAACATTACTGATTTGGTTCTTCCAATTGAGATGGTCCGTCTGACACTGCAGAATTTGCTTGGTTATTTTCAATGCTCTAAAATGGGGCAAGACCACGAGGTCAGACAGGGAGATATTCGAGCACTTAAGAACAGACAAAATCTCTTCCAAGATGAGGTAATAGCTGCGGCAAATGAGACAACGTATATATATAGCCACATTCTGCAATAATGTCTGAATCGTATACTTTTTTGTTCTCAGGGTATAATCACTCTGGTGCTGGACTGCATTGACCACCTTCATGTGTACAATAGTGCGACTCACTTTGAAGAGGCTGCTGGGAAAGAGGCAGGAGAGTCATGGGAAAATATTTTGAACTCTTTTTATGAGCTGCTAGGTATAGGATGATTGTTTAGAGATTTATAATAAAGGTTTAGCTTTGATTTACAAAATGTCCATTTCCCTACAGCTGCTCTTATCAGGGGTAATCGGAACAACTGTGCCCAGTTTTCTGGATCCTTGGACTGGCTGGTCAGCAGACTGGAGAGGCTGGAGGCCTCCTCTGGTAAATGTCCTGCAGAATTATTTAGTTTGTGTATTGACTACAGTAGATTGTCTTAAGTTGATTTTTATGGTCTAAACATGATGTCGCAAAGAAATGCTCGATTCTCCTTTTTTTGTTTTGTTTTTTAGGAATATTGGAAGTGTTACATTGTGTTTTAGTAGAAAGTCCTGAAGCGTTGAATGTTATTAAGGAAAGCCACATAAAATCCATCATCTCACTTCTGGACAAACATGGAAGAAACCATAAGGTAATGTACAGTACAATTTAAAGGTGAACTAGGCAGGTTTTTTACCTCAACCAAACAGCTTCAGAGTCATTGGAATGGTTATATTACTCTTTTGGGGTTGAATGGTGGTCGTTTCGCACCCCCCTAATGCATGTGAGCGGAAAAAACACACTTGCAACTTTGAGCCGGCGGGTCGCCGGCCACAGCATCAGGAAGTGTCGCGTGATATCAGGTGTCACGATGTAACAAATTCTTTACGGCAAAAAAGATCTGATAAAATGAGCATCAAACAGAAATAACCAGGCGCCGTATACATGTGGTGTTCGAGGCGCACATACAATACAGACTGCCGCAGCTCTTAAAGGGGCCACACCTTATTTCCACTCGTTTCCACAGCTTCCATCTGAACAGGTACCGGTGTACAGGGGGAGGGATCAGGCCGTGAGTGCAGAGCCATCTCTGCGTGAGTGCTATTTTACGACAGTACAAGTATCCCACAGCGACTCTAGGGTCGCTGTTTGACAAAAACGGAATTCCTACTTAGTGCACCTTTAAATGTTTGGGGTCTGTAAGATTTTTTTTTGAAAATCTCTTATGCTCACCAAGACAAAAAGTGCAGTAGAAACAGTAATACTGTGAAACATTTTTACAACTTAAAATAACTAATTTCTGTATACAATTTAGATTTTTAGAAGTTTAAAATGTAATTTATTCCTGTGATGGCAAAGCTTATTTTTCATCAGTTGATAAAACAGTTACGCTACTTGATATTTTTTTCTGTATTTTTTGGTGAATTATAAAGTTTGAAAAAACAGCATTACTTTTGTAATATTATAAATGTCTTTACAGTCACTTTTAATCAATTTAATGTGTCCTTGCTGAATATAAGAATTAATTAAAAAAAAAAAACGTACTGACTCCAAACTGTAGTGTATTTAAGTTTTCTGTAATGATTGTGCTTAATGCTTTCTGGATTTTACTATTTTTAACATGTTTGTGTGTGTAGATCTTGGACGTGTTGTGCTCACTCTGTGTGTGTCATGGCATGGCCGTCCGCTCTAATCAGCATTTGATTTGTGATACACTGCTGCCAGAAAGAGACCTGTTGCTACAATCAAGACTGGTTAACCAAGTTTACAGGTGACCTGTTATCAATAAACTTAACTGTTAAGTTTAACTCCTACACATTTAGAGGTTTTTAACACATCTAAAAATATCATTTGAGTCTGTTATCATATAGAAATTGACAAAACAGTGAGAATAAATGTTAAAAATAAAATCTCATTGAACATATTTCTCTGTTTAGTGCACGTCCAAACATCTTCCTGTGTGCAAGAGATGACTGTGCCCAATACAGGAAGTGGTATTATGAGGTTGTAGTTGAGAAGGTGGAACCTTTTGTGACTGCAGAGCCTACTCACCTGCGAGTGGGTTGGGCCAGCACTGAAGGGTACCATCCCTCCCCCACAGGGGGTCACGGCTGGGGGTCAAACGGTGTTGGAGATGACCTCTGCTCTTATGGCTTTGATGGACTCCAGCTCTGGACGGGTAAGATGGAAACTAAGCTTTACACTACCGTTCAAATGTTTTGGGTCAGTAAGACATTACTGTCCTTCGGATGAGACGTTAAACCGAGGCCCTGACTCTCTGCGGTCATTAAAAATCCCATGGCACTTCTCGTAAAGAGTAGGCGTGTAACCCCGGTGTCCTGGCCACATTCCACCCATTGGCCCCTGCCAATCATGGCCTCCTAATAATCCCCATCCACCGAATTGGCTCTATCACTCTCTCTCCTCTCCAACTATAGCTGGTGTGTGGTGAGCGCACTGGCGCCGTTGTACTGTGGCTGCCGTCGCATCATCCAAGTGGATGCTGCACACTGGTGCTAGTTGAGGAGAGAGCCCCTGATATGATTGTAAAGCGCTTTGGGTGTACAGAAGTACATATGAAAGCGCTATATAAATACCTCATTCATTCATTCATTCATTCATTCATTCATTCATTCATTCATTCATTATTCATTCATTCATTCATTCAAGACATTGCCAAAAAGTGACTGTAAAAACGTTTTAAAAATTACTGTACATTGATACAAAAATTCTATTCAATATAAATGCTGTTCTTTTGAACTTTTTATTCATCAAAGAATCCTAAAAAAAACCATCATAGTGTCCACAAAAATATTGAGCCGCACAACTGTTTTCAATATTAATAATAACAGGAAATGTTAATTGAGCACTTGATCAGCATATTAGAATGATTTCTGAAGGATCATTTGACACTGAAGACTGTAATGATGCTTGAAAATTCAGCTTTGCATCACAGGAATACATTACATTTTAAAACAAATTTAAAACAGTTATTTTGAATTGTAATATTTCACTTCATTGCATTTTTTACTGTATATTTATCAAATAAATGTAGTCTAGTGAAATCTAAACACTGTTTGTGTGATCTTTCCAAGGAGGTGTTGGTCGGAGGGTTACCTCACCTAATCAGCACTTGCTAAGTGAGGATGATGTCATTAGTTGCTGCCTTGACCTTAGTGCAACCTGCATCTCATTTCGGGTCAATGGACAGCCAGTTCAAGGCATGCTGGAGAACTTCAAAGTGGATGGGTTGCTGTTCCCAGTGGTCAGCTTCTCAACTGGAGTGCAGTGAGTTGCCTTCGAATGGTTTTTGTTTTTGCGTGATGTGTTTATTGTTGGTTTAATTGTTCACAATTCACCAAACAATGAAAAATGAGTTCGATTTTATTTTATTTTAGATCAACCTAACCATGTTGACCTGTAGGATGTAACCTCGATGGCTTAAATATGTCTGAATTTATTTTTCCATCAGGATGCGTGTGCTGTTTGGAGGTCGACAGGGGAGTTTAGGTTTCTTCCTCCTGCTGGTTTCTCTCCGTGCGCTGAAGCTCTCCTCCCCAAAACATGCTGCAAGCTGGAACTGTGTCAGGAACTCACACAAAATCACACTGAAAGCCAACGTGACCTCTTAGGCCCTGTAGTACCTATTAGTCCAGTGACCTTTACCCCCATTCCAGTGGATTCCAGCCAGGTACTTTCAATTTTAAGTACGCGCTGATTATGTACAATTTAGCATCAGTACAGCAGTTATTTTAAGCCACAATCTGTCTTGCATCAACTTGCATGAGTGTCTGACACCCCTGCGCTCAACTCTGTATCTTGTCAGGTTGAATATCCTCCACAGCTGGAGCAGATCAAGGAAAGATTAGCGGAAAATATCCATGAACTCTGGCTTATTGACAAAATAGAGCAGGGCTGGAACTATGGACCAGTAAGTATCTAAGGGCATTTTCACATCATTGTTTCAGAACCTGATCTGTTTTCTCCCTTAGTTCAGTTCATTGACGCTTATGCTCGGATCTACACCGAAACAATCTGTCCCACAATTCATAATGGGAAATGTGTATGTGTTACATAAAAAGCAGCAGTGTCTGTGGTTGATCGCAGGTGAAAACCAAACGCCTCTTCATCTCAGAATTGCACTGCTTCGAAACAGGACATGCTGTCCCAACAAAGCCTTGATTGCCACTCTAACTGGTGGCTATATTATATATATATATATATATATATATATGGTATGTGGAATGGAACGATTAAGCAACGGTTTGGCTATTGTAACAATTTAAGTCCTTGTTTCGGAACAAAGTAAACAATCTGTAGTTTGGAAACTCCCTAAGTAATATCCATTCATTTGCTCCTTCTCATTCTGGAGTATATTAAAAACTGCATCTCTTCTCCTAGGTTAAAGATGAGAGCAAAAAAGTACACTCGTGTCTTGTCGAGTTTTCCAGACTTCCAGATCAGGAGCGAATTCATAACCTTCAGTCATCTGAGGACATCCTTAGGTATGCCATGAATCATTGTGCCTAATACTGTTAATTAGCTCTCCGTTATTAATCATGCTTCCTTTTGTGTTGTGGAAGGACTCTTTTGGCTTTTGGTGTCCATATCGGACTCTCTGATGAACATGCAGAGGAGAATGTGAAATATGTTCGCCTTTCAAATAAGTATATCAAGATAAAATTCCTCACCAAGACAATTGAATTTTCCAGTTAACAATGCAACAAAGAAAAGTGCTTTTTAAATGAATCCTAATTACATAATCTTTGTTAAATTAATCCTAATTACATCACCTGTCCAGATATGAGCTATGGAACGGATATAAACCAGCGCCAGTGGATCAGTCCTGTGTTGTGCTAACAGCTTCTCAGGAAGAGCTGGTGGAAAAACTGGCTGAGAATGAACACAACATCTGGGCCAGAGAGCGTATCAGGCAGGGCTGGAGCTTTGGACCACAGCAGGTGGAAATTAGTCTTTAATTGAAAACAAACAATATAATTGTGATCTTGAGAATTGGAATGCAAATGCCAGATGTGTCCATATGTAGTACTGTCCATGTGTAGGATTTTCCTTCTTTCATTGTACTTGATGCGGAAATGCTGTAGCTTTTTACTCTATTTGTTTCAGGATGTTAAGTGTAAGAGAAGTACCCAACTAGTGCCTTTTTCTCTGTTGGATGAAAAGTGCAAACAGGCTGGTAGAGATGCCATGAGGGACACTCTGGGTACCCTTCTTGGGTTTGGATACACTGTAGAGCCGCTGGAGCAAGAACATGGTGGGACCATTATCCTTTTTGGCAGTATAGTCAGATAATAATAAAAAAAGGAAATTCATATTTTTATTCAGCAAGGTTGCATTAAATAGACCATAAGTTACAGTAAATACTTGTAATTTCAAAACATCTATTCAATTGTTGTTCTTTTGAACATTTGAAAAAAATTAAAATAATAATGAAATATCAAGCAGCACAGCCATGTTGAACTGTGACAATAATAAATGTTTCTTAAGCAGAAAGTCAGCATATTAGAATGATTTCTGAAGGATCATGTGACACTGAAGATTAGAGTAATGGCTGCTAAAAATATATCTTTGCCATCACAGGAATAAATTACATTTTAAAATATATAAAAATAGAAAACAGATATTTTAAAATGTAATACTATTTCGCAATATTACTGTTTTTACTTTATTTGCTCAAATAAATGCAGCCTTGGTTAAAGTTAAAATTGTGAATGGTAGTAAATCAACAGAAACATTTGTTTTATTTTTGTCTCCCATAGCCTCAAGTATCAATATTAAATCTGTGGCTGCAGAGAGATTTCGGATTTTCCGCCTGGAGCAGCCCTTTGCAGTGCATTATGGCAAATGGTACTTTGAGTTTGAGGCTGTAACTGATGGACAGATGAGAGTGGGCTGGGCACGACCTGGATGTAAACCTGACGTGGATCTTGGGTCAGATGAAAATGCCTTTGTGTTTGATGGTTCTAAGGTATTTCAATGATAATTTATTATGGCACAGCAAATTTTACTGAGATCATATACTGACTATATATTGACTGAGTCTCAGATGCCTTTTGGAACAATTAAAGATCATAAAATGAAAAAAAAAAAGATATCGGGTAATATCATTTTTGTTCATCTCTTACATTCATGTTTTAGGGGCAGTGGTGGCATGGTGGGGAAGAGCAATTGGGTGGCCGCTGGAAGAGGGGGGATGTAATTGGCTGTTTGTTGGACCTGACTACATGCACTATGATGGTCACTCTTAATGGAGAACTACTGCTAAATAGTCGTGGCTCTGAACTGGCTGTAAAAGACTTTAATTTGTCTGATGGTATGTTCTCTGTGGTCATTTTTTATTCTGACACGCAATTATCAAATTTATTTGAAT
This sequence comes from Chrosomus eos, assembly GCA_036326025.1. Classification (NCBI taxonomy): domain Eukaryota; kingdom Metazoa; phylum Chordata; class Actinopteri; order Cypriniformes; family Leuciscidae; genus Chrosomus; species Chrosomus eos. Next base: position 21,353,987 of record CM070832.1, read on the forward strand.
AATATATTTTTAAATGTGTATTTTTTGCTTTGTATAACATACATTTCTCGCTGTCTTCTCTTTGATAAATTCTAGGTTTCCTGCCTGTTTGTAGTATAGGGATAAACCAGGTGGGTCGTCTAAACTTGGGTCGTCAGGTTGACTCACTGAGATTCTTCGGTGTTTGTGGCTTACAAGAGGGATACCAGCCCTTTGGTCTGAACATGACCAAAGATCTACCTTTGTGGATGAGTTGGAGAGAGCCCTTGTTCATTCCTATACCTGATGACCATCCTAACATACAGGTTAGTTCATTTACATAATTGTTATCATATCATATTTTATTACATTTCATCATATTTTTGCAGATAAACTGAGCACTTGTTTTTAATTTAATTTTAATTTCATTTAATTTCCTAATTTCATTTAATCAATTAATTTCATTGTTTTTTTTTCATTTCACCATTTAATTTCATTTCATAATTTCATATTTTTTTATTATTTCATGTAATTTAATAAAAAAATTTAATTATTTAATTTCTTAATTGTATTATTTAATTTAATTATTTCATTTCATTATTTCATCATTTCATTTCATTATTTCATCATTTCATTATTTCGTCTGTGGAAAATGTCTTGGACACAAATATATAAACAAATATTTTGTTATGTTCTGTTTTTTAAAATGTCACATATAATATAAATAAAAATTTTGAAATTATGTCATGTACACATATATAAAATATTTATTATTTTATTATTTTCATTCATCAAATGTCCTCTATTTAAGGCAGGACCTGAATTTTGCAACCTGAATTATTTTATGGTCTAATACAATGTTCTATAATGTTCAAATTGCTACTCAGGTGATTCGTGTTGGAACAGTCGACAACACCCCATGTCTGAAAGTAACACATAGGTTTTTTGGGAAGCAGGAAAGTGGCACAAGCTCTGTTGGATTTTACCGTCTGAGCATGCCAATCGAGTGTGCACAGGTTTTCTCTGGCCCTGGCGAGGTCACTGTGCCCCACAGCAGCGGTGTGGTGTGCCAACTCAAAGATCCAGAGGAAGGAGAAGCAGATTCTGACTTTGAGTTACTGATGAAAGCTCACAGATACGCAGGATCCAGAGATGAACTCAATAATCATAAGGACCACAGTCAGGAGAAGCCATCCAGACTCAAACAGCGGTGAGTTCACTTCACTCCTCCTTGTTCACTTTTGCTTCTAGAACACCAAACACAATTGAACTAACATGATTAATCTAAGGAGGAGAAACTATTGACTGAAATTGTCTTTACCTGTATCAATTGGTGGCAGCAGGTTTATGTTGAAGAAGAAAACAGAGTTAAACACTAGTCACTCATCAGCTCGTCTGTTGGAGGAAGTGCTGGCCATCGAGAAAGATGAAGGCAACCGCCTCGTTCACTGTACTACGGTAGACAATAACCCTTTTCTTATTGATCCATTTGTTTCTGGATCACTGAATGGGACTTTCAAGCAAGAAGCCTTGAGTTAGAGTATGATAACATCTTATCTCGTCTTTCTCACTGCAGTATTATTACTCTGTGAGAATCCCCTACAGTCAGGAGCCCTCTTACGTTTGGGTCGGATGGGTAACTTCGAAGTTCAACCATCATGATGCGACCTTTGACCTGGACAGCATTTGCAGTGTCACAGTCACTCTCGGGGATGAGTGGGGCAAAGTTCATGAGAGGTAGGACTCATGGGGCATTTGAAAGATGTTGTATTTAAATAATTTAAATAAAGCTGAAATATAATAAAATATAAATGTTGGATGAATAACCGAAAATGAAGTTAGAAATTTAGAAATGTTGGCTTGGCAACTAACTGAAATAAATAAGTTTGAGTACTAAAATTACAACATGTAAAACTGAAATAAAATACAGCTTAAAGCTATATACAAATCTACCCCCCCCCCCCCCCCCCCCCAAAAAAAAAAAATTACTCAGAAAATGTCACAAAGACATACAATAAAAGCTAATTCAAAATATGAATAAACTTGTCTTTAATATTATATAATGTGGTTCTGTGTGTATTTGTTAGTGTCAAGCGTAGCAGCTGTTACATGGTGAGTGCAGCAGAGGGCAGTAGTCTGTCCCACAGTCGCAACAGCAGCGGGCTGGAGATTGGCTGTCTGGCTGACACAGCAACAGGGCTCCTGACATTCACTTCAAATGGCAAGGAGCTTGCAACATACTTCCAGGTAAACATCAAAGTCAGAAGTGGTGACATTACAGTTATTTAGCGTTGCATATTTTACCCATTATTGTTGTATCATTTAGGCTAAAGTACATTCGTGTATTCTAATAGTCTTAGCATACACAGTCCAATAAAATATTATGACGCTATTATTTGGGAAAATACCATAATTTCAAGCATGACTATGTAGTCATGATTTGAGCCATAAACAAGCATACAGTAAAAGCACTTTCTACATACTTTTTATTACAAAATTGTCCTCATTAATGTTTAGATATAAGTGTAGTGTACATTTTAGTTTGACTTCAACAATGTCTCTCCATTTGTAGGTGGAACCTGGCACCAAGATTTTCCCTGCTGTATTTGCTAAACCCACCAGTCCCGATGTCTTCCAGTTTGAGCTGGGACGTATCAAGGTACACCCAATACAGTTCTGTTCTCCATGGCCAGACCAAATAAATCTGTGAAAAGGTGCTTCTTTCAGCCCAATGGATGTCCTTGCAAGCTTTAAAAGAATTCCATTGCAAGCAATGCCTTCTTTGGCATTAATAAATAAATAACCTTGAATGCAGTATCAATCTTCTTAAAATGGGCTGCAACACATCCATTTTGGCTGAGCTTGGCTTAAATCAGCACAAGAGTACAGATCAATATCAGATTAGACTTTCTTGTGCACTCTAATAGCTCCATACACAAATATACAAATATGCATTTCGCATCATAATTAAGATATCATTTATTTAGATTTTATGCCACTGTGCAGTTATTTGTATTCTCTCCATTTATTATTAAATTAAATTATATTATATATTATATTAGAATGCCCAGAAAAAGTATTTCACTATTGATCTGCACTTAACAAATAAAATATCAAATAACTGTGTATCTATATCGTTTTCCTATAATATTTGCTGCAGTTTATATTTGTAATGTTGCTCACAGAATGTGATGCCACTATCAGCGGGAGTTTTTTGGAGCGAAAGACGAAATGCAAGACCTCAGTGCCCTCCCAGACTGTGTGTTCAACACTTAACGCCTATGCGGTGGACCCGAGTACCCGACCACTCTCAGCCTGTGGAAGTGACCCGTCTGAAGGAGAGAAATGGCTGGAGAGCTCGCTGCACTCAGATCCGACAGATCATGACCCTGTATATACCTGAGGAAAGCAGGTCAGAGGTCACTTTGGAGGTGTCAAGTTGCTGCTAACGTATACATTTTTATCTATAGAGCTAGAAATATTACTACTATGTGACATTTATCTATTTTGTGGCATATTAGTTTGAATTGTCTAAATTAAAACTTTCGATTAATTAAATGTATTAAATTTATTACACAAAGGGGGCTTTCACACTGGCAGTTTAGTTCGGAACGGGGCACGGTTCGCATGAACAATCGCTAATGTGAACGCTGTCATGGGACCTGGGTGCGCACTGGGGTACCGAACCCAAGACTACCTGGAGGTGGTCTGAGTTCGGTTGCTCCCGAACCGTGCCGCGGTTCGTGTGAATGCAACACAGACTCGGGTGCGCACTTGTTCAGGAAGTAAAGTAACCTGCGCATGCATTTTAGCTTACTGTGATGTATTCAGTTAAATGAAACACTTGTAAGAGATGATAGTGTTGATGATTTACCTTGAATACCAGTGAGAGTGAGCCTGCAGTGTATTCGTGCATTGCGCATGGAAACAGGGCAACAAATTTGGAAATCCACTGTCTCCTCAAAACAGTCCGTTTGCAAGCAGCAGTAGTCCACCTTATGTGACACACGCACAGAGTAAACCTGTATTGTTCACTCAACTGCGCATAATATCAGCGAATTAATAAAAAACACAATATTAACCCGCGTTCTGTTTTCTATCATGCGCCGTGCATGTTTGCGAATGTGCATAGTATCCATCCTAAATAGTATGACATTAGTAATTGTCAATACCATTTAGGGCATAGTATGCACATTGGGACGCAGCTTAAGATTCCATGAAAATGAAACCAAGGCAAACTATTCGGAATATGAATGTGCCCTAACACCCCCCTCTGGAAAGGCAAGGCCTTGCATCGTAACATGACTAAGGAGGAGGTTCAGGAGACGGGTGAGGGGCTGGTGAAGGTGAATTTAACACGGAATCACGGATATATTTTTTATCAGGTTAAACTTTGATTATTAGTCACTCAAACCTTTATCTAAACCTCTCACCTCTCATATCTGTCATGTTTTGTAACACATTTTACTCGTGTTTGTAGTTCTGAACTGAATCATGCTCCTAAGCGCAATGGGTTGTGGGCAATATTAGCCTTTAGAGTGTGCACGGATCCACACTTCAAAAATCTACCAGAAATAGTAGACCATCTGGGGACTTTTGACATACTCTTTTCAGAATACTTTGCTTTGGGATGCACTTATTCTAATCTCACATACAATATTTAGGATTGATAGTATGGACATTGGGACAAAGGGTAAGAGTCCATAAAAATGAAACAAAGACAACTAAACTAAATTGAATGTGAATGTGTCAGACAATTAACAAAACTGTTTTTGTGGCATATTTTATAGGTTTGAATTTCAAATTGGTACATTTCATTTTTTAACATGACAATTAGCAAAATGTAATTGGTTTGTGGCATATTTTGTAGATTTGTATTTTTAGATGTATTTTTTTTTTGTTCTGATAACCTCTACCTTTCCCTGCTTGACCTTTGGCCTGTATGATCTGCATGGATTTTTTTAATCAGCAGATTTTAGGGTGAAAAATGCAGTTCTATTAAAAAAAAGACTTGTGAAGAAAAGTGAAAAACAAAACAAAAAAACCCTATAAAATACAATTTTTGTTGTTTTTCTAGTTCCATAATTATAACTTCTCCCTCTTTCAGGTGTGTGGACATTCTGGAACTGTCCGAACTGCGTGATCTCCTGAAGTTCCATGACCACACCCTTCGCCTCTACTCAGCCCTTTCAGCTCATGGAAACACACATGTAAGCCACGCCCTCTGCAGCCATGTGGACCAATCACAACTCTTGTTCGCCTTGCAGTGCTCTAGAATGCCAGGTCACCTGCGGATAAGTTACTACAACCTCCTCATCAACACCCACCTCGCTGCCCATGCCAGTGCCAGGCAGGCAATGAACCATGAATACATTGTGCCCATAATGGACGCCACGCAGTCTATTACGCTTTTCAGAAATGACAGGAAAGTGCAAAGATTCCCAGGAAGTGACTTCAGCACTTCCTTGCGGCCGAGAATGCGCTTCACATCACCTTGCTTCATTAGAGCTGATGTGATGGAAGGAGATAACGATGGGGCTTTGTGGAGGAATTTGCGCCAAGACAGCCCAGAGTTCCCATTGGATGTATTAAAGGCTGTTGTTATTGCAATGCTGAAGGAGGCAGTGACAGCAGTTGGACAGGGTGTGCGGGATCCTGCAGGGGGCAGCATAGAGCTCCTGCTGGTTCCTCTGCTCGGTTTACTTCACACACTCCTGATGATGGGTGTGTATCAGGGGACAGATCTGGAGGCTGTGTTTAGTCTCATCCTGCCTGTCAGATACATGAGAGGAACATGTAAAACAGAGGAGATGGATGAACTTGAAGAGAGTGATGGAGAAAGACAGGAAATAGAGGGTAGAGATTGGGAGAATAATGTCTCTCGGCAAAGCCTTCTTCAGATGAAGCTTCCAGAAGCTGTCAAATTACAGGTTGGTACAAATCATTTAAAGAGGCCATTCTCCCAAAAAAGAAAATGTTGATTATTGTGAAATATTATAAGAAATTTAAAAGAACTATTTTTGGAAAACAGATTTTGCTGTTTGATATTTTTGTTGAAACCATGGTGGATTTTTTTTATAGGATTCTCTGATCAACAAAGGTCAAAAGAACCAATTTAATGTCCTTGCTGAATAAAAGTATTAATTTCTTTTCTATTTTTTTTTTTCATTTTACTTACCTTTTTTACTGTTTACTTAAACTTTTGAAAGGTATGTCATGGTTCCACAGCAAAAACTGTTTTGAACATTGATAATAATAATACATATTTCTTGAGCACCAAATCAGCATACTAGAATGATTTCTGAAGGATCATGTGACACTGAAGACTGGAGTAATGATGCTAAAAATTCAGCTTTGCATCACAGGAATAAATTACATTTTACTGTATTTTTTAATCAAATAAATGAAGCCTTGGCCAATATCAGAGACTTCTTTCAAAAACATAAAAAAATTCTTAAATATTCCAAACTTTTTGATTAAAGTTATATATTCGTTTTCTTTCTCATCATCAGGTGTGCCACCTTCTGAAGTACTTGTGTGACTGCCAGGTGCGTCACAGAGTAGAAGCTGTGATGTCATTCTCAGGTGACTTTGTTGGTCGCCTCCAAGACAACCAGCGTTTCCGGTACAATGAAGTTATGGATGCGCTCAACATGTCTGCTGCCCTCACTGCGCGCAAAACTAAAGAGTTCCGTTCCCCCCCTCAGGAACAGGTCAGAGGTCATAGGATAACTGGATTAGACTCTATACCTCTGTCATCATCTACTCACATTCTTGTCATTCCAAACCTGTATGACTTTCTTCTGAGGAACACAAATGAAGATATTTTGGAAAATGTCTTATAAAATGACCGTTTTTTTGGGGGGGGGGGGGGATACAATATTTGGATATAATATCTCTGTCATATCACCTGAAGATTGAGTTAGCAATTTGATTAAAAATTATGAGGTCCAACCTTAAAAAAAAGAAACGATGAACCGATCACAATAAAATCTATAACATGCATTTTAAAAAACGGGGTGAATTTTCATTTCATGCAGATTCATCTGTTCCTAACGAGTTGTCTTTTTTCTCCATTCAGATGAACACGATGTTGAGCTTCCGCGAGGAGTGTCAGGATTGTCCGTGCCCAGAGGACATCCAAGATTTGATGTGGGAATTCCATCAGGATCTAATGACCCACTGTGGTAGGCAGCCAATTAGGACAACCAATGCCATAATTGTATTGCCATCAACTGGCATCATGACCTCTCATACGTGAAGCATTTATTGCCATGTCGTTTTTTTCTTTGTTTAATTCAGGAATTAAGATAGACAGTGATTCAGAGAATGAGAATGAGGATGAACTGTCAATAAGGAATCACCTCCAAGGCCTAGTGGATAAAATAATTAATTTAAAGAGGAGAATGTCTGGCCTGCCTGAGGAGATTGTGAACAAACCTGGTCAGAAATACTACCATTCTCTTTTGTTATGATTTGTGTTAATATAGCCTCTTGATTCTATTACTTGTAAAACTGTACAGGTACAGTGATTCAAAGCTAAAACAGACCTCTCCCGTTCTAGTCTCTCTGCAGGAGCTGATATCAGAGACCATGATGCACTGGGCCCAAGAGGGGACGATTGAAGACCCCGATCTGGTGCGTGCTGTTTTCAGCCTGCTGCTACAACAGTATGCTGGGCTGGATGGCCAGATGTCTGCTCCACTACAGAAGGCTTACTGTATCAGCCAGGCATCTGTGGAAGACGCTCTTAACCTACAGTGGGCTCTAGCATGCATTCGTTCATTGCTCACGGCCAGGATGGGCAAAGAAGAAGAGGAACTTATGATTAGAGGGCTGGGGTGAGAGAAGATAGCTGTTTTTTTTTTTTTTGAATAGTAAGCAAAACCCTAGGCATTATGCAGCACCAAATGTTTCACCCTATAAAGGTTTGGGGTCAAGATTTGTTTTGATAGGAATACATTTTATAATTTTTTTTAATGATAATGTGATATTGAAGACTAAAATAATGCTTGCTAATTAAGCTTTTTCATCACAGGAATAAATTACATTTTAAAGCATTTCTAATCAGGCACCAAACTTGATAACCATGAAACATCTCAGCCAATATAATTAATTGCAACACATCCTATCATGCAGTTTTCAATCCCTTTTTTATGGAGTGCAATGTTCAAGCCAGTTTATTCTTTATTTGAGACCTGAGTTTTCTCTTGTGTAGTGACATCATGAACAATAAAGTTTTCTACCAGCATCCTAATCTGATGAGAGCTCTGGGGATGCATGAGACCGTCATGGAAGTTATGGTGAACGTCCTTGGTGCTAGAGAATCCAAGGTAATTGTGCTAACAATTACTTTCAGTGATTATCAGCTTATGTGTTCGTTATTGTTCAGTAGTCAGATGTCAGTTGCATAATTTAATCTAATCATTAGATTAAGTTGAATGTTTTACTTTATTCACACCAGTGAGTGGTCCTCTGGTAACTCTGATTCTCTTGGTTCATTAAGGAAATCATGTTCCCTAAGATGGTTGCACACTGCTGTCGTTTCCTGTGTTATTTCTGTCGAATCAGTCGCCATAACCAGAAAGCCATGTTTGATCATCTCAGCTACCTGCTGGACAACAGCAGTGTTGGACTTGGTATGTTGATACTGATCTGCTTTAACCCATAAATAACATGAACATTTTTACGGAAGTAGACTAAATAAATGTGATGTTTTTTTTTGATCAGCGTCTCCTTCAATGAGAGGATCGACTCCTCTGGATGTGGCGGCCGCTTCTGTCATGGACAACAACGAGCTGGCACTTGCTCTCACAGAGGCGGATCTGGAGAAAGTAAGTCTCACTGATGGATTGCTTTTTCTCTCTTCTACATCCCTTCTGACATTTGTTGATATTGAACTGGTCTGGTCTTTCTGAATGTGTTCGTACAGGTTGTGCAGTATTTGGGAGGTTGTGGTTTGTGTAGTTGTGCTCTGCTGGTCTCCAAAGGATACCCTGATATTGGATGGAATCCTGTAGAGGGAGAACGTTACCTGGACTTCCTGCGTTTTGCAGTATTTTGCAATGGTAATGATTAGTTTTAATCTGGAATCCTGACCTGGTGAAACTTAATTGAATGCCTTCGGTTGGTTTTGATTACTTGTTCTCATCATACAGGTGAGAGTGTTGAGGAGAACGCCTATGTGGTGGTGAGGCTTCTGATTCGCCGACCTGAGTGCTTTGGCCCCGCTCTTCGAGGGGAGGGGGGAAATGGTCTTCTAGCAACCATGGAGGAAGCCATCAGAATTTCCCACCAGCAGGATGGAATCCGTGCACACAGTTCCAACCGGACACTGTGAGTGTTGTGTTTCAGTTTTATTCTGTCTTTGTTTTTCTTATTCTCGCTCATAGCCGTGTCTCATTCTGACCTGCAATCTTAGTGACACGCTTGATGATGAAGATGATGATGTCATCCACATGGGACACGCCATAATGACCTTCTACTCTGCTCTGATCGATCTGTTGGGTCGCTGTGCCCCTGAAACACATGTAAGTGTTTCAGGAAACCCACTGGGAAAGCTAGATAAGAGCCTTATGATGTGTTTGAAGGAATGCATTGGAAAGGGCTAATTGGTTTTATCTACTTTTTAAGGCCATGCCAGTTTTCATTATAGTTTTGAAAGGTTCTTCAAGGTTTGCTAATGGTTGTCTCTGTTGTGTGCGTATGTGGCCTTGCAGCTTATAGAAGCGGGGAAAGGTGAGGCCATTCGATTCAGGGCAATCTTGAGGTCTCTCGTTCCCAGAGAGGATCTGGAGGGCATCATAAATATTCCTTTTAGTGTACCAATTATAAACACAGGTGCGTATGGGTGTGTTGGTGTAACATATAACATTTTTAAGTCAAATATAAATTCATGATGTAAAATCATTCTTTTCAAGACTATTGATTTATATTTCTAATTCTATTTGATTGTTAAAAACTGGGGTCAGTGTAATGAGAGAGCCTGAGCTCAGTTTTTAAATAAACTAAGCATATTTAGGTTGGAGTTGCTGGCAATGTTATGTAGTCAGTTATTTGAAATCTAAAAGTGATTAATTGGTGGTGGGAAATATTTGTGCTTGTTATACTCAGATGATGTAGTGATCGAGCCAGACATGTCTCGGATATTTTGTCCGGATCACAAAGCAGCCATGGTGCTGTTTTTGGACCGAGTCTACGGAGTTCAGGACCAGCAGTTCTTGCTACATTTACTGGAGTATGGTTTCCTTCCGGACCTGCAAGCGGCTGTTAACATGGATAATGTAATTTGAATTTGAATATTGTCATTGTTGTTTTAAACCCATATTACCTATTTTCAGTGCAACACAAAAAGAGTTTTACTTGAATGTGGTTTGTATTTCCATAAAATGCAAATGAGTGGTAATGGAGCACCATGAATGGAGTCCATTCAACTCATGGACTGTATTCAAGTCTTTTAAAGTCAAACAATACTTTTTTTGTGAGGAACAAACCTGAAATTGAATGCGTTTATTTACTGAAAGTCTGGGAGTTCTGACTCCCCTAATTAAGGCTTCAACCCAGCAATGTATGCCAAAATAAAGTTTAAGGGGGTCTTAAAGGCTTGCAGTCTTAATTCTACATATTCCAGCAGCTCTGTCTGTTCTACATGTTTCAACAGCTCTGCCTGAATGCAGAAGAAAAAGAAAATATCATTTAATGTTCAACCACCCCTAAAACAGGCCATACCATTGGCATGTGGGTCTGATAATTACAAAACTGAAGACACTGACAATACACAGAACTCAACATACATAGACAAGAAACCGTTCATTAAAATTTAAGTCTCGTAATTTAAGTAACACTGTGATCCATGAATACATTTGCAACATAGTAATTGATGAAATTCACCCCAAGTGTTGTTGTGTATATACACTACCATTCAAAAGATTTGAATGGTTTGGAATGTTACCCAAGCTGCATTTATTTAATAAAAAATGCAGTAAAACACTAATATTGTGAATTTTAAATAAATAAAAAACATTTCTATTTTAAATAATATATTAAAAATTTGCTGATTTTTTTTAGCAGTCTTCACTGTCACATGATCCTTCAGAAATCATTCTAATATGCTGATTTATTGCTAAAGAAACATTTTTATTATAATCAATGTTATATTTTTTTGTGGAAACAGTGATGCACTTTGCTTCAGGACTCTTGATGAACAGAAAGTTTAAAAGAACACCATTTGTTAGAAATACAAATACATTTTTGGTAAAAATGTAAAAGTCTTCACTGTCTCTTTTGATCAATTTAATACATTCTTGATGAATAAAATTATTAATTTTGTTTCATTTATATAACTTTCTCTGCAGATGGGGTTAGGTGGAACAGACATGGCCCTGGCCCTCAATCGATACATATGTGTGGCCATGCTGCCACTGCTGAGTAAGTATTCCTCTCTCCTGTGTGACTGTGTGAGGCTGGTGGATGCACTTCTAGAGGGTGTCTACAGCCTCTCTAAAGCCAGCGGACTGACCAAGGCCCAGAGAGATGCCATACAGGACTGTCTGCTGGCAGTGTGCGGGTGAGGATGTTAGACATTGTTTCTTTTTGTGTTGATCTTATTATTTAGTAAAAGATAAATAATAGGCCATTACATGTGGAGTCACTGTATCTTTGTCTTCCTGTTCTTGCTCTTGTAGGACTGACTTTAAGATCTGTCATTTACTGTAAAAGCAATTTTATATGATATGGGTTTGTATATTTTGTGTAACTGCATGTACTGTATGCAACTTCATTCCCACAGAAAACTGAATCCCTCCATGCTGCAATTTCTGTTGCGTAATCTTGTGTATGATGTCCCTCAACTGTCAGAAAACTCCAAGATGCCACTTAAGGTCTAAAGAGAAAACATAAAATATAAAGCATTCAATCAAAAATTCTTTAAAGATAAATCAGGTATTCATAATTCTACTTATCACTGTGGTCACTTCCTCTTCCAGCTGTTGACCAATCATTATGAGCAGAGCAGGAAGTACTACTGTCTGAATGATGGATGGGGTGGCTTTGGCTCCACCTCAGAGGAAGAACTTCGTCTGACCAGGAGGCTGTTTTGGGGTATTTTCAGTGCTCTTGCCAAAAAAGTGAGAAAAGACAGAAAACACTCTTTCATTACACTCAGTTTATATTTAAAATATACCACAAACCATGTGACCATACAATTCATTGCTTCTAAGTAGTGTCTTATGGATATAATGTCGGTTCTAACATTTGAATTTTACAGTTAAAATGTTTATTCTTCAATCTTTTCCACAGTGTTACGATGCAGACCTGTTCAAATTGGCCCTCGGTTGTCTCAGTGCAGTTGCTGGGGCGATTCCTCCCGACCACCTTGACCCGAGCTGCACCGGCGGACAAGAGAGACACTTAGCAATGGATTCAGAGAGACGGTTTTGTCCTCGACCCCTGGACACCTCAAAGTAAGACTTCTATTGTTATAAAAGGGCCATGACACGTGCCTAACTAGGGCAAATAAACACGCTTGAGCTTGATCTAATTGACCATGAGCACTAGTTTTAGAAGTTCACTTTATCTATTTCTAAAAAGTGTATTGCGTTTATTTGATATGTGATGAATAAAAATACATTTTTTTCATGCATTTATAGTGTGACAATCCCAGAGAGGCTCGAGTTTGTGGTGAACAAATACGCTGAACATACACATGAGAAATAAAAATACATTTTTTTCATGCATTTATAGTGTGACAATCCCAGAGAGGCTCGAGTTTGTGGTGAACAAATACGCTGAACATACACATGAGAAATGGTCAATGGACAAGGTAATACGTTTATTTACTTATTACAGGAATTTACTTGATGATAATAGCCATTAATAGTGAAAACTTTGGGAAATCTGTCGTTTTAAAGTCATTTGTGTTTGATGATTCTTTTCCAGTTTAGTAACGGTTGGGTTCATGGAGAACAGCTTTCTGAAAGTGCTAAAGTTCATCCACTCCTAAAACCTTACAGAGCTCTATCTGAAAAGGTAGTTTACCCTCCCTCATACACAATGCATGCACACACATTACAAACAACAACACCAGATATTCAGTATTTTTCAAATAAATTTAATCAGGCACCTTGCAGTTTATTTTCTCACATTGAGGTTGCTCTGTATTTTAGGATAAAGAAGGTTATCGAGGGGTCATTAAAGAGACAGTGAAATGCATGCTGTTCTTGGGCTGGACCATTGAGAGGACCAATGAGGGGGAGTCACAAGGCTTTCACAACCCAGCTAGGAGGATCTCGCAGTCTGGCAAGGTAATGGACAGTGTTGGGAATAGTTGATGAAATGAATTAGCCTCAGGCTGAAGGAAATGCAAATTCACACCTGTACACAAAGCTCAAACAAACCTTTCAGCTGTGCTGCTACTCTGGATCGCAGAAGAATAGGATTCAGTAGAAGAAAGTTCAGATGTGATGTATAACTAAGGTCATTTAGCTTATTAGTATGGTTGAAATGGATTATCAAATGTTAGCAGAAAAGACATATGTATTTAATCTCCCTTTATTAACTAAAGTATATTTTATTATTTTAACATTTAATTATTTCAGGTTCGCATAATATTCAGCGTTTGCATTTCACTTTCACCTTTGAAGTCTAGAACTAAAATAGCCGTCATGTTTACTAGGGCTGGGTATTGACACAAATTTCACAATTCGATTCGATTTCGATTCACAAGCTTGCAATTCGATTCGATTTCGATTACGATTCGATTCGATTCAATATTGATTATTTTGGATAACAGACAGGTACAATACATAGCAAATTTTTTCAAGGACAACAAATCTCTTATTTAATGCTGTAAACTATGGGAGTCAGTTAGCCTATAGGCTTCATTAGCCAATGTTACTATAATGTTGAAGGTAAAATATTAACTGATTTGTAGCTATGCAAACACTTAAATTACACTTTTATTTATTTTTATAATAAGAAAGCTATAAAATAAGAACATTTAAATGGTGTCTGTCATAAAAACTTGCCAGATTTATTCAAACATGCATTAAATATTGAAGAACATTGAAAAGAATAATGAATATGTAATAGGGTGCATATATTTAACACCATCCTCCTCTCTAGAGTTATTTTTTCTAGCTGACTAACGAGTTTATGGTCACATGTTTTTTCCGTCTATGTTTTTTTTCTGAGGTAAATGTGACGTTACATGACATGCTGTTTAACTGACGTCTTTCCACGGTTGAAACATGATTGAGCGATTCCATGTGAGCATGATACGGATTTCGATAAGTTGTACTCGATCTTTTAACACACTTCAGATGCTCATTCATGTCTATTTCGCGCTGTTACTGGTATGTGGAAGAAGAGATCATGTGCGCGCGCGCTGCTGCTTCTCTTGATCTGAGCTGCGCCAGCGATCTCACGCCACAGCGCCAAAACGGTTTATGTTTTTGAATTTCGTAAGAAAATGGACGTAATTTGAAATGTGAGACTTTATTCAATATCAATAGTAACAAATCACAAAGATTATTGCGATTTATTGGATGGGATGCGCGTTGCAATGTTCCATTCATTCATCAAATGAAAACAGGATGACTAATCGATTCTTGAGATTTAAGAATCGATATCGATTCGTAAAAATGAGAATCGATTAATATCGAGAAATCGATATTTTTTACCCAGCCCTAATGTTTACACATCGCACACAACGCCTTTGCACTTACTTCCGATTTCTCTCAACATGGGCACAAGAGCGATGTCAGCCAATAAATGGGAAAACAAAGTAACATGCGTTACTTGCTTTTAATGCATTCAATTTAAAAGGAATGTGTTACTTTACAATGGGAGTTAAGTAATCAGATTTCTTTTTTCATGTAACTAGTAATGTGCTACTCCCAACACTGGTAATGGACACCTTCATAGAGGACAGCAAAGCTCTGATGAAGAGTGTGTGGTAGGGATGTGACGGTGAGCTCACGCTGAATTGAGCTGACACGTTTAGTTTTTAATTGTAGTGTCTGTTCTTTAACTAAATTTTAAATTAATTGTTACTCTAAAAACAAAAAACAATGTAAGCGATGTAACCGGTGTTGCGGCTGAACACTGTGTAACACCGGTAACACAGACTATCGCACCAAGCCTATTGTGTGGTATTGTGCTTTCTCTGTACTTTTCTATTCATCATTCCTTAAATTTTTAAGTTTTAGTTTTTTTAAATAAGATATTTTTGTCATTGTACCCATAAGCAAACCGGACTATATAAAAAAAAACATTTCATTTGAAGAAGATATGATGAAATATGTGCATCTTAAAGCAACACTAAGTAACATTTTTTACCTTAAAATAATGTTTCCAAAATCTTATCAGTGGTTCATTTACGACAGCGGTAATGGACAATTTAGTTTCCAACCAGTAGGCCAACTGAAGAGGAAAAGTTCCATATTGTTGCTTTTAAAATAGACTCTGCTTGGGTTTGACAAATGCTAATAATCAAACCAGATAAATGCATTGTGTTTCTATAGAACATATAGAACATAAGTTGTGTTTTGTCTTTTAATAGCTGTGTTTTGAAGGAGCCTCCACGTTCAGTCCAAAGCCTGTGGACACGAGCAGTGTCACTCTGACCTGGGATCAGTATGTAAGCAGCTTCAATGTATTCCTCACAATATAAATAATCTTTTATTTGAATAAATTGTATAGTTAAAATAGCTTTTAGAAGAACATTTTTTAGAAGTCATTTAGAAACTGCCAGCCGGCTCTGTACATTAACAGGATTAAAAATAACTGCACTTTCAATCTGGTGTTGAAGGCTATGGCAGAGCGGTTGGCTGAGAATTATCATCACATCTGGGCAGCCAGGAAACGGCAGGAACTGGAGAGTAAAGGTGTGTGTTACAGATGGCTTGCTGTGAGAGATGATACAGTAAATTAAATTAGGGTTTCTGCAGCCACCTGCGTCTTGCAGAGAAAAAAAGATACTGAAATAGCAATACTGAGGTGAAGAGGTGTGAATGTACACTGTACAGGTATACATACACTACTGTCTTTTTAAGAAATTAATACTTTTATTCAGCATGGTAGCATTTAATTGACAAATACATTTACAGTATAATGTTACAAAATATTTCTATTTGAAATAAATGCTGTACTTTTGAACTTTCTGTTAATCAAAGAATCCTAAAAAATGATGTATTATGGTTTCACAAATATATTAAGCGCACAACAATTAATGTTATATTAATAATAATATATATACAAAATATTTATATATATATAATATATATAATATATATATATAATTCTAATGCAATTCTTAACCTTTGATATCGCTTTTTGTACTCATGCTCTTCATTATTTTATCTACTTTTCAATAAGTAAATAATAATGTAGAGTGAGCTAGTTGCAAAATAACCACCAGTTTATTTAGCTACACTGACCAGTTGGTTGTTGACACTATCCTGCTTATTAAAGAATATTAAATATAAAACAATTAAACTATATTACAGAGTTTTACACATTAAATATATAAATGCCCATTAAACACTGCTTTGTTATGTAAGAAGAAAGAGATAATGGAATAATATGGAGACATGAAACTAGTAGAGTGTGTGTTTAAATAAACTGGTTAGCAGTCATTATACACAAATATTTGTTCTAGACCAACCAATCATAGTCATATATTATAAACAGCTGTGTACTAATATGCACTAATTACTAAAGCAGTGCCCTGGTCAAGCTACATGTAGAAATTAATTTAATAACTGTCAGCAGTTTAATTAATTAAAATGTATTGTATTTGTATAACTCTTAACAATGGCAATTATCTCAAAGCAAAATTGGCAGGGCTAAAATCCTTTGTGGCTGTTCATTCTGATGCTGTTTTTGTCCAGGAGGGGGCAGTCACCCTCTGCTTGTACCTTATGATGCTCTGAGTGTTAAAGACAAGAACCGAGTCAGAGACAAAGCTCAAGATGTTCTCAAGTTCTTCCAAATCAATGGGTACTCAGTGAGGAGGTAAGGGTGCTTTCCTGCTACTGGATACTAGAATGAGCATGGTTCCTTTGAAGTGTCCATTTCATTTTCACTGACTGGATTCTCACTGCACAGGAACAAAAACGTGTCAGATGCTGATTCCCCAGCGATTGCAAGCCGCTTTGCTTACGGCCTGCTCCAACAAGCCCTCTGTCTCACTGATCAAGCCCAGGAGCAGCTACTAGAGCTGGGTTAGACACACACACACACACACACACACACACACACACACACACACACACACACACACACACACACACACACACACACACACACACACACACACACACACACACACAACACACACACACACACACACACAAAACACCCACCCTTGTTCTTCCACTCCACTTCTCTAAAATTACTTATTTGCACATCTGTCATTTATATAACTGCCTATTAACTGCGCGGCCTCACTGATCTGAAAGGGGTGTTAAAATGATACTTTACTAAAATCTGAACATTCTGTCATCATCCTCATGCCTTTCCAAACCCATATCGCTTTATTTTGTGAAATGCAAAAGCAGTTTTCCCACAGCTCTTTTTTTAATATCAAATTGGATGTGGACAATTGCTGTCAAGAAAAAAAAATGAAAATGACTTATAAATTTAGTCCAGTCTCCTGAAGCCATATGATAGCTTTATGTGAGGGACTGACCAATATTTTCTTTAAATCGGCTTTCAAATCTCACTAGCATTCATGGAGCCTTCATTTATAATCAAATATAAACGTTATGGACAACATGAAGAAGTTTTGTTAATTGAAATAAAATAAAAAATAAATAAGAATGTTATTTATAACTATGATGAACAATTTAACTTAAAGTAGAATGTTGCCTTGCCATCTTACTAAAATAAAATTTTGTTTAAGTTGAAGTGCAAAAAATGACGAGCATGTAACAAAATGACTAAAGTTAAAATTAAATGGAAAATATACAAATGACAGCTAATTTCAAATATTAATAAATACTATTATAATATATAAAATACTTAAATAACTTTAGCAAATGAGATTTGAGAGCTACTACAGAGATTTTCAGTGGATAAAATATTTTTTGGGTGAAGTGTTCCTTAAAATAATCAGAATTTCAGTTCATTTTAGCTATATTGTCAGTGGCTTGTCTGAAGCATGTGAAGACCTTGCATTGAAATCTGCTGATTTAATTAGTGTTGTGTGTTTTGCAGAGGTTGCTCAAGCTCGAGGGCAGATTATCAGGACTGAGAGAGTTCCTCATGAACAACAAATTCATTTCTTCATTAAGGTCAGTCATAATGCAGCTCAGACATTTGGAACAGAATTTTACACTGAAATCCATGAGAAGCTCAAACGTATTTAAACAACCAAACAAGCATTAAATAGACATTTGCAGTGTCTTAAAAAAGAATCCTAAAATTCATGATGTGTATTGGCTTTGTGTATTTTTTCTTAAGTGGTAATGAAGCAAATGTCTCAGCTTGTTCAAAGCATTTTCTCATTTTTTTTAGTCGAAACGTAGTGGTCATGGTAGATTTGTGTATTTACAGATAATTGTGGCTTTTTGTGTTGTTTGTCCAGATGAACATCTCTGTGGGTCATGTCACTGCTGATCTCGGAATTGATTAGATGTCATGTTTTGCTTTGTGTGATAGTATGCGTCCCTGTTCTAAGACAATATGCACCCTGCAAGTTAAAAAGGTTTTCTTTCCCACATGAAGATCAATAATGGCACTCAGCAGTTCCCTGACCTCCACAACCATCAATCTCATTAATGTGCACTTAAAATCTTCACTTCAAAACCTAACTACAAAAATCTGAAAATGAACATTTCTTCATACTCTTGATTAATTCCATATTCATGCCTCTTTTTCTTTTTGTCCCAGGTTGTATTGCCACTGTTAGATCAATATTTCAAAAATCACCATCTCTACTTCCTGTCCACTACAATGTCTTCCCTTAGAGATGGCTGCCAGTCCACAAATAAGGAAAAAGAGATGGTCACCAGGTAATTTGTGACAACAGACTGTCAGACAAACGTTTCTGTTATTATGTGGGTCAGGTTTTTCTTGCATCGGTCTCCATGAGTAAAATTAATAAACCTTTTGTCTTAAAGGTACATTCAGTCATGTTTTAAACCAAAAAAATGAATAGTACTTTTATTTAAAATATGTTTGAGAGGAATACTCCAGTCATATCAGTAGCTTTATAAAAGCTGCTTTATTTTACATGGAGTGGGTCCCCTCATTGGGGCGGCCATGTTGAGATCACATAATCAGATGAATACTACTCAGTTTATCTTAGTAACCTCCTGTTATTTTGACACTTTAGCCCATGGAACAAATTAATCATGAGTGACTGAGTATAGAATGTTAATGTACAATGACATCAGTAACTGAATACTAAATAATTTACTTTGTCAGTATAAGTCCTAGGCGACTGTCTTATTGGCTAGCGAAACATACACAAAATATTATTTAGTGCACCTTTAAGAAATATCTGAAAATGCAAAATTGTCTAGGGGACAGAAAATATAAAATAGAAGTCAATGGAAAATGTGTGTGTGTGCATACACACATTTGGCTGATTGCATGTCTGTGTCTCCATGTTTACCTTTGCTTCTCTGTCATTATATATTTTCAGTTTCATCTATCTTGTTTTTTCCAATTCATTTCCCTCATTCCTTCTCTTACACTTATCCTCTCTCCTGTTATTTCCTAGTTTATTCTGTAAACTCGGAGCTCTAGCCAGACGCAGAATCTCTTTGTTTGGTAAGAGTCTGTGTGGTGCAAATGTCTTTTTCTCATATTCCTTTCTATATTTGTTTTGTTTTTAATAAAAAGCAACTTTGGAATATTTAGCTGGAAACATTTTTAATTAGAAGCAGTTTGTATTAATCTCATGCACTCTCAGCATTATCCACTGCCATTGTTCACTCACCCCTGTCTTGTATTGCTGAGGCGAATGCTTACATACCTCATTAATTTTATTAACCCACCCTCCATGGAAAACATAAATCAGGAGCTGGTGCTTTTTACCGTCTAGATTGCATTGAGCTTAATGCCATGTTTCCTCTTAGGAAATGATGCCCTTGCTTTGGTGAGCTGCCTACAAATCCTGGCACAGTCCCTGGATGGAAGGTAGTTGTATATCAGTACACCAAATACACAGTGTAGAAAGTGATTTAAAAAAAAAAATGAAATTCACTGTAGGTCCTTCATTATAGGTGACATATCAATCAATAATATGAGAAATTGGACATAATTTGAGGAATCAGTAAATTAATTGGGAAATTAATACATCAGTTAAACAGTAAAATATCTCATGTCTAAACTTGCAATAATAATGTAACACAGTTAGTTGTTGTGGGAAGAAGGAGGCGGGAACCGGCAAACAACTTTTAATAAAGTAAATAAACAAATACAAAAACGAAAGTAAAGACGGCAGCCCCTCACGGTCGACTGCCGCCACACATAATAAAACAAAACATCAAAATAAAACAGTCCAGGCCTGGCCTCTCTCGATCTTCACTGTAGTCGCTCGTCCTTTTATGCTTCCGAAGCTCTTCCGTGAGAGATTCAAGACCGCTCATTATCAATCACGCCACCGGCCTCGAGCTGCTCTCTCACGGCCCTTGGCCTCGTCCTGCTTGCCACAAATAAATGTAAACAAATCTGAATAATGTTTTAAAATTACTTTAAATATTTATATTATTTAATACATAAATTAAACAGTAAAATATGTTGTCTAAACTTGCAGTAATAGATGTAAAAAATCGGAATAGTTTTTAAAATTACTATACTATACTATATATTTATTTATTTTTACTATACTTTACTATATATTTAAAGATATATATACTTTATATATCTTGTATGTATTTTTAAAATACCTTAACTATTCCAGCTTAATATGCAAAGACATAAATAAGCCATTCGTAGGTTGATTGAAAATTAAAAAATAAATTTTTATCAGACGAATACTAGTTTGGGGTATAATAATTAGCGAAACCTGTTTTTAAAACAATCTTTTTTAAAAAAAAATTTTTTACGCAATTGTCGCATAAATTAAATGCTTCATCTTCAAAATAGAATATTCAAATTAGCTCGAATATTATATATATATATAATTGATCTAAAGTAAAGATATTTATATTTGAATGTCTTTACGTCACATGAGTAATTCAACTATATTAAAATATAACATGGTTATTTCAAATTGTAATAATATTCCACAATATTAATGATATGACTTTATATGATACTTTATTTAAAAAACATTGAGTAGTGTATATGATAATAAAAAAAATTAAAAAAATAATCGATCACCATAGTGATCATTCTAATTTGTCTATGATTGTTTGTCTCTAGGACGGTAATGAAAGCCACTAGTGAATCTGTCACGGTGTCGTTGTGGTCGTTCTTTGAAGCCGCGGCAGAAGATCTTGAGCTAACAGTGGAAACTGTGACCTGGGATGAGTATGGACTGAACCGAGGCCAGAGCAGGGGAGACGGTGAGGTCATAACGTACACCACCACTGCCCTGATCCCGGTGCTCACCGCTCTATTCCAGCATGATTCCCAGAGGCAGCACGGAGGGGGACTGATCGGTAAGAGAAAAGGGAAGAGGGCGGAATGGATGGAAGAAATGGCAGCAACTAATTAGATGAATAATGAATAGATTAGTGTGTTCTATGATGAATGAACAGATGGAGGGTAAATAAATGGAGACTGTGAAAAGGCAGTGGAAAAATATTCACAAAGGTTTTGGGTTGAGCAGATCACTTCCTTTTCAACTTACCACTGTTTTGCCAATTAGAGTGACACTTGTCATCCTGTCTGCACAGGATGCAGTGTAATATATATGGCCCCGTGTTTGACCCCTCTTATGGGTACATTCAGTAATGTTTTGTACTATTTTCCACCATATAAAGATCTAAAGGAACTGGCTGTGTGAAAACATTCACTGTTTCGCAAGAAGTCCAACAGCATTTGGTATTCTTTCACTTTCTCTGTGACCTGATATTTTTCCTCTTGAACATGATCTTAAATTACTTCTATAAACAATCTTCTTCACAAGTGTCCTGGCAAAAGAAAATGCTGTTTGCGCTGCACTGTGGGACTGCAGAAGTCTTCACTGCGAAAAGAGCCTCTGTGCAGCACGTTTTTTAGAAAAGCAGCATCATGTGTTGAATCATTCATACTCTACATTTCTGCTCTGTATGAACCGATTACCATTTCACTAGAAAGAATTTCACACCCCTTTACTCCTCTTTTACAATTCGCCTGAATTATGAATGAAGCACACATACAGTTAGGATAAATCGTAGATGATCAGTTTTTTTATTTATTTTGAAGAAAAGATTAAAATCTCTGATTTATTTTTTCTTTCAGTGGATGAAGTGCACTCCTGTTATTACAGGATTCTCAGCAGTCTCTACATTCTTGGCTCCTGCAGTTGTACTTTTATTGAGAGGTAACCACTATTGTTTCACTCAAAATTCTGTCAAGATTTGCTTTCCCTCGTTCCAAACCCATATGCTGTTATTTTCTCATTTGATCAGAAATGAGATCGCCCTCTTATGTACTTCCGCTCAATTTGTATTTTCCTTCAGTACTACGTCGGGGATTCTGCTGTAGACTTTGTTTTTCTCAGATAAATTTTTTACCGGGCCAATCAGCGAACAGAGGCTGAGAACGATGACGTTGATGTCGTGCGTTATTTTGAGTTGTAGTTCAGTAATGGCAGCGTAGAAAGATACGAGCGAAGCCATTCGGTCCGTTGTGGCAACGCTGCCCAATATAAAGAAGTTAAAGCCAGAGCAGGAATAATCTTTGCTTAGTTTTTTTGGTGGCCATCCTCCCCACGGGGTTTGGGAAAATACATATGTCACTACCAAACGTTAGCGATTGGTTATGGCAGATCCAGAGTAACTCTGGGCAGATCCAATAGTTTTAGACTTCAATTGAGTACCCGCCTACAAGGAAGTTAACGCTTGTCAATGGAGCGGTGCCAGACTCTATGTACAAATGAAATGAAATGTATGAGAGTCTGGTGGGACCAGGCTAAAGGAAAAGCCCCTCCCCTTAATAGAAAGTTCCAAATAATAGCATGTATTGGAAATAGAAACCTTTTGTAAAAATGCTTAGTCACCTTTGTCGTTGGTGAATAAATGTTTTAATGAAAGAAAAAAAACCTACCAATGCCAGTTTTTGAATGGTACAGTTGCTATGCACTGAAATTCTTGTAGCTTTCAAATGACCTTTCAAAGCATTTCTAACATGGTCACTAACAAGCTGTTGTGTTCTAGGGAAAAATATTCTGGTTTGGACAGACATAATAACAAAAAAATTCATTTTTGGTTGTCCTAACCCTTTAACAAATGTATTTTCTTTAGTACATTGTGTTACTTTGGGTGTTTGGCTTTTATCATTTTATTGTTATGTTCTATTATTGAACGGTTTGTACTTTTGAAACTTGTGCGCTCCATAGTTTATATTAGCTCATGTCTAGGTTTTTGGTTCATCTGTCAATCAGCCTTTATCTTTGTTTTGATAGGCAGAGGTCAGTCTTTGGGGAGTGTCTGGCTGCATTATCTGCAGCCTTTCCTGTGTGTTTCTTGGAGCTGAGTGACCTTCATTCCCTCTCCAACACCACGAGTAATGAAGAGAGTGAAGGTAAAGGCAAGAAAAAGTTCAATAGAACACAAAAACGTGCTCATGCTTCCTCATTCAGTTTTTCCTTATGGATGTTGTTGTGGTCTTTCTAGCCGACAGAGCCTATAGGCTCCTCCCCAATTTGCAGGAGGCTTTCTCAGAGATCGAAGAGCTCGCCGGAGCGGGGTCCGCTGCCCGCCGTGCCCTTTTAACAAGGGTTACGGAGGTGACTCTTCCTCTGGTGTGTAGCTATGTCTCTAGATGGGGGGAGGCTGGTAACCAGGCATCCCATGAGGGCCACTGTTCCTCTGTCACACCCCAGCACGCTAATGCCCTGCTGGGTCACATCCTCTCCATCATCCACGCCCACCTAGGGACCGCAGACGGTGCTTGGATGAAACGCCTCGCAGGTGAGCTGGTCCCGCTAGAGAAGTGAATTACTAGATTACGATCACCTGAGATTTTAATGTGACATTATTTTAGAAGAAACAAAAACAAGTGCAGTACAAGTTTTCTAAACTTTGAGACCAAGTCCAAATTACATTGGAAAGTTCACACAGGTACAAATATAAACCACAAATGCAATAACAGAGCATGTCTTTTAGTGTTTGGCCAGCCTATCATCAGCAAGGCAGAACCACACCTCTTGAAGAGCCACTTTCTGCCTCTGATGGAAAAGTTAAGGAAGAGGGCGGAGTCTGTGCTGTTGGAGGAGGAGCATTTGAAGACAGAGGGGCGTGGCGATGTCTCGGAGCAGGAGTTAGACATCCAGGAAAGGTTTACCATGTTGGTCCAAGATATCTATGCTTTTTACCCTTTACTCATTCCATTTATAGACCTTCACAGGTGAGAAACAGTGCAATATGCAGTTTATTGTCAATTATTGAAATTCACTCCTGGTTATTGGCTAATCTGCTTCATGTTTGGTATTCATCAGAATGAGTTGGCTTAGAGAGGTGGACGCAGATGCTGAAAAGCTTTTCTCCCTCGTAGCTGAAGTCTTCATTTTTTGGGCTAAATCTCATGTAAGCAGCTCTCAGCCATGTTTATGATATTTAATATTTTCCTCTTAAAGGGTTCCGATCATGAAACATCATATTTTCTTTTACAGTATATAAGCAAACGAGTTTAGTTTCAAATGTGCATGACATGAAAAAGAAAAATGAGATATCATGGAAGGCCACAAATAAAAAAATGTGTTCCCATGATTTATTGATGTTCCTCAAGGGAAAAAAATAAATGATAATACCCCTTTTAACTACTGTACACCTAAAAATTGAGCATGTCCCCTTAATACCATCAGAATGTAAAAATGTACTACATAAAATTAACTTTTGTACCTTTCATACATTTATTACATTCTTTGTTTTCAAACCCCTTTTCCCCTTTAGAATTTCAAATGGGAAGAACAGAATTTTGTTGTTCAAAATGAAATCAACAATATGACATTCCTGGTGAACAGCAGCAAAAGCAGGATGGATCAGGTCTCTTTTCATTTCACTAATACTGGATTATTTGTTGTGAACACATGCAGTTTTTCCCTTCATTTAAAGTAACACCAAGTAGCTTTTCCTCTTCGGTCGCCCTACTGGTTGGAAACGAATTTGTCCATTGCCGCTGTCGTAAATAATTTAGCCTACCGTCGCACGCACGCTCGCTGTTTACCCAGCACCGGCTTTAGAATGAACGATGTCCACAGACAAGGTAGAGTATGTTACATGATTTCATGAAAGGATGATGTATTGTGACATCAGAAACGAAGAAAAACAAAATAATGACTATTGTAGCGCTTGACGTAAAGCAGTCGAATTTTGTAGTTCTTTTTGTGCACGGGTTCCTACCCAAAACCTGAAGTTACATAGTGCCAGTAAAAGCGATACAGACCCCGTCAGGCTATGGCAGACGTGTCATTTAACTTATTTTAAGTCGATGTACCATCACAAGGGTCTTGGAAATATATTATGAAGGTTGAAAAACTACATAGTGTTACTTTAACTCTGTAAATGACCATTTAACATACTTTCCTCTCTAGTTCTTCTCACGTCTGACCAAGTTTAATTTGTCCTCATTTCTTACACGATTCTTTGAAAAGAAATTTATCTTTTCCCTGTTAATCTAGAGGGCCAACAAGGACTTTAATATACGTCCAAGTCATTATTCAACCCAAATATGCTGTTCAATAATATTGAATGAATTTAAATTGTATGATTTTCCATTAGGGAGGGGTGTGCAACCAGGAGAGGAGACAGTTGAAGAGGAAGGGTGATCATTACTCCACACACACCTCTCTCATTGTGGCCGCCCCAAAAAAACTCCTCTCGGTTGCCTTGAATGGGTGTTGCCATGGCATTCAGGACTTAGTCACCCATGCCAAAAGCCGTTTCTCTCAGGTACGCCTATTCACACTGATCAATAATGACAATGTTTACAAAATCACCCCATTTCTTATCTTGAAAATATTATGACTTTTTTTCTTAACATCTGAAGCATTCATCTGTTTTTAGAGGGACACAGAGGATGAGGTCCGGGCATTCATTCAAAGCAACCTGCAACAGGTGAACCAGCAGGCATCCTGTGAAAGTGCTGATAATGTCCTGTGAAAAAATTATAATTTAAGTCTCCTCACCTCACTTGGTTTAATTTTTCTTTTTTTTTGCCAGGATCTGTGTGAAAACTTTGTGGATCCCCTCAGTGTTGAGAGGATCTTAAGCATCGCTTGTGTTCTTTTCCACCTGGATCAGGTTAGACTGGGAGTAAATTGCTGCAATTGATTGTGAATGATGATTGACGGCACAATGGCAAAGCCAGCATGTTGTGTATCACCATATCAGAATTGCTGTGGATTTTCAAATGTCATTTTTTGGTGAATTATTCTTTTAAGGCTGTGCCACAAATACATTCAAACGTGAAACAGTGCAATTCAGTGGGGAACTTTGACTAATTCTTGTGTTTTTGTATGGTTCTGTTCTAGTCATTGATTTGCATAAAGTTGTGTTTTCTGTAAGGTGGAGCGCCCTCAGAAGAAGAAGAGGGCAGTGTGGCATAAGATGTTGTCTAAGCAGAGGAAACGGGCTGTAGTTGCTTGTTTGAGAATGGCTCCTTTATACAATCTCCCCAGGTCTGCTGCAAAGAGATTTATGACAAGTCCATTTACTCTTCATATTGCATTATGAATTACCCAAGTAATAAAAGCTGAAAAACTGCAGAAATACTATGTAATTGAACCTACTTAAAAGGAAGATGACAAAAATATCTGTTTCAATGGGCTGAAAACAATATTAATTACATGCTTTTAACATGAGATTTGTCTCTTTCTGCAGGCACAGAGCAGTGAACCTTTTCCTTCAGGGTTATGAGAGAGTCTGGCTGAAGGCAGAACATGATTCACCTGAGGACAGACTAATTGAGGATTTGGCTGTGAGTGTGTTTCTGATTGGCTGTGTTTCCCAGTTGAGATGTTGAGTCATGATGTTCATGTGTACGCCAATCCAGAAGGCTAATTCACCGAAGGTTCCCTTGGGAATTTTGTAATGGGTTTTTAGAATTGCAGTTTTCAATTTATGAGAACAATTAATATTACTTATAGAGACTTTCTGTTGTAGTATTGCATTTGCAACATAAATTATACGTTGGCACACTTAAAACAAGATTGTGTTAAAACATGTTGCTAACACATTGAAACTACCACAATGTGAGTTTATGAGCTCATTGAATCTGACAATGTTTTAATCCTTATATAGCAACTTTTGCAACATTTGGCAAACTATAGAAACTAAAAGTTGTGAAGCAGTAAATACATTTGTAATTTTACAAAAGGGTTATACTTTATTTGGATGGTCCACTTTAGACATTCTACTAACAATAAGTAACTTTGCAACCAAATGTCAGCTAAATCTCAGCAGAGTATTAGTAGGCTGTTAGGGTTGGGTTAGGTGTTAAGGTTCAGGTTTAGTTTACATGTACTCGCAAAGTTACTTACAGTCAGTAGAATGTCTGTTGGGGGAGCATGAGAATAGTGTTAGCAGACAGTCAGTCTACTAATATTGTAATTTGAGCTACTTGACATGTAGGTATGTTTTTTTATAACTATACATGTATATTTTTAAGAAATGGTTATGGTAGGTTTAGAGGTAAGAGTAGGGATTAGCAGCTTAATATCTTTTCAATGCAACATTGTTACTATAATTGTAATTTTTCTACATATTTCCATATGTCCATTTCTTTTACTTGTTCTTTTTAATATATAAATCACATTACGTTACATTACATTATCTTATATTAATTATATTCATATTAAAAAATATATACATCAACAAGACTCGAATCCAAGTTGATGGGACATATTCAGGTGTGCTTGAGACACCTGTTTTACAGTTTTGTGCTGTTGTGAGGGATTCTATTCAGGGCGTTGAATAATTCTGAGACTGCAGAAGTCATTAAAAGTAGCATTTTCAATTGAATTTGGAGAAACTACTTGAAACATCAATTACTTTTGTTTGATTTGTTCATTGCAAACAGCTGAAAATCTGTAGAATTTGTCAATAAACCTGATTTGCAATGGGGCTTTAATAATTTCGATTACAACTGTATGTGTATCTGGAAAGTATTCACAGCGCTTCACTTTTTCCACATTTTGTTATCTTACAGCCTTATTCCAAAATGGATTAAATTCATTATTTTCCTCAACATTCTACAAACAATACCCCATAATGACAATGTGAAAGACGTTTGTTTGAAATCTTTGCAAATTTATTAAAAATGTATGAATAAATAACATGTATATAAGTACATGTACAGCCTTTATTGTGACACTCAAAATTGAGCTCATGTGCATCCTGTTTTAAATTATCATCCTTGAGATGTTTGTACAACTTGATTGGAGTCCACCTGTGGTAAAAACAGTTGATTGACATGCACTGTTAACTGTGGGACGTTATATAAATAGTTGTGTGCTTTTCCAAATTATGTCCAGTGCAAAAACCAAGCCATAGAGTCCAAGGAATTGTCTGTAGACAGTCCGAGACAGGATTGTATCGAGGCACAGATCTGGGGAAGGGTACAGAAAAATTTCTGCAGCATTGAAGGTCCCAATGAGCACAGTGGCCTCCATCATCCGTAAATGGAAGAAGTTTGGAACCACCAGGACTCTTCCTTGAGCTGGCCACCTGGCCAAACTGAGCGATTGGTGGAGAAGGGCCTTAGTCAGGGAGGTGAGCAAGAACCCGATGGTCACTCTGACAGAGCTCCAGCGTTTCTCTGTGGAGAGAGGAGAACCTTCCAGAAGAACAGCCATCTCTGCAGTACTCCACCAATCAGGCCTGTATGGTAGAGTGGCCAGACGGAAGCGACTCCTCAGTAAAAGACACATGACAGCCCTTCTGGAGTTTGCCAAAAGGCACCTGAAGGACTCTCGGACCATGAGAAACAAAATTCTCTGGTCTGATGAAACAAAGATTGAACTCTTTAGCCTGAATGGCAACTGTCATGTCTGGAGGAAACCAGGGACGTCTCATCACCTGGCCATCATCCGTGGGGATGTTTTTCAGCGGCAGGAATTGGGAGACTAGTCAGGATCAAGGGAAAGATGAATGCAGCAATGAAAACCTACTCCAGAGTGCTCTGGACCTCAGACTGGGGAGACGGTTCATCTTCCAACAGGACAACGACCCCAAGTACACAGCCAAGATAACAAAGGAGTGGTTACGGGATAACTCTGTAAATGTCCTTAAATGGCCCAGCCAGGCCCAGACTTGAAGCCTGTTTAACATCTCTAGAGAGATCTGAAAATGGCTGTGCACCGACACCCCCCATCCATCCTGATGGAGCTTGAGAGGGTCTGCAAAGAAGAATGGGAGAAACTGCCCAAAAATAGGTGTGCCAAGCTTGTAGAATCATGCTCAAAAAGACTTGAGGCTGGAATTGGTGCCAAATGTGCTTCAACAAAGTATTCAGCAAAGGTCGTGAATACTTATGTACATGTGATTTTTATTTAAATTAATTAATTATTATAAATTTGCAAAGATTTCAAACAAACTTCTTTCACGTTGTCATTATGGGGTATTGTTTGTAGAATTCTATTCAATTTTGGAATAAGGCTGTAACATAACAAAATGTGGAAAAACTGAAGCGCTGTGAATACTTTTTGGATGCACTGTATGTCCCATCAACTCAATTTCGAGTCTTGGTGATAGTCTGATGTGATCCTCCAGTCATCCTGTCGTCGTTGTGATTATATTGATCCATCTCAATGGCAGTCTACCTCTGCACCTGATCTTTTCAATCATAATATCCTTTTCCAGTGATCTTTCCCTTCGAACCGTGTGATGACAGACTATATACACCCTGAGCTTTTTTTTATTTGATAGTAATAGGAATACTTTTATACCCAGCAGAAATCAGCATATGTAGAGATCCTAAAGGAGGGAGCAGAGCAGAGAAACATCATTGATCCACTCCATCAGCTTATCAATCTCTTCAGTCAAAGTGCCTTGATAGAGAAGAGGTTTGTATGCGTTTGTATATGTGTATGTTGTATAATGTGTGATAATTTGAGCATGTATCAAGGCTAACCAAAACCATTTTAGACATAACCTTAGCAAATATTTCACCTCTGTTCGGAAACTCTGGAAGATGTTCTACATTTAAAATCAACCTTACCAACTTCTCATAAAAGGCACACAAGATATCCGGCTAACACTTACAGTTAATGGCATTTAACATGTTGCTAAGTTTATAAATCAAGACAAATGTTATGCAGAACACACACATATTGGTTGAAACTAATGAAAATAGTGTTTTTTAATTAGAACTGTTTTCTATCAGTATATTTTGATTTGTACTAAAAAGTATATATTTATACCCAATTCTGTTATTTCTCATTGCGTTCTGAGATTGCTTGATATGTGAAAGACTTATCTAATGATGATTTTGGTATTTGCATTGGCTTATGCCTGAAAACAAATCTTAACTCATCTGGTTCACTCTTGTCGTGTGTATGTACAGTAAACTTGAAGAAGATGACCTGTACATGTGCTATGCTGACATCATGTCCAAGGTAAGAAGCCCTGCAAGGACTTTCTGAGCAAAGTTTTTCATTTTTTTCACAAAACATGATGCATTCAAGTTGAACTGAAACTCTTTCCAGAGTTGCCAAATTGAGCAAGACCAGGATGAAGATGTTCTGAAATCATTTGAGGTAAGCAATGGAAATATAAATAGGATCTGAGTTGGTATCGATTTAATTTTAGAAGAAGTTATGTTCTACAGTACTCGGGTTCATTAATTATGCTGTCAATGATTGACTTCAGAAATAATAGACTGAGAAACAATTGGTATGTTTTATTTCTCAGTGAATTGATTGAGTAACTAATTATTTGTCTTAGGAAAAAGAGATGGAAAAGCAGAGGCTGTTGTATCAGCAGGCCCGACTTCATGAACGCGGAGCTGCTGAGATGGTCTTACAGAACCTCAGCGCCAGTAGAGGTATCAGTCAAAATGCAGCCTGTTCCTTCATCATCTTCCTGTCTAAGGCAGGGGTCTTCAAACTGTGGTCTGGGGATCCCCAGAGGGCCACAAGTGGGTCCATAGAAAAAAGGAGAGAAAAGAAATTGATTTTACAAAAAAGAAAAAATGTTCTGACCTCTCTGAAGTAAATTAAGAGTTTGGGGTTTTTTACATAATTGAGTGTGTGCAACAGTGCCCCCTTTTGGATAACCAGCAATAGTAGCTTTAGTTTAAGTTTCACTTTCTGAGGTAAATTTCCATCATCAGTTAGTTGAGTGTGCGGCAGAGCAAAGTGCCAGTGCTGTTTTCTCCTGCTGCATTTTTTCCTTTTACATTGTTGCCTTGGATACTATTTGTCCGTAAGTACTGTACATATTACTAAAAAATGTTAAAAGTAATTGTACTTGGTAAATCTTTTGTTTATTGGAGTTTTCTCATGTCAAATGACTAAATTGATAGTTAGCAGCATGGCTATTAGTTATGACTTAGCATTTCTGTTGCTATAAATTGTGTACTTTAGATATCTGTATTAGTTTTATCTCATTTATGTTTGTCTTTTGCTCTTTGTTACAGTTTTACAGTATAATAAGAAAAGTAAAGTTTCTTCGTGGAATCCAAGAAAAGTTATGCCTTGTGTCTTTTATGGAGAACTTTACACTGTTAGCTAACTGTCAAGCTTTGAAGGAGCAACTCATTGTAAGGACAGTATAGTAAAAGGACAAGAGCACGGCGGGCACAATTGAACAAGGTTATGTGCAGCAACAATGAGTCTACGGTCAGGCAAACGGTACCAGCCATCTTCAGAGAAGGGAAGTGTGGAAAAACAGCAAGGAGCTACTCAAGATGCTGATGCAGGTGCAAAGTCAGTACAGTCACGTGCTTCAAGACAGTCAAGTGGAGCTTCCACAGCTAGTTCCTCAGCGATAAAAGCTCGGGCTAAAGCAGAGGCTGCCCGTGCTGAACTTTCCTTTGCAGAAGAAGAAGCCAGAATTATAAAGCAAAAAGCTGACCTAGAAGCGAGTCTCCATATATTAAAAAGTCAGAAGGCTGTTGCTGCTGCAACAGCTGAAGCAGCTGCATATGAAGAAGATGATAAGTCTATCAAGAGTGAACTTAGTCCAGAGTTATTAGAGTTACCTATCAGTTCAGCTCAACGGACCTCTGAATATGTCAGGCAACACTCAAGAGCACACTCTGGAGAATTTCCATTGAAGGTTGATCCACTAGTCTGCCACAAGGTGGCGCGTGCGCAGTGTGAAATGGCTATGAAGGGCGCAGATACTCAAGATTTTGAGAAAAAAAGAGATGTTGACAACAAACTTTACTATGCGGAACCTGCAAGAGAGTCATTTCATCCTCAAGGGAAGCCTTTATCTGAGACTCAAGGTGTGCAAGACGTAACAAAATACCTTATTCGCAGGGAAATGTTGAGTGCAGGTCTCCTGAAATTTGATGACCGCCCTGAGAATTACTGGGCATGGAAGGCATCATTCCAAAGTGCCATCCAAGATCTCAACCTTTCACCGAGGGAAGAACTGGATTTGATAACTAAATGGCTTGGTGAGGAGTCTGCAGAGCAGGCAAAGAGGATTCGCTCTGTGCATGTGTTCAACTCAACAGCAGCACTCAACTTAGTCTGGCAAAGACTAGAAGAATGTTATGGGTCATCAGAAGCAGTAGAACATGCTCTGCTGAAAAAGGTTGAAGATTTCCCTAAACTCACCAACAGAGATAATGTCAGGCTAAGGGAGTTAGGTGACATTCTTCAGGAGATAGAGTGTGCAAAAGAGGGAGGATATTTACCTGGCCTGTCATATTTGGACACAGCTCGTGGAGTAAATCCCATCGTGGAGAAATTACCTTACAGCTTGCAAGAGAGATGGGTTGCCTCAGGATCCAAATATAAGGATGACAATGGAGTCGCATTTCCACCTTTTCGTTTCTTCTCCAGCTTTGTAAGACAACAGGCAAGAGTGAAAAACGACCCCAGTTTTGCCTTTGCATCCTCCAGCACCCAGAGCTTGAAAACTGAGAAATACACAAGAAGTGGCAACAGAGCTTCTGTAACTGTGCACAAAACAGATGTTCCACAAGATTCCATGACTATCCAGTGTAGCTCTGGTGAGAAGATTATGGAAAGTCCTGATAAGTTATGTCCCATACATAAAAAGCCCCACCCGCTAAAAAAATGCAGGAGCTTCAGAGCTAAACATATTGACGAAAGAAAATCATTTCTGAAAGAGAACCGTATTTGTTTCAGATGTTGTGGGTCAGTACAGCATATGGCAAAAGACTGCAGAGTGACACTTAAATGTCTAGAGTGTAACAGTGAGAAACACGTCTCAGCACTGCATCCTGGTCCTCCACCCACTACAACAGGGAGCCAAGAAGCCGACAAAGATGATGGCGGGGAGGCGAATGGAAATGCTTTGACACCAGTGACATCCAAATGCACAGAGATATGCGGCAATTCAGATGGTCAACATTCCTGCTCCAAAATCAGTCCAGTGATAGTGTATCCTGCTGGAAGAAGAGAGGAAGCAAAGAAAATGTATGCGGTGTTAGACGAACAGAGTAATAAGTCACTCGCTAAATCAGAATTCTTTAATCTTTTTAACATAACAACCACATCAGACCCATACACACTGAAAACTTGCTCAGGGGTAACCAAAGCAATGGGCAGAAGAGAGCTATAAACTTGACGATCGAATCCATGGATGGCAAAATACAACTATCACTACCAAATTTAATTGAATGTGACATGATTCCTGATAACCGCACAGAGATCCCATCTCCTGAGGTGGCACGTTGTCATCCCCACCTGCAGCGAGTTGCTGAGAGGATTCCTCCTGTGGATCCAGACGCTCCTATCCTCATACTCTTGGGAAGAGATATCCTGCGGGTGCACAAGGTCAGAGAGCAAATTAACGGACCCCACAGTGCTCCTTATGCGCAAAGGCTAGACCTGGGATGGGTCATCGTGGGTGACATCTGCCTAGGAACAACTCACAAGCCATCAAGTGTTAATGTCCTGAAAACACATGTGCTCAGTAACGGCCGCACATCTTTTCTAAGCCCATGCCCAAACAAAATCTTAGTGAAGGAGACTCTCAGTCAGTCATCACATCTCGGCTGTTCTCCTGCCTCTTGTACGCAGGAAGAGTGTCATGGTGGTGGTATAGACATGTTGGGATCTGCTGTTTTTGAAAGAACCAGAGAAGATGAAAAATCAGCGCTTTCAGTGGATGATCAGGTTTTCCTTGACTTGATGGACAGAGAAGTCTATCAAGATGAAGCAAACAGCTGGGTGGCACCATTACCATTCCGCTCCACCAGACAGTGCCTTCCAAGTAACAGAGAGCAAGCAATGACACGTCTTTATTCTCTCAGGAAAACACTGGACAGAAAACCTGACATGAAAAATCAGTACATTGACTTCATGCAGAAAATGTTAGAAAATGATCATTCAGAGCCTGCTCCTCCACTGAAGAAACATAAAGAACACTGGTACTTACCGTCATTTGGCGTATATCACCCTAAAAAACCTGACCAGCTAAGAGTGGTATTTGATTCAAGTGCTGAATATGAAGGAGTGTCCTTAAACAAAGTGCTGCTTAGTGGTCCTGATTTGAATAACAGCCTCTTGGGGGTTCTTCTACGTTTCAGAAAAGAACCCATTGCATTCACAGCTGATATACAGCAAATGTTTTATTGTTTTGTTGTAAACGAAGACCACAGAGACTACCTCAGGTTCCTTTGGTATGAAGACAACAATCTCAGCAATAAGGTGAGGGACTACAGAATGAAGGTCCATGTATTCGGAAATAGCCCCTCACCAGCCGTGGCTATTTATTGCATGAGGCGTGCTGCAGCAGAGGGTGAGAGAGAACATGGCACTGATGCCAAGCAGTTTGTTGTAAGACATTTTTATGTTGATGATGGACTTGCATCTGCACCAACCCCTGAAGAAGCGATTGACATCCTAACAAGATCACAGAAGATGCTAGCTGACTCCAACCTGAAATTGCACAAGATAGCATCCAACAGTCACAAGGTTATGGAAGCTTTTCCAGCTGAAGAGAGGGCCAAGGATCTGAAGGATTTGGACCTCACATCAGATGATCTCCCCTTACAGCGCAGCTTGGGGGTCTTCTGGAACCTGGAAACAGACAGTTTCACATTCAAAGTGTCTCAAGTGGAAAGACCATACACTAAGAGAGGTGTTTTGGCCACAGTCAACAGTTTGTTTGACCCTTTAGGATTTGTGGCTCCTATAACAATGCAGGGAAAAGCTCTCCTTCGTGAAATCTCAGCTGAACAGAATGACTGGGATGAACCACTTCCTACTGAAAAGAAAGAAGAATGGAGTAGGTGGAAAGAATCATTGAAAGACCTCCAACGTCTCCAGATACCAAGGTGCTATTTTCCGTTCCCACAGTCCTCTGCCCAAAGAAAAGAGCTGTACATCTTTTCAGATGCCTCCATAATAGCAATTGGAGCTGTTGCCTATTTAAAGTGTATCGATAGTGAAGGTCAGGAGTACGTTGGATTCATTATGGGCAAATCCAAACTAGCCCCACGACCCGCACATACTGTCCCACGACTAGAGTTGTGCGCGGCTGTTCTTGCTGTGGAGCTTTATGAGCTAGTCAGAGACGAGATAGACATTAACATGGATGCTGTGAAATTCTACACAGACAGCAAAATTGTCCTTGGATACATTCACAACAGCACTAGGAGATTTTACACATATGTTGCAAACAGAGTGATTCGTATCCGTAAGTCTTCTCATCCTGAGCAGTGGCATTACATCTCTACAGAGAACAATCCTGCAGACCATGCCACCAGACCTATCCATGCTTCTCACCTTCAACACACAACTTGGCTCTCGGACCATCATTCTTAACACAATCCAACCCAGAGCCAGCACAGATCGACATCTTCACTCTAGTAGAACCTGACGTGGATGTGGAGATACGACCTGACGTAACGACTTTGATCACAACAACTTCAGAAACACAGTTAAAGTCACATCGCTTTGAAAGATTCTCTCATTGGATGACTCTGTGCCGCGCCATAGCTTTGCTCATCCGTGTGGCAAGATCATTTAAGACAATTTCAGATCAGAGAAGTTGTCAAGGATGGAAGTGTAACACTGAGGCAAGCACCGTAAGTGAAATCTTCCGTGCAAAAGTTGTAATTATTCTCACTGTGCAGTCTGAAATCTTCAGGGAAGAATTCAAATGTCTGGAAACAAAGCAGACATTACCAAAGCAGAGTCCACTCAAAAAGCTCAACCCCATCATTGATGAAGATGGATTACTTAGGGTCGGAGGTCGTCTCGCACCTGCCAACATGACAAAAGAAGAAAAGCACCCGCTTATTATTCCCCGTACTCATTACATTGCTACTCTCTTAGTGAGATACTACCATGAGAAGGTGGCGCACCAGGGACGTCACATCACAGAGGGAGCAATCAGAGCTGCAGGATTATGGATTGTCGGGAGCAAATGCCTGGTCTCATCTGTTGTCTACAAATGTGTTATCTGTCGTAAACTCAGAGGAACACTACAGATCCAAAAGATGGCAGACTTACCAGCTGACAAGCTTTCACCAATGCCACCCTTTACCAGCGTTGGACTTGATGTCTTTGGTCCCTGGACGGTTATGACACGTCGCACTAGGGGAGGCAGTGCAGACAATAAAAGGTGGGCGGTACTTTTCACATGCATGACAACAAGAGCTGTACACATTGAGCTTGTGGAATCCATGTCCACATCCAGCTTCATAAATGCATTGAGAAGATTTTTCTCAGTACGTGGACCTGCCAAGCTTCTTCGCTCTGACAGAGGCACTAATTTTATTGGTGCCTGTAAAGAATTGAAAATCGACCACAGTGATGCAACATTAAACAGCTACCTTCAGGAGAAAAACTGTACGTGGCAGTTTAATCCCCCACATTCCTCACATATGGGAGGATCATGGGAAAGACTCATCGGGATAGCCAGGCGGATCCTGGATGCCATGCTTCTTCAGTCTGTACATACTCGGCTCACACATGAAGTACTGAGTACATTGATGGCTGAAGTGATGGCAATAATAAATGCCAGACCATTACTGCCGGTATCTACTGACCCAGACATGCCAACTGTTTTCACGCCAGCAATGATCCTAACTCAGAAGACCAGTGCTCTAGAGGCCCCATCTGGCAACTTTGACCCAGCAGAGCTCCATACAAAACAATGGAAACAAGTTCAGTGCCTTGCAGACACCTTCTGGAAGAGATGGAGGACGGAGTACCTTGCCACTCTTCAGAGACGACAGAAATGGACAGATGACAAGCCCAACATCAAACTTGGAGATGTTGTTTTGCTAAAAGAAAAACAAGCTCACAGGAATGACTGGCCGGTGGGACGTGTCATCAAAACTTTCCTCAGCAGTGACAACAAGGTTCGAAAGGCAGAAGTAAAAACGGTAAAAGAAGGAACTGTGAAAGTGTTTCTGAGACCAATTTCTGACATGGTTGTTCTTTTATCTGAGGGACAGTAAAAAGATGTTCTTTGTATCGCTTTTGTGTTAATTCTTGTTTAATGATTTGTGACACAACCTTATTGTGCCAGGCGGGGAGTGTTCTGACCTCTCTGAAGTAAATTAAGAGTTTGGGGTTTTTTACATAATTGAGTGTGTGCAACAGTGCCCCCTTTTGGATAACCAGCAATAGTAGCTTTAGTTTAAGTTTCACTTTCTGAGGTAAATTTCCATCATCAGTTAGTTGAGTGTGCGGCAGAGCAAAGTGCCAGTGCTGTTTTCTCCTGCTGCATTTTTTCCTTTTACATTGTTGCCTTGGATACTATTTGTCCGTAAGTACTGTACATATTACTAAAAAATGTTAAAAGTAATTGTACTTGGTAAATCTTTTGTTTATTGGAGTTTTCTCATGTCAAATGACTAAATTGATAGTTAGCAGCATGGCTATTAGTTATGACTTAGCATTTCTGTTGCTATAAATTGTGTACTTTAGATATCTGTATTAGTTTTATCTCATTTATGTTTGTCTTTTGCTCTTTGTTACAGTTTTACAGTATAATAAGAAAAGTAAAGTTTCTTCGTGGAATCCAAGAAAAGTTATGCCTTGTGTCTTTTATGGAGAACTTTACACTGTTAGCTAACTGTCAAGCTTTGAAGGAGCAACTCATTGTAAGGACAGTATAAAAAATCTTGAGCTGTCAAAGGCAACATGTTTGGATAATATTATTTTTTAAAACAGTATGGGAATTCTTAAATCTATGGCATTTCATTTTATTCTGCTTCCTAAAACTGGCCATGAGATATTTTACTCTTTTAACAACCCTGTTTTTACAGTAATATTTCAAATCTGCTTGTTACCAAGCAAATAAAATACTATTGTAATAATGTATTTTTCGATATAATATTTTAAATATTAGAAGTCTATTATAATCACAAAAATAAAGTGAATTGTTTTTTAAAGGGTACCTATTATGGCATTTAAAATGTTCCTAATAATGTTCTGGGAGTCCCCAACAACAGTTTTACATGCATGCAATGACAAAAAACACTTTTGTTGTCTTATAATATGCATTTATTTTTACCTGATTTGCTCACCGACTCCCTAATGATTCGTTTGACGACTCATTTGTCCAAACCCCTCCTTTGCGTGACGCTAATCGGCGGTGATTGGTCAGATGACCCAGTCAGTTATATTTTGCGTTAGCCCAAAGCTTAAACATATTGATAAAGCACTGCAGTACTACAATACGCTTCACATAATTTCACATATTTCAAAAAACAAAAAAAATGACATTGGAGACCTAGAAGCTGCTGAGCGTAACTCTCACTCTCTCTCTCACACACACGCACGCACACACACACAGACACACACACACACACACACACACACACACACACACACACACACACACACACACACACACACACACACACACACACCACACACACACACACACACACACACACATAAAAGCAACAATTATTAATAGTACTTACAGGTTGTGATTCGGAGGAGGAAGCTGATCCAAATAAACTTGGTATTGAACGTCCCTTCAGTATTAGGCGACTCGCGAATCCACACTTGAAAGCATTTGTGTTTGTGAAGCGATCGTCATTAAAGTAACGCGAACACAGCTCAAGGTGGCTATACTTGTGTGGTATAGTTGTCAGCCACTGTTGTCAGCCACTGAGCCACTAGCCACTGAGTCTTCACATGCTTGTCCCTGGGCAGTGAAAAAAAAAGTTTGCTTTTGATTCGCACTTCAGAACAGAGTCTCGTCGACATGTTGTTGTCAGGTTTCTCCGTCTGCTCGGCGCGCACTGAGTGGGCGTGTCGAATTCAAATAACTTGTACAAGTGACGTACGAAAGTGCATCGTTCGTCTATTGATTCATATCAGCGACACAGAGTCGACTCTTACTTTTGAGAGACAATAACTTTGTATACGGTGAACTTTCATATTTAAAACTTTGCAGGATGTTTTTGTTCACTTAGATCTATGTTACACACTACATGAAAGGTAATTTTCAAAATTCCATGATAGGTACCCTTTAAGCATCACCATATAAATGGTTCTTATATACATGAAAATATACTCCATAACTAACTATTAAAAAGGTTAGGCTCGGTGAGATGTTTATGAAAGAAGTATCTTATGCTCACTAAGGCTGTATTTTTTGTATAAAATGCATTAAGAACAGTAATATTTTCAAATATTACAGTTTAAAATTGTTTTTTATTATAATATATTTGATTCCTGAGATGGTAAAGTTAAATTTTCTGCAGCCATTACTCCAGTTTCAGTGTCACACACGATCCTTCAGAAATCATTCTAATCATTCTGTGCTGATTTGGTGCTCAAGAAACATTTATTATCAATTTGAAAACAGTTTCTCCAGGATTGTTTGATGTTAAAAAGAGCATTTATTTGAAATATAAATATTTGGTGACAATATAAATGTATTTGCCCTCACTTCCATGAAATGTTAGAAAAAGGGTTCCTCTTATTTATGGGCTCCTTGGCATCAAAAAGATTGAAAACCCCTGGTCTAAGATACAGGTCACCATTCATATCTTGAGCCAGCTGGCTGTGACTTTTATTCTTGTCAGTGCTGTTAAGTTTGATGTGATATTTGAACCAGGTGATATGGGGCCTATGGTAGCAGCCACGTTAAAGCTGGGCATTGCAATCCTGAATGGAGGAAACACGTCTGTCCAGCAGGTAGGTTTGAAAAGGTCAGGCTGGATTACAGATGTTTGGACGATAACATAAAACCCCAAAGTTTTGACATTTAACACCAAAACCAACTTTTA
This sequence comes from Chrosomus eos, assembly GCA_036326025.1. Taxonomy (NCBI): domain Eukaryota; kingdom Metazoa; phylum Chordata; class Actinopteri; order Cypriniformes; family Leuciscidae; genus Chrosomus; species Chrosomus eos. The sequence goes on from CM070832.1 coordinate 21,394,451, forward strand.
TAAAACAAATTCTTCGTGTTCATTCTCTCTGTTGCTTAATTCTTTCTAGAAAATGCTGGATTACCTGCGACAGAAGAGAGATGTCGGCTTCTTTCATAGTCTGGCCGGCCTAATGCGGTCTTGCAGGTTCGGATGCTTTTTGCTAATGCATTGTGAGACATTTTCCTGACAGAAAGCAGTTGCTCAAGCCACCTAAAAGTGGAGAAGTGCTTTGTTCACTCATTCCTCTCAAGAGAGAGGAGCATCCTTTTACATAACTTGTATTCCTTACAATCTGTTCCATTGTTGTAATTGGAAGTGTCTGTTGAGTCTTTGTGTTAGTTTGTATTATTTATGAAAAAAGAGCATTGTGTTTTTGATGTGGGTGTTATGATTCCGCGTGTCACAGCGTGCTGGATTTGAACGCATTTGAGAGGCAGATCAAAGCGGAGGGATTAGGAGTGGGTGCTGAGGACAATTCAGGTACATCACTGACATGCACAACAAAGTGCTTCTTTTAGGAATGTATCTGTCAGAAAAGGCAGAATTTTGTTTTTATTGATATTTATTTGGCTGTATTGCATTTTGCTTTCACCTTCTCTCTTTCTCTCTCAGGCGATAGAGTAATGGCAGATGAACAGCTGACCTGTGATCTTTTCAGATTCCTGCAGCTTCTTTGTGAAGGCCATAATACTGGTTAGAACAAATTGTTTTTATAATTTTTTTTTATAGTGCAAGGTACTTTTATACCTTCGGTTGCCAAAGTCAGAAAGTGAATAAGCCATTTTGCAGATTTATTTCCCTGAAGAGTGTAAACAATGGTCCAGCATATCACAATTTGCCTCGAGCAATGGCAGTATAAGAATTGCATTACTGTTGAAAAGGTGTGTTCAATTTCTTTTGTAAGGCAATAATTTTATTCAGCTAAAGTAAAAGTAAAGACATTTATAATGTTACAAATGTTTCTATTTCAAATATTTTTTGTAATACTAATTGATTTATAAAGAAATGGTTCTTGAACAAATCAGCATATTAGAATAATTTCTAAAGGATAATGCAGCTTTGCCATCACAGGGAAATACTATACATAATTTTTTAAAAACTCTTTAAAACTAATTTCACACATGTAAGAGCCTTAAATCAAATGGATTTTAAAATCGGAATGAAACAGAAGTTACTATGGTCTTTTTTTTCCCTATTATGATGTGTATCTGAGTGAAACAGCGTATTGAACAAGAAAAAATGGGGCGTTTGGACCGTTGGATTGTTATGTTGGTTTGACAAAGTACTGTATATCTTTCAAATATCCTTCTCTTTCTGAGACTAAATTTAAACTGTATCTCCTCCTAGAGCTTTAAATCCACAACTACCAAACTCAGACTGTTCTGACTCGGGATTGAACTGATCAGACTTATGATTTTCGTCAAACAACCGATCAAAACTATGAAAAATCCCATAGACTTTAATTGAGGATGTCAAAACTTTTATACAATAACTATAATAGAGTATTTAAGCTTCATCCACCAAGTATCTATCACTAGCAAAGCCTAGCTACTACTGCAGCTTAGGATCATGCATAGTTCCATGCTAATTCATGCTAGCAAGAAGAAAATCAGGCTAACAATGTGCTAAAACATGCTACAGTAGCAATGAGATAATTCATGTTGTTTTGTTTTTCATTAAAAAGGAGTTGAATCCACAACATTATGAAAGGAAAAAAAATCTGCACTTTTTTTATTTTTTTATTTAACCTTTATTTAAACAGGTAGGCACATAGAGAACTCATTCTCATTAAAAACGGCGACCTGGCCAAGATAAAGCGTCAAGGTGCAGACAACAAAAAGTTATACATAATGGACAAAACAATGGATCAAGGATACGATCAGTTATACAATCACAAATCCAGTCTACAACATAATTCCAGATACAATACCTAGGCAAGTGGCCTAGTATGGCAGCAATACAATACAATACAATACAAGAATAGAATAAATAAATAAATGAATAAAAAAGACGATAAAGTAATGCATTACACCGAGGAAGAATGCTGACACTAACAAGAACAATGGTGTGACAGTAGGTTGGAAATCAATCTTTTGAAAGAGGATAACGGGACAATAGATTCTAGTCTTAAAGATTTTTGCAGATCGTTCCAATCTTTTGCTGCCGAAAACTGAAAAGAGAGTCTGCCAAAGGAGGTACGGACTTTGGTGGTATTCAACAGGATAAACCTACTTGAACGCAAATTGCGAGAAGGAGAAGCTACAGAAATTAAATTTCTTAAATAGGTAGGGGCTTTGCCTAAGAGAATTTTGTAAATTAAGAGAATCCAGTGTGTTTGACGTCGAATGTGAAGGGAGGGCCAACCAATGAGTGTGTAAAGGTTACAATGATGAGTACAAAACGGAGCGTTAATTGCAAAGCGCATCTAGCTTTCTGAGTAGAGTGTTTGAGGCTGATCTATAATAGACCACATCACCAAAGTCTAAGATGGGAAGTATAGTCATATTCACAAGGGGATGTTTAGCTGGAATAGTAAAGGAGGCCCTATTACGAAAGAGGAAGCCGATCCTTGATTTTATTTTAGATTGGAGTTTATTGATGAGGGTATGGAAGGAAAGTGAAGAATCTAACCATATCCCTAAGTATTTATAAGAATCTACAAAGTCCAGTGCAGACCCATCAAGGGTAGAAATGATTTTTGTACAAGGAGGTCCAGAAAGAGAACGATTAAAAATCATACACTTAGTTTTGCCAGAGTTTAAAAGTAAATGGAGACCACGGAATGAATGCTGTATGCTATCAAAGCTCGCTTGTAGGTTGTCTAGCACAGTGTTCATAGTTGGGCCAGAGGTGTAAAGAATGGTGTCATCTGCATATAGATGTATCATAGAATCTCCTACAGCTAGAGCTGCACATTCTGATTATGACATTAATGGGGTTAAATACACATAAAGCATGGGATTTTTCATTCTGATTAATGTACTAATATAATTTAATACAATATACTGACAGCCCTAATTTGCACTTATTAATCTTATACAACATCAATGTTCTGTTCTGCTTTTGAACTAGAAGTATATGACTGAAATTTCCCCTACAGATTTTCAGAATTACCTGAGGACTCAAACTGGAAACAACACAACGGTCAACATCATCATATCCACTGTGGATTATCTGCTTAGGGTCCAGGCAAGCCCATGACTCAACCCCAAACACTAGTTTCTTACATTTTTCATTTTCACCTGTCTGTAATGTACATCATGAAAGACTGAAAAATGCTTGTTTGCTGCTGCGGTTTCAGCACGGAATAAAGAAGGGTCCAAAACAGTGAGACAGAGCTTGTAGCCAAATAATGTTTCCATAAACCATTCGCCGTTGACAGGCCACCTCCATTTCATTTGTCTGATACTAAGAATGATTGATGTCCTCATATCTGCAGGAGTCCATCAGCGATTTCTACTGGTATTATTCAGGGAAGGATGTGATTGATGAGCGTGGTCAGCACAACTTCTCCAAAGCCATCAGCGTGGCCAAGCAGGTGTTCAACACGCTCACTGAATACATTCAGGTAAATGCAACAAATGGTTCAGAAGAGATGGGGTTTGTATGAAAAATCTGCTTGGTCAAAATGCAGAGATACTGAGAAATATTTTGATAACTGTGTGTTATAAGATTTTACATTATTCCTTCCGTTTTAATTTTCCATTTCAAATAAATGCCTCACACTATGCCCGTGTCTTCCTTCATTCACCCCACCACCCTCAGATGTTTCAATATTGTGAAGCAAGTCATTTAATTAATCTTTTAGTGATCTATTTTAGGGTCCGTGTACAGGTAATCAGCAGAGTTTGGCCCACAGTCGTCTGTGGGATGCTGTTGTTGGCTTCCTCCATGTGTTCGCCCATATGCAGATGAAGCTTTCTCAGGTTAGACCATAGACAAATTACTTTAAATCTTATGTGCACATTTTTTATTGCAAAGTACAAATTTACAAAACTCAAAACAATATTTTTTTTATCTTTTGTTTATTTCCTTATGTCTGCAGGATTCCAGCCAAATAGAGCTGCTGAAGGCTTTGATGGACCTACAAAAAGACATGGTGGTAATGCTGCTTTCCATGCTTGAAGGTAGGAGAAATGTCGAAGGTCTTCTCAATGCTTTTACATGCACTTCCTCTTCTGCTTATCATATGTTTGGCATGGTTGATTATCCAATAAGTTTCAGTATAATAATATTAATGCACTTAGCTTGTTTTCACATTTGGTTGGCCCTTTTTTGTTATGTTGGATTTGCCATCAAATATTTAAAAATTGGCTCAAAAAAAAATCGTGCCTCATATAAAAAACTTTATTGGCGAGTATTCATGTAAAGTTTGTTATACACAGTCTGTTATGTCTTAAGTGAACGTAAACAGTTGGGAAAGAAATCGGATTCGGAGAAATAAGATAGATACATTAGGTCTTTTAAAGTGACAGCAGCCTAATACAGTATGCCTGCTACTGTCTGTCAAACAACAAAAGATAAAGAGATAATCACTCACTTCTCTTGACTGAAAAACTTTTGCAGCTTTATTATGAATCAATGTATATTTAATTCATGTGAGGACTATGCAGTGTCTTAGATTTACATTGTAATATGAAAAAAAAAAAAAAAAAACGACATTAAAACAGATTCATGTTCATGTGTTTCAGATAAAACAAAATGCATTTTTTACCACCACTCACAGGACATTTTATTTGTTTTACTTTGAGTAATCACAAGTGTTGCGAAACCTGCAAAAAGCAACATAATATAATTTTGCATAAATGTCGGCGCAAGCACATTTTTCCAATGAGTCTTTTTCCAATGAGGTTTTTCTCTAACCAAATGAACCTGTAGTTTGAAAGAGCCCTAAGTGTCCTACAGACATTTTAGGCACATAAATGCTCCTTTGTGTTTATAGGAAACGTGGTGAATGGGACCATTGGCAAACAGATGGTAGACATGTTGGTAGAATCGTCTAGCAATGTGGAGATGATCCTCAAATTCTTTGATATGTTCCTTAAACTCAAAGACCTTACATCATCTGAAGCCTTTCGCGAATACGACCCAGATGGCAGAGGACTCATTTCCAAGAAGGACTTCCACAGAGCCATGGAAGGGTTCAAGCGCTACTCTAAATCGGAGACCGAATTTCTGTTATCCTGTGCAGAAACAGCGAAAAGCGATTTGCTGGATTACCCAGACTTTGTGACACGTTTTCACGAACCAGCCAAAGAGATCGGCTTCAACATGGCGGTTCTTCTGACCAATCTGTCCGAGCACATGCCCAATGATGCCCGCTTGCAGAATTTTCTGGAGTTGGCAGACAGCGTTCTTAAGTATTTCCATCCTACCTGGGAAGGATCGAAATCCTGGGCATGGGAAGCGGATCGAAAGAGTCTACTTTGAGATTAGTGAGTCCAGCCGCACTCAGTGGGAGAAACCACAGGTATTAAACAATCATTTGCTAATGTGCTTTTGTAGTCTACTTACTGTATGTGTTTCTTATACAAATCTTTGTAATTGCATGTTCTCAATGATTCAGGTTAAGGAGAGCAAACGGCAGTTCATCTTCGATGTTGTGAATAAGGAGGAGAAAAGGAAAGATGGAGCTGTTTGTCAACTTTTGTGAAGACACCATCTTTGAAATGCAGCTTGCTGCACAAATATCTGGTTCAGAGAAGTGAGAGGAAATGAAAGCAAAGGATGACAATGAGGAGAAAGACAAGGAAGAGACGAATGAAAACCTTGTAGAAGACTCAAGATGTTTCTCCATAAGGAACATCCGAAAACACATAAAGAGGATAACCATTAGGAATATTATCTCAGCAATCTTCTCTTTCTTTCAAAACATTCTGCTGTTTATCACTCATGCCTTTTTAGGTCTGGTTTGGTTCTGCCTTTATCTGCTTTACCACATCTTCTTGAGCGGATGGATTATTGATTTGGCTAAAGAGATTAACCTGGCTGACCTTTTTGGTGACCTTCGGGATCCTACCATGGTTGAGGCCATAGGGGTCAGAGAAAGAGCGGTCAGAGACAATAACGCGTGCCATACACGTGCGTTTTCGTCTCACGGTAATCTTCGAGGCATGAGTCTAGATCTGTCTGCAGTGTCCAGGGACCCCCAGCTCCTCACAGATATTTTCGGCTTGTGTCTGAAGAAGGAGGGAGGAAAGTACACATTGTCGAGTGGAGACCAACATTCCAGTCTAGATGAATTTCTAAACACCTCCAAATGTCAGGTCAATAGTCTAGAGTATACCCGTGTCAACTTACTGTCAAACATGTTGAATTTGATTATTTCTTCTACTCGTGTTATTAGTTACTATTCATTTAGTTACTTCTTTTTTAATGTTTGCCCCTAAAGTGGAAGTTTTTGCTTATTTTAAAGTTTTTAATGGTGTTCACCAAGGTGACATTTGTGTCCACTTTGAACATTTTTGTACAAATATTTTGACATTTGTGTCTATGTGTTTTCAGTAAGCAAATGACTTTGAGCATTTATGTCCAAACAGTGATCATTTGAGTCCCATAAGTCTGTGTCCTGTTTCCATTTTATGTTCATTTACTGTATGTCTGCTTTGTTTTCAGGTTGAAATCTGTGAGGATTTTCATGAGGTGCAAGAGGAGGAGGACTCAGTGACTGAGAAAGATTTGTAAGTGCTTCAGATTGGGGAAAGATATAAAACTCTGAAAACCGTTTTGACATTTGCTTAAATATAATTTATTAATTGGAGAAGACTTTATGGATCAAAAACATGCACCATGACCCGAGTCTCATCATGAGCATCAGTTTGAAACACTGCCCTAGAATCTAACTAATTTGTACAATTTACTGCAATAGCAGAGTGAAAATGTATTTTATATACTGTACACTGGTTTTTAGAATTCTTTGATTAATTGAAAGTTCAAAAGAACTGTATATTTTTAAAAAAAATATGTATCAGGGTTTCCATTAAATATTAAGCAGCACAACTGTTTTCAACATCGATAATCATGTGGCACTGAAGACTGTTTTTAAATTCTACTAATAACATTTAAAATTCTACTGTTGTTAGTGTATTTTTGATCAAATAAATGCTGTCTTAGTAAGCAAAAGAGACTTTAAAAAAAACTTTAAGAAAATCTTACAGACCCCAATCTTTTGAACGGTAGTGTTTAAACAAAGTTGATATTATGAATTAAATGTAGCCAAATGAATCAAATCAAGTTTGTGAATCTGAATCGAATCTGGAAATCTGCTTATATAGGCTACTTGTCATGGGTTGTCGTGTAGTAAAATCCAAAGGATGATGCGTGACGGAGAATGAACATTATAAACAATATATTTCATACATATAGAGCAAGAATACTACACATTCAATGTAACATTAACACAAGATGAAGAACAGAGGGAAAACTCGGGGCTTAAATAGAGATGGTCCTCACTGCAGAGCATGAAATCCACGGGGAGGAGTCGGATCTAGATCCGACTCCTCCCACCTTACATACCTAAACCTACCCAGCTCCACCCCTTATCCCTAAACCCACCCCTAAACCTACCCAGCTCCACCCCTTATCCCTAAACCCACCCCTAAACCTACCCAACCCCACCCTTTAATCTGGATCCGACTCCGCCCCCCGGATCTCGTGTACTGCAATGAGGTGCTACTGCTTAAATACACAAGGAAAGTAATCAACCAAACAGGGAACAGGTGTGGACTAATAACAATGAATGAATGACTAGAAGGCTGCGTTTACACTTGGCATTAACATGCGACCTGTATCTGGATGTTGTCCACATACACATTGAAAAGACAAGTATAAACGCGTTTCTGATCGGAATGTTATCCGATCAGCGTGTCCTGGTTCAGAGGTAGTCGAGGACGCATTGTGATCGGATCTCAGTGTAATGTAACAGCAAACCAGCCGTCGTGTCCGCATTCATTCAGGTGGACGTAGCTAATTTAAATCTCTGCCAAGTCTCACCACGTGCTGTCAGAAAATAATGGCCAGACGCAGTTTAGACAATCAATTAAACACATGAACCTTACAAATAAACGTCGATATTTAAAACACTGTAGCCTATATGTCATTTTTTTTCTTTTCATTTTAATTGTGCAACATTATCTGAACGAGGCGATCGCCTGTACAATCACAGCTGTGAGTCATGAGATCTTAATGAAGAGCGTGCACTGCTTTGCCATTGGAATAATGGGAATACACTTTTTATTTTTTAATGTTTTAAATGTTGAATGTTTTTGTTGTTTCAGAATGTTTATATAGCCATTGCACACTAACCTTACCCGATGGTCGATGATGTGACTTGTTTAACATGATCAACCAGTTATTTTTGTATGATTAGCACTGAAATATTCCTTCATTCAAAAAACGTAATTTAATATAAGACTTGAGATAACTAACAGAACCTACTAACAGAACCTTGTCTGTTAAAATTGGAAATTTTACTTCATCATTACACAAGCTATCATGTGGCGTACCACAGGGATCTGTTCTTGCACCTACTCTCTTTTCCATGTATTTACTTCCCTTGGGATCCATTTTTAGGAAACATAATGTAGCCTTCCATTGTTATGCTGATGACATGCAAATTTATCTGCCGTTGACCAGTGGTAATGAGAATGCAGTTAGTAAATTATCAGCGTGTTTCAATGATGTAAAGGCATGGCTCTCAAAAAACTTTCTTTTTCTGAACTCAGACAAATCGGAAGCGATTGTTTTTCGCCCCTCCGAACATAGTAGACAACATTTACCTAACCTTGATCCTTTAAACCTTACTATCTCAGCAAAAGTGCGTAACTTAGGTGTGGTAATAGATAACAGCTTAAAATTTGATAGGCAAATTGCCTCGGTAGTGGGCTCGAGTTTCTTTCACCTTCGCTCCTTTTCCAAAATAAAATCTTGCCTATCCAATGCCTCTTTAGAAGTTGCTATTCACGCCTTTATAACATCCAGGCTAGATTAATGCAACTCTCTATATTATGGGGTTTCTAAGAGTCAAATCTCTCGTTTACAAGTTGTTCAGAATGCAGCAGCACGCTTGTTGAAGGGTGGGAAAAAATTTGATCATGCGACACCGCTTCTGAGATCCCTTCACTGGTTACCTGTTCAATATAGAATAGAGTATAAAATTTTACTATTAGTTTACAAATCCTTAAATAATCTTGCACCAACTTATTTAGTGGATCTACTTCACCCATATACTGCAAATCGAGAATTGAGATCAGCAAACAAATCCCTCCTTCTGATTCCTAGAACCCGCTTGAAAAAGAAGGGAAATAGAGCTTTTGAAGTGGTGGGCCCCACACTATGGAATAAGCTCCCAATTCAACTTAAAATGGCTCCCACTCTATCTGAGTTTAAAACAGCGCTAAAAACTCATTTATTTGGATTAGCTTTTATTTGTAATACTTGATTGATTTTATTTTATTTTAATGTACTATATTTGACTGACGATTGAAATGTGTTGTGCAATGTGTATTGTATTGTGATTACTGTACAGCACTTTGGTTGGCCGAAAGCCGAAAGTAAACGTGCTCTAGAAATAAACAAACTTGAACTTGAACTTGAGATTGCATAGGAAAGTAGTGTACATTGGGACATTGCTTACTTTGTATCATCTTTACTCTTAATTTGGCTACTGACCTAATTTAAATATTATGCAAAAACAGAAATCCAAACAGTTATCCAGATACAGAGGCTACCTAATATGAACAAATGTAAACGCACCGTGTCCTGATTGGCTAATGATCCGATATGCTTGATCGGATCACGGTGATCGCATGTTAATGCCAAGTGTAAAGGCAGCCAAAGAGTCAGTGTTCGACTTGAAGCTGCGCTGCGGAGACCGATCTGTGTATTAAACAAAGACTGAAAACTAAACAAGACAGAAACTATGACATTGACAATACTCAACCATAGTGTGTGAGTAGTTTACCTCATTACTATTTATTGCAAGATATAGTGTGTATAAGAAAGCACGTACTGTACTGTAGATGCAAATAGGTGAATATAATGCACTCTGCCTCTGCAAAAAAGGTTCTCCACAAAAACCTTTACACTACTTATGCAGGCATTGAATTGCAGTTACCTGTTAATATTGTATCTAAATAATTGTGTGTGGCTTGTAAGTGCAAAGTGAAACAAGCCTAAGATATTTCATTTAATTTTGCAGTGATGAGGATAAAAATAAAGGCGAAAAGAAGTCTAAAAGAAGAGTTAGAAAGCTCAGCTCTTCAAAACCAGACAAAAGTGAAATCCAGGTATCAGCTGTTTGGATTATGATCTGCTCTCAGAAGACCAAACTGCTGGTATGTATCTTTCTCGGTCTCTGTTGTTTTACAGCTTTACAATACAGGCATACTGTACTAACAGATGTTTAGCCATATGGATCTGAACACCCATATTTGTTCTGATGACCTGTAGTAGCCAATGTCTTTTCTCTGCAGAACTGTTTTGCAAGAAATTTCTACAACATGAGATTGTTGGCTCTGTTCCTCACTTTTGCCATCAATTTTATTCTACTGTTCTACAAGGTGAGTATTGATTTCCCTGTTAAAACATCAGCTTTAATGTTGTTGGACAGGCCGGCCTGTTTTTATGTTTTTAGGCCACTTGTATTGGGAAACCAGCTCAAATAACTGAATACCAGCCTGCCCTGGTTGGGAGACCAGCTAGAACAGTTCAAACCAGCTTATTTCCAGACATGTTTTTGATACCTAAATTTGACCAAAAAAAATAATATAAATATATTTTTTATTTAGGTTTCATCGACCATTGGTGATGATGAAAATATGGAGACCGCTCTTTGTGACGACAGACCCAAGGGGTCACAGAAATTATATTTAGAACTAGAAGAGAACAGTGGCTACATGAAAATGATTCTTCGTATCCTGGCTGTCTTGCACACACTCATCTCACTCTACTGTATCATCGGCTACTACTGTCTGAAGGTCTGCGCAAGTAACCCACTATATTTCTTATGGTGAATCTAAACGTATGTCTTTGATATAGTAAATAAATGTCTCTCTTCTGGCTTTTGTTAAAGCTCTCAGATGTAAAGTGGGTCCACAAGTCTGAAACCAGTATTGAAAATACTTTTATTTCTGAACTTATTTTACACTTGAGCTGCATGAACCTGATCATCATATTCTCCAGCAGAATTGAAGATGTTTTAAAGAGCATCTTGTGCTTCAATAGAAGCAAGAACATCTGACCGTCTGTACAAAGATTAGTTACCTAGAAATCTGAATCAGAGTTATTTCATATTTATTTTGTATTATAATTCTTCCTTTTTGTTTTTATTATTTCAAATACATAAATGTGTTTATTCATTTTCATGTTTAAAAATTTCCATGTTTCTCAGATTTTTTTACATGGTCTCAGGTGAATAAAACTACCTTTTTCATCATTTGACAGGTTCCTTTAGTCATTTTTAAGCGAGAGAAGGAGCTGGCTCGTAAACTGGAGTTTGATGGACTCTACATCACTGAGCAACCTTCTGAAGATGACATTAAAGGCCAGTGGGACAGACTGGTCATCAATACACCGTAAGAGTTGCATAACTGCCTTTTAAAGGCTCACATTATAAGCAATGAAACAATGGCTGACCTTCTTTATGAATTTCAAAGTTTTCATTGATTGACGAATTATCACTACTACACAGTACAAATGTTGTACCTCTTCAGTATTATTTTCGGTTTTCTTTGCTGTTTTTCAGATCATACCCAAGCAATTATTGGGATAAATTTGTGAAAAGGAAGGTAAGATGAAATGAACAAATGAACTAAAAGTTACTTTCAAAAAGTTACTTTCAAAAACATTTAAGAACATCATAGACAGTATCGAATCGGTTACCTAACGTAACCTCGGTTCTCTCTAGATGAGGGAACGAGTATTGCGTAAGCTAGCTTACGCTACAGGAAAGATTCCATCTTTCTGAGAAATTGAAGCCAAAAAATTATCCTATAATTTTGTATCCATTGTCAACGCAGTTCAGCTGCAGCAGACCATGAGAGGGCTAGCTAGCCGCTCATTGGTTCGCTCACGGAGAACTGCTTAAGCCTATGAGGGAGCGCGAGTGAACCCGCGACCAATGAGAGTCTGACTCGCTCTCAATACGTCACCGCCCGCCGAAACGGGTGTGGACGAGGCTATAAATATCCCGAAATAGGCTGAATAATCTGGTTTTTTCATATACTGAAGCGAAAATCGCCAGTAGCAGAAGCACGGCCAGGAACGCAATACTCGTTCCCTCATCTAAAGAGAACCGAGGTTACGTTAGGTAACCGATTCGTTCTCTTACGAGAGGTTCTCTCGTATTGCGTAAGCTAGCTTACGCTACGGGAACCCCTGGTCAACGCCGTGCGTGCTAAGCATCCACTATTAGACCCAGGGGGGACCCCGGGGAACTCTTTAAGTGGGAATGAATATATGTACATGTGACAAAAGGCCAGCGGAGCGGGCCGGTGACTGTGTAGTACATAAGCACATTATAGAGAGGGAACAGAACGAACTCGGTCTGTGTAATTAACCCCCTATAGTGCAGCTCAACCAGAAGAGCTGAAACATACTAGACTGCTAGTAGTTTAGCCTGCAAGACGGGTACTTCCAGATTGTAAAATCTGACAAAGGTGGAGGGGGAAGCCCATCCCGCTGCCACGCAAATGTCGTGAATGGAAATTCCGCTGGACCATGCCCACGATGAGGCCATGCCTCTAGTGGAATGAGCCCTGATGCCCAGAGGGCATGGCAGGTCTTTAGATGCGTATGCTGCTGCAATGGCATCAACAATCCAACTGGATGGACTTTTTCGAAGCGGCCAACCCCTTGGAGCGCCCACTGAACGAAACAAAAAACTGCTCGGATCGTCTGACCGGAGCAGTGCGAGTAACGTATAATCTCGGGGCCCTGACCGGACATAGGAGATTAGTATCAGATTCGCTATCGGATGCAGGCAGAGCCGATAGGGATATAACTTGTGCCCTGAACGGGGTGCCGATCGCTTTGGGGACATATAGCCATGCCTAGGTTTGAGAACGACTAAGGAGTCATTAGGTCCAAACTCAAGACAGGACGCGCTGGTGGACAGCGCGTGTAGGTCTCCCACCCGTTTTACTGACGTGAGCGCGAGTAGAAAAACGGTCCTTAGCGACAGGTACTTTAGGTCCACGGTGTTTAACGGTTCGAATGGGGAGCTTTCATAGCATCAAGAACTATGGAAAGGTCCCAAATCGGCACCGAAGGGGGGCGAAGGGGGGTTCATCCTTCTAGCTCCCCTGAGGAAGCGGACTACCAACCCATCTTTGCCCAGTGACTGGCCGCGCCGGGGTTCAGCAAACGCCGCGACGGCTGCCACATACACCTTAAGAGTGGACGGGGATCTGCCCTTGTCCAGCATCTCCTGGAGAAAATTTAGCAAGGAGGGAACCTCGCATAACCGTGGGTCCAGACCCTTTTCGGTGCACCACTCTGAGAACACAGACCATTTTGACGCATAGAGCCTTCTGGTAGAAGCCGCTCTAGCCTGCATGATCGTGTTTAACACTCCCTCTGGCAAAGCAACGGGTAGTTGTTGAGCACCCACGCGTGTAGCGCCCAGCGCTCTGGGTGGGGATGCCAGATCGTGCCGCGAGCTTGGGAGAGGAGATCTGCTCTGACTGGAATGGGCCACGGCACTGTCTGTGACAGCTGCGTGAGCTCCGGAAACCAAGTCTGACCCTCCCAGCGCGGGGCTATGAGGAGCACCGAGTGCTGCGCTTCTCTGATTCTCTGAAGCACCTGTGGTAGCAGAGAGACCGGAGGGAAAGCATAAAGCGGGCGGCTGGGCCAGGTTTGGGCTAGCGCGTCCTCGCTTCTTGAGAAAAATATTGGGCAGTGGGTGTTCTCCGCCGAGGCGAAGACGTCCACCTCTGCTCTGCCGAATAAACGCCACAGTTTCTGAACTGTAAGAGGATGCAGGGACCACTCCCCGGGGGGAGTGGGGTTCCTGGACAGGCTGTCTGGACCGTCGTTCAGATGTCCCGGCACGTGCGTCGCCCTGAGCGAGAGCAGGTGACACTGAGACCAAACTAAGATGCGTTCTGTCAGCTGGAAAAGATTCCTGGATCTGACTCCGCCCTGACGGTTTATATAAGAGACCACGGCTATATTGTCCGAACGGATCAGCACGTGGTGGCCCTGAATGCGCGGGAGAAAGCGCATGAGCGCGTTCTCGACCGCCAACCTCTCCAAACAGTTTATGTGTAGGAGGCTCTCTTGAGCTGACCAGGGGCCGAAGGCCGGTGAGCCCTCGCAGACCGCTCCCCAACCCGTGTTGGAGGCGTCTGTCGAGATGACTTTTCGGCGTGAAACTGTCCCCATGGAAACGCCCCGCTGAAACCATTCTGCCACTGACCATGGCTGCAGAGCTGTGATACAGGTCTGCGTTACTTTTATCAGCTGGTGGCCCGTGGTCCACGCTCGGTGAGACACACGGCTCCTCAACCAAAGCAGAAGCGGGCGCATGCGCAGTAACCCCAGCTGGAGCACCGCGGAGGCTGAGGCCATACAGCCCAACGCTCTCTGAAATGTTTTCAAAGGCGTGAGTCTGTTCATCTGAAAAGATGCGGCGAGACGCTGCACACGGTGTGCGCGCTGCGTTGACAGACGCGCCGTCATCGTGACCGAGTCCAGCTCTATACCCAAGAAGGAGATAGTCTGACTGGGTTGTAGTACGCTCTTTGTCCCGTTGACAGAGAGGCCCAAAACTTTCAGATGGTCGAGGAGAACTGTACGATGAGACAGTAACTCTCTCTGAGATTGTGCCAAAATCAGTCAGTCGTCCAAGTAGTTCAGTATTCGCAGCCCCTGACTCCGCAGGGGGGCGAGCGCCGTATCCATGCACTTGGTGAACGTACGGGGTGCTAGGGATAGGCCGAACGGTAGGACGGTGTATTGATAAACCTGGCCTTCGAGGCGAAACGTAAGAATGGCCTGTGAAGGGGATTTATCTGGATCTGAAAGTATGCATCTTTCAGATCTAGTGATATGAACCAGTCCTCCTGGCGCACATGCGCGAGGAGTTTTCTGATAGTGAGCATTCTGAACGGTCTCTTCATGAGAACTTTGTTCAGCGATCTGAGGTCTAATATTGGTCTGAGACCGCCGTCTTTCTTGGGGACAAGAAAATAACGGCCGTGAAACCCCAACTCGCTCATAGCCAGAGGCACCCTCTCTATAGCCTTTTTGCACAACAGAATTGCTATCTCTGGACGGAGCAGCGCTCACTGCTTCTGGGTTCACAGTAGTTTCTAGCCGCGCTCGGAAGCGAGGAGGGCGGCGGCAAAACTGTAAGCGATAGCCTAGCTTTATTGTGTTTAACACCCACTGCTTCCCACGCTTTGAAGCGTGACGCTAGGGGGTGAATGGCTACATGGTCCCCGTCGCTGCACTTCGCGGGCTGCGTGAGCGCGCTGATAGTGTTTACAACAGCGGGACGTACACTCGGAGAGGAGTTTATGGGCCCTGTAACAGAGTGAACAGAGGTAAGACGCGCACACGGGCTTGTGGGCACGCTTATACACTCTGAGACTCGAGCGGGCTTGGCCCGCTTTATGAGAGTGGACTCTGTGTGAGACAGGGGAACTGGAGTGTCTTTGTGTATGAGTGAACACAGTGTTGTGGGCACATTCTCTACACAAGTTTATGGACCGTGTAACAGAGGTGGGACGCGCGCACGGGCTCGTGGGCGCGCTTATGTACTCTGAAACTCGAGCGGGTTGGGACCGCTTTATGAGAGTGGACCCTGTGTGAGACACGGGAATAGGAGTGTCTTTGTGTATGAGTGAACACAGTGTTGTGGGCACATTTTCTACACAAGAGGCTTTTACGCTCTTTTTGAGATTTCTCTGGGACGCCGTAAACACGGCGTTTTGTGTATGAGTGAACACAGTGTTGTGGGCACATTTTCTACACAAGAGGCTTTTACGCTCTTTTTGAGATTTCTCTGGGACGCCGTAAACACGGCGTTTTGTGTATGAGTGAACACAGTGTTGTGGGCACATTTTCTACACAAGAGGCTTTTACGCTCTTTTTGAGATTTCTCTGGGACGCCGTAAACACGGCGTTTGTGCTCATGCAAGCGGGAAGGGATACCGGCTTGGTAATGGCGGGGTACACTGCTGTAGTAGCCGCGTGAGCGGGGACTAACAGAGGGCGAAACTTTGACGGCGATCCGGCCGCGGCGGGAGAGCGCCGTCTTTTTCTCAACCACGCTAGGCAGACTTCGAGTAATCAGTTTTCAGCGCGATCCTCTGCCGAGGCCCCCGGGGAGGCGGCGGTCTGTGGCGGCTGTCAGAGCGAGAACGGCCGCCCTGGTGTCGCTGAGAAGTCTGACTGTGTTTAGCTAGGCGCTAGGGTGGGGCTCGTGCAGGAGGCTGGTCACGTGAGCGGCCTGCAGAGGAGCTAGCGCGACGAGGCAGAACAAAATTCGCGGGAATCCTCAAACCGCGACTGAAGGGGGATTTTTCCCCCGCTCTCGTCCCATTCACGAAGTACCTCACTCTGTAGTAGACCTGGGGTGCAGAAGCTGCTTGGCCGGCGGCTGAAAGCTTGAAGTCGGATTGCAGGCTGTAGCGGGTAGCACAGGTGATGAGCGCCATCTCGCGGAGGGCGGCATAGACGTGCGGCGACCAGGTCCTCTACAGGGAAAATGGAGATAAAGCCCTTCTCTGCGGCTCCGTCCACAACGCGACGCGGGGTGGAAGAGTCAGAGCGAGTTCTAGCAGAGAGCGGGGCGTTCCAGGACTTCGTGAGTTCTGCGTGCAGATCAGGCAGAAAGGGCGCAGCCCGTTTAGCGGCGGGAGTCGAGCGCTGGTGGAAGTAGCTGCGCGGGTCCCGGTTGATTCTCGGGCCGAGGAGGCGTCAGAATCGGACCAATCCTCACCGTCTGAAGCGAGAAGCGAACATGTCTCCTTGGTGTCCGCGGCGTCAACAGAGGCAACAGAGCGGCCACTCGGCGGCAGCTGTATGTCCGGAAGCGGCGGAGATGGAGAGCGGGAGCGAGAGGCTCCGGCGGGATGAACGCTTCCGGCTGGGGGTCCGGCGGCCTCTGAGAGCGGCGTTTCTTTCTCCGCGGCGAAGCCAGAGGCGGCACGGAAGCATCTTAGTGGCCGAAGTCGAGCCCGCGGGGTCAACAATGGCATAGTTTCCCAGAGCTCGCAGCCGCCACAGCGGGGGCGAGCTCGGCGTGCTCCAATCCGAGGCAGAGAGCGCAGAAGAGGTGGCGGTCCCCAGCCTCGAGGGGAGCGCGGCAAGAGCCGCCAGAAAATTTACGAGACATCTTGAAAAAGACACTCGCTCTTTTAGATACAACAATATATAGGAAGCATTTTTGTAAAAAGGATACAATCCGTCGGATGGCGCTAGCTCACAGGACGGCTGAAGGTGGCGAAGACGGCCGGCTTCCTCAGTCTCCCAAACGCTCGCTAGAAGGTGCCTTTTCGACGACGGCGGCTTCTCTCTCAGGATCAGCAGATGCAGGTGCGTCGCTGAAGGATGAAAAAATCAGATTATTCAGCCTATTTCGGGATATTTATAGCCTCGTCCACACCCGTTTCGGCGGGCGGTGACGTATTGAGAGCGAGTCAGACTCTCATTGGTCGCGGGTTCACTCGCGCTCCCTCATAGGCTTAAGCAGTTCTCCGTGAGCGAACCAATGAGCGGCTAGCTAGCCCTCTCATGGTCTGCTGCAGCTGAACTGCGTTGACAATGGATACAAAATTATAGGATAATTTTTTGGCTTCAATTTCTCAGAAAGATGGAATCTTTCCTGTAGCGTAAGCTAGCTTACGCAATACGAGAGAACCTCTCGTAAGAGAACTCACAGCATCATTGTGAAATACCCCTGGTTTCACAGACCAGGCTTAAGCCTAGTCCCAGACTAAAATGCATGTTTGAGCTGTTTTAACTGAAAGTAGTATTTAGAAAAATGTAAATGTCTAAAACTGGTATGTCAGTTCTAAAATGTACTTTCAAAACCATTTAAAACCATCCTAGTATGAAATCATCTCGAAGCTCTAACATCTGAGACACTCACTTTAATACTAACTAGATTTATTCTTTCTTTTAAAACATTTGTACCTTTGGTATTTTAAAAGATTTCTACATTTTCTGAAAGAAAAAAAATGATGTCACCTCACTGTCATGATGGTAGTGTGTTGTGGGGCCATTGCTATGCAGTTGCTAGGGTGTTCCGAGTGGTTTCTAGGTGATTTTTTTTTTTCACTGCCTCTCCCTTCTCTATGATATTCAGGCATAAGTCTCTCTTTCAGTGTCATTCTATGGAATGCTTTCTTTTTTATGATCTGCCATGTGGAAATCGTAAGACCAGTGGCTTAGAAAAGCAACAGCTGACCTCTCCACAATAAGACTCGTAGTTTGAGATATCATTTGTGTCTGCAGCATGAACTGTGTTGGATGAATTACGTGCCAAATATAATACTTGGGTTCAGCACCAGTAATAATGATCCAATCCCTTGATGTGATACAGTAAGCTGTGTTATTTGAGCTGCAGGTTCAAACTGTTTTTCTGTTTTTGATTCATTCTGTTATTGCTTTTCGTGCTGCAGGTGATGGCGAAATATGGAGAGCTGTATGGATCAGCACGCGTCAGTGAGCTTCTAGGTTTGGATAAAGCTGCTCTGGACTTCAGCTCAGAGGCTCATGAGAGGAAGAGACCCATACAAAAGGGTGCCATCACTGCCCTGTGAGTTACATCCCTCTGCTTTCATTTATTATAATAATTTCACCAACCAAACCAGCTTCTGTTCAGGGAAATAGCCCAATCAGTTCATCTTTAGACTGACAATGAACTGCACTGCCATCACTTTGTGCCAGTTGGAGGCAGCAGTGTTCAATGCGATAGGCTTAAAATAAATCAAATAAATCATTGTCATTTTTTCACAGTTTCAGATTAAACACCGTTGATTTGAAATACCAGATTTGGAAGCTGGGAGTGGTTTTCACTGACAATGTAAGATTCCTGACTCTTTGAACACTCAAAGTGTTATAACTGAAGGAATTGGCAATCAGTGAGTGAAATTGTGTTTTGCTTTCTTTCAGTCCTTCCTTTACCTGGCCTGGTATATGTTTGTGTCAGTTCTGGGTCATTATAACAATTTTTTCTTCGCTGCGCACCTGCTAGACATCGCCATGGGCTTCAAAACACTGCGGACCATACTATCATCTGTTACACATAATGGCAAACAGGTATTGTGAGTTGTGAGTGTAAAATGTGTTTAGACTCAAGTCATAATTTAAAAAATATGAATGTCGTTCTAGTATGTAACTAACAAATAAAAAAAATATACTAGATATACTAGGCCATGTTTTTTAAAATATATTGTATATTTATATACTGGTTTTAAATAACTGTTAACTATTTAAATATAATTATTTTAAAATGTAATTTATTCCTGTTATGCCAAAGCTAAGTTTTCAGTGTCACATGATCCTACAGAAATCATTCTAAAAAGCTGATTTGATGCTCTAGAAACATTTCTTATTTTCATCAATGTTTTTAAACAGTTGTGCTGCTTTATATTTTTGTGGAAACAGTGATTATTTTTCAGGATTCCTTGTTAATTATAATGTTCAAAAGAACAGCATTTATTTGAAATATAAAATTATTGTAGCATTATAAATGCCTTTACTGTCACTTTAGTTCATTTTAATGCCTCTTTGCTGAATAAAAGTATTAATTTTATTAATTGAAAAAAATCATACTGACCTCAAACTTTTATTGTGCCATCTTTCTTTAAAATCATTGCCAGGTGGTTTCTTATTTTCTTGATGTCATCTAATGCATATAGATTCATGCATTTTTAAGTGTGACACGGTCCACTTTTTTGGGTCACTGTATATCTGCGAAGATGAGATGAAAGGCTGTTGTCTGTTTTCCAGCTGGTTTTGACAGTGGGACTGTTGGCCGTGGTCGTGTATCTCTACACCGTGGTTGCCTTTAACTTCTTCCGCAAGTTTTACAACAAGAGTGAGGACGGTGAACCAGTGGACATGAAATGTGATGATATGCTTACAGTGAGTAGCCCCTCTGTCTATTTATCTCTTAGGTTTAGAAATAGTCATGGGTTTGATGTCAAAAACATGAAAGCATTAACATCAACTACCGGGCAAATGTTTGGGGTTGGTTAGAAATTTGGATGTTTCCCTGGTAAGGGGAACATGACACTGCGTCTGAACAAGATCTTATTATCAATGTTGAAAACAGTTTTTCTGTTTAATTGTTTTGTGGCAACCTTAAAACATTTTATATTTTTCTCAGGAATCTTTGATCACTTAAAATCTTAATTGAATGCATCCTTGATGAATAAAAATGAGTTCCTATTCAGTATTCAGCAGCCTAGCCAGGGGTGTTGTTACTCATTTCACATGTGAAAATGTTAGCCAATCTTAGCAGAATTCATTGACATAATACATATAGGTTATACATAATATATATTATATAACCTATACATTAACCTATAATGGTTAAAACACCTTGTTTAAATCAGAGAGGTGGTGGAAAATGGTCATTTAAAACAAAGGTAACACTTTATTTTAAGGTGCTATTAATAAGCAGTAATTAACAGTTAATAAGACACTTATAAGACCTTATAAGATGCATATAAGATGCATATAAGCATTAACTACTTCATATAAATTGTGAGGACGCTTTGTTTCACTTTTCCCGCTCTACTCAATCGTGCCGCCGACGAGCCTCACGACAGTTACAGCCAGGGTGAGTGTAGACTCCATCCCCTGGGGTCCAGCTGGGTCATGACCACTCCGGGGCCGCTCAGTTGCCTCTCCGGGTTCGTCTTGTGCTTTAATTAACCCTTATATGAAGTAGTTAATGCTTATATGCATCTTACATGCATCTTATAAGGTCTTATAAGTGTCTTTTTAACTGTTAATTACTGCTTATTAATAGCACCTTAAAATAAAGTGTTACCAAAACGAATGTATTACTGTTTTGGTGCACGAATAAAGTCAAAAAATGAATAAATCTTTGTGTGCTTAGTGTTACATGTTCCACATGTACGTTGGCGTGCGAGCCGGAGGAGGGATTGGAGATGAAATCGAAGACCCGGCCGGTGACGAGTTTGAGTTCTATCGTGTAATCTTCGACATCACCTTCTTCTTCTTCGTCATTGTCATCCTCCTTGCCATCATTCAGGGTGAGTGATAGAGAGATTGTGAGAGTCATTTTAGTTCAAGTGCAAAAAACTGAAATGTGCACCAAATTTAAAAAAGGACAATATGCCAAAGTGTTCAGTTTTTTTATTATTTAGTTTGTCGTCTATCTTGAGTCATGCAGAGCAGCGCTGGATAGCTTCATTAAAAGATCACACTCTCACATGCTGAGAGGGGTTTATGGGAAGAGATCTGAGGACTGTGTGATGCTAGAAGTGTGTCTGATGCGTGGGGTCAAATAATACTCATGAATCAAATGTTTGGCATTTGGCAACTTAATTGTGTTTGTGACTGGTGAATTGCTCTTTTGTCATATCGTTTGAAAGGTCTTATCATTGATGCATTTGGCGAGTTGAGAGACCAACAGGAACAGGTTAAAGAGGACATGGAGGTGAGTTTTCCTTCAACTTCAGGTTTGACTATTTTATCACTTCAGATTTGGCTACTTCCTGAATCAGATTTATGTTGCCTGTCGTCTTGTGTTCCAATTAACACACTGAATTAATTTATCGAAACCCAAACATTTCGTTAATTATAAATCAGAGCTGCATTCCACTTCTCAGTTAATATTTTATTTCTCTGTCAGTAAATAAGTCATTAATATCTGCCAGACAGTCTTTAGACTAGACATTAGTTAAATGCTAATTGATCATCTATAATTAAACAGTGAATGTGGTATGCCATTAAGTCTGTTTTTTTTTTTGCTGCAGACTAAGTGTTTTATCTGTGGCATTGGGAGCGAGTACTTTGACAAGATGCCCCATGGCTTCGAGTCGCACACGCTGCAGGAACACAACCTGGCCAACTATCTGTGAGTACTAGAGAACTGAGAAAAAGGTCAGAGGTCACTTTTGCCTAATTTCCATCATGTTTATCAGTCACAATTTTAAAGGCTGTTGTGAGATAAATATTCTGGCAGAAAGTACGTCTATTGTGCAGCTGGTCAGAACAGAAAGCATGTCATGTGACAAAAAGGTACTGCGGTGGTACCACGATGGTAATGAAACATGTTATAATGAATGATTAACATATTCATATACCTTTGTATTTACATGGTTCTTCAAGGTTTTTTAAAGAATTTTTATATCCAAAGCACTGTATCCATAAAAACATAACCTAAAGTTAAATAAACAATGCCAACTAAGTTTAATCTGTTAAAATAGGAGTCTTGTTTCTATTTTTATTTGCTGAAAGTGGATAACATTTGTTTTGCGTTTTGTTGCCCTTTAGGTTCTTTCTGATGTACCTCATAAATAAGGATATTACAGAACATACTGGACAGGTACAACTTATATTCACAATTGACATGAATCTTTATTGAAAAAAGATAGATCGATAGTTTCAGAGTGAAAGATGTGTACTTAATAATAAAGTAATATGTGAAACCACTGAAAAATTTGTTTAGGGTCTGTGAGATTTTCCAAATAGTTTTTGAAAGAAATCCCTTATTCTCATTAAGGCTGCATTTATTTGATCAAAATACCACTAGTAATAGAAAATATTTTAATGTTTTAAAATACTCTGACTGCTACACTCTTTAACACAACAGGAATCATACGTGTGGAAGATGTTCCAGGAACGCTGCTGGGAGTTCTTTCCTGTTGGAGACTGTTTCCGGAAACAGTATGAGGTTCAACTCAGCTGAAGAATTGCGGTTCAATTTCTATAGTTCAGTTGGTGAATACAGTTTTGAAGTACTGTATGTCTGGGATGTTCTTCTGATAATAAGAAACTTGTGTATATTTACTCTTCTGTTTTGCATGCTTGTTTGGTTCTCACTATGTATTCTTCACTACATATTTATTTTTTCAGTTCAAATTTATTTGTATAGCGGTTATCATAATACATATAGTTTCAAAGCAGCTTTGCAAAGAAAATGCATGTTTCTACATTACAATTAAAAGTAATCTGTTATCAGGTGACTGTCAAAGTAATGTCCATATGACAGAAATGTACAGTTCTATGATAATACAAATCATCCAGTTAGCTAACATCATTTATTCACTTAAGCAGAAACAATGAGCACGTTAAACAATTATTAAATATTGTGATCATAATGATTGCAATACATGGGAAACTTGTGTGTTGATTCAGAGTTGTTATCTGAAGTTCTGGCAGGAGTTGTCTCTTCACAAGTGTTGGGTCATCTGAAATTTCTATATGAGTCTGGATCCACAACGGAGCTGGTGTAATCTCTAGTTACCTCGCAATGGGCTAATTAGTGCCTTAAAGTCAACAATATGATATGTTAATAAAATAAGACCAAGTTGATACTGTACTTTTTGATCGTATGGAGTTTGTGTATGTAAAATGTCACTTTGCAATAAATGCAAGTAAACTAAAACATGGCATTCCTTTAGCATGTAAACCTACAGAACTTACTTAATGTTCACAGTAAACCATACTGAAATATTAGAATATAACTAGATTTTTATATTATTGATATATCAAACCTGTCGTGTAACTGCCGTAGAGCAATAAGAGCTGTGCGTGTAAACCTCACTCCCTTGATCTCAAGAGGCGCTCTAGCGACTGACACCAGCTGCGGTCTTTAGCCTCCTCGCCGGAGACTACAGAATCACGCTCGGAGCAGGTTGAGTAGAACCGGCTACATTAGAACAAACAGCACTGGACTATTAATTGCAAGAAATTATATTTTAGCTCTTCCAGGGTCTTGTGTTTCTGATATTAATAATTTATGGTAGAATCTCACTCCCTCATTTGCACTACAAAAATAAGTCTTCCTTAGTATTTTCATGTTTTCTAGTAAAAGTATCTAAACATTCTTAATGTGATATGTTTGTTACTGCATGTTAATTTTTGTACCTCATTATAAAACATAATTTATAGTTAAACCATGAAAGGAGTTAATTATTGACAGTATTAAGATTTTTTTTTTGCACAGTGGGATTTCTGTAGTGATTTCTGTGAATTTCATAACCTTAATTTACTCTTATTGTATGCCCAATGTAAAAAAATCTTTTATCTTACTTCTCTCTTCATCCACTCTCAGCGTTCGTCTCCTTATTTTCAACAGCCACTCCATCTGTGGTTCTCTCTCTCTCTCTCTCTCTCTCTCTCTCTCCCCTCCTCTCTCTCCCTCTCCCTCTCCCTCTCCCTCCTCCCTCCCTGTCTCTCTCTCCTCTCCCCTCCCTCTCCCCGGTGTGAGAGGTAGCACTCAGATCCTGAGCGTGAAATGAAATGAAACGGCAGCCCACATCACATGCTGCTGGTCGAGTTGTCGCTGCTGCAGGGCATGACGCATTGATCTCTAGCCATTCCAGAGGTGCTGTTAAGGCTTTAACCCCCCTCTACATGAATGTTGCGCAATACCACTGCTGTCACCCTTATTAAAAAGAAGAAAAAGGACAGAACTGATTACCATTATCTGTAATAGGAGGAAATACATTGATAGAAAAAGCATCAGCAGTAACGCAATGCCCAAGTTTCTATTCACATATATATTATAATTTATAGAATTTAAACCAAAAAATACCTTAGAGATTTAAATTATGTATTATTTAATTTATAGGAGTTTGTTTATGATTATATGGATAAATTAACAAATTGTTGTATATTGTGTTATGGGTGAGAGAAGTGGGGGCTCGTCCGGGTAGACGTAACGGAGTACTTGTTCTTAAAAGATTTTTTTATAGGTGAATGAAACGGAAGTTGCAATAGTCTTTTATTTCCTATTGTTTATCTGAGTAAAATGGCTTCTCGAAAAGAAAAAATGTAGGGTGTGACTTGATTTTGTTCATCAGGAATTGATTGGATGGTTGTGGTTTGCTATTGCTGTGATCTCATGTGAGTGACAGGTTGTCCCGTCCCTTAAGTCAGTAAACACGTCATCAGAGAGGAGATGTCGCTGCAAGAGAGGGGAAGTTATTTTCATTAAAGATTACGAGGGCACATGAATTATATAAATTATGATCTACACACTGCTGCACAGATAGAATGTCAGTTTTGATGAATGACTTTAATATAATGTAATAGTGAAGAGAAGAATGTGGGCATGTTGAGGATAACAGACAGAGGAGCTGGACTCTGGATCCATTCTTACATTTTACTCAGCAACAGGGTACTAATGCCAGAGCCAGAGTAACCACATTTTGCATATTTCCAATGAAGAATAGGTGGTTCTGGGCCAGAAAGATTGCCTATTTGTTTAATGTCCTTCTCAGACTCTACCATCATGACCTTTGGCATAACACAACCCTTCCCAGATCATCGGAGAATTGTTGAATCCTTTAGGTACTGAATGTCGGCCTGAAAGGTCAATAGATTTAGTCTGGGATTGCAATGCTGCAGAGAACTGTAATTTATGATGTTAAGCTTTTAACTGATCGGGCACATAATAGATGAGAACTAATTTTTATTATACATGTTTTTATTTTATTTAAATGTAGACAAAGGCTTTGTAGTAGAAACTCACACAATGGAGATAAATAAACATGAAATGACTTTACTAATAAACTCAATGATAACAACACCTTAACGTGTAAATGTAATGAGAACCGACAACAGAATAAAAATAACGGGATATTTATACATAGAGTAAGCGAGGAACTAAATCATAAACACCTGAAGGTGATTAACAAATGAGTTGCCATAGAAACAAACGAAAACTAATACAGACATGTATTTGCAGAAACTGAACTAAATTGAACTTAACCGTGACATTGCTCCCACTCCCGGAAGGCTTGTCCTCTCGCCGTAACAAAAATAGTCCAATAGGCCGTGGAGCTGGTGAAGGACAGCAGCCTGGAGGAGTTTCTAACCACTGGTGGCGCTGTCGGTGGGAGGATCCAGGGTGGAGTCCTGACTGAAGGGGCGGATGGAATCCAGGGATAGATTGGCGGAGGCGAATGTGAGCTGCTGGCTCGCGGGACTAAGGTTGTGAAGCGGACTCAGCTGACCGTGGCGACGATGGATGGGCGAGGATGAAAGGAAGGGAGGAGCCCGATGACATTGGAGGTGTAGGCACCGCCGGAAGTCCGTGGCGAGTCTGAGCAACGACCGCCGCATGTCGACCTGGAGACGAGTGATCCCAGCGGAGTCTCAGGGCAGACGGGCCACGGAGACAACAAAGGAGCACAGAGCTGAAGCGAGGTGGATGTGCTGATGGGTCAAGATGGGGACTTGGGACTGGAGGCCTGACGGGATGCCTCAATCTCACCTCATGCCGTGCTATTAGAGGTGAAGCCGATGATCAGCACGTAGACAGCAGCAAAATCAGAGCCTAGGAGCTGGACAGCAGCAGCAGGGCAGACGGATCCAGGGGACTGGGCTTGACTAGAGGAGAAGGGATCAGGACGTCGAAGGGAGCATCAGAGGATGGAGGCCTCCGGATGGGACCGGAGAATAAAAATGGCTAGACGGGACCAGGGAACAAGGCAAGGACGCAGGGGTGGGTCTTTGGTTGGGAGTAGGATCTGTGGTCAGGGCCGGCTCTAGACCTTTGGTTGCCCCAGGCGAGATTGATTTTTGCGCCCCCCACCCCCCCCCCCCCCCCCCCTTAAAAATAATGAGTATTTATTTAACTAAACAAAAATGCTCAAACGCTCAAGGATAATTCAATCAGTTGCATTGTACAAATACATTTTATCTGACCATGTAACTTGTAGTAGATAAATGACAATTACTACCACCACTAGTCCACTACTATTATTAGAAATTAGGCTGCAACAAGGCTAGGGGGGTTCGGGGGCATGCTCCCCCGTAAGAAAATTTTGTGCATTTTAATGTTAAATTCATCAATTTGGTGCACTTTGAGAGTTCAAAATTAAAAGCTCAAACCCATATTCAGTGTTCAAATTAAACAAAGAAAAATTCAAACCTCTTTTAGTTAGTGTCTGTCTACATTACATAATAATAGTTATAATATTACTCCCATGATAATACTCATATATTGTAAAACAATGCACTGAAAAATAAAGGAAACTTTCATAAGTTTTGTACTAATTTCTATACTAATAGAAAGAGTATTTTTCTATACTTCACATTAAAGATGTGATTGGGCCAGCTCAGTGTCAATCTAGAAAACAACCAATGGGCCGCTGATCTACGCGTTTCATGCGGTGTCAGGAAAAAAAGCTAACGCTGACTTTTTTTTTGACCAATGCATTACACCAGCACTAACCCAGCGCCGCCAATTAAGCAAAACAAAACGAATGGGCTATTTCTATTTTAGCCCCCGGACGCTTTTTTTTTTGACGACAACTCACTAGCTACTCGTGCCTGTTCGCTCAGCGCTCACGGCGCCCACGCCCGCTCGCGATATTATTGGAGGGGGGTCCCCTGTCAAAATTCTATGATGAAATCTTATGAGGGCGCCTACTCAGCTACACATACCGGTATTTTTGCGCCACTGGCAGGCTTATGTGCCGGCCTGGGGCTGAGCCCCGGAGAGCCCCCCAATTTAACCACTGGTGTGACTGTGAGCTTGATGATATAGATACCTCTGCTTTGGGCACGTTTTTCTTCCTCCTCCTGTCTTCGTTTTCGGAATGCCGATCCCGATGGCTTGGGTGTTCTTTTCATAATAAAAGATTATATAATATATGATCATTTATAGCCTACAACCGCCAAGGGGCGTTTAAAGCGCATTTGATTTAAAGCGCTAAAACCAGCGGTCAGATGTTTTCGCGCAACTCCCGGTTGCTGAGTAACGCGCGTGAGTTTGACAGCTGCCTGTCAGTCAATCGTTTTTTAGGATTGTATAATCTAGAAAAAGAAATGAACAAATACAAGCAGCGTGTGGACAGTGCACAGTAAAAGTGTACAGCGTGTGCGCAGCTTTCATAACATTTAACTTTTTTTTTTTAATTCTGCAATTTTGCGCCCCGTCCAGCAGTTGGCAGGCGGCCGCCTGTGTCGCCTGTCGGCAAAGCCGGCCCTGTCTGTGGTCCACAGATCGATCGGGTCCAGGCCGCTTCTGGCTCTGGGGTGGACTGATCAGCCTGCTTTGACTCAGGAGATGGAATCTCTGGCTCTGGGACTCAGGCGACCTTGGTGGTTGCCTCGGGCTCACAAGCGGTGAGGGAGAGGCCGTCATGTTTAGTACCCAAGTACCCCAGAAGACTCCGGTTCTCGGGTCGGAGGAGAATCTGCAGCGCCAGTAAGTCCCTATCAATTTCTCTTTGTTCTTGTTCTTGAGGGTCGGTCCTTCTTTCACAACCTCAAATGTTTTGTAGTAGAAACTCACATGACAAAGATGAATAAAAATGAAATGACATTACTAATAAACTCAATGATAACAACAACACCTTCACATGTAAACGTAATGAGAACCGAAAACAGAATAAACATAATAAGGAATATTTAAACATAGAGTAAATGAGGATCTAGCTTATGAACACCTGAATGTGATTAACAAATGAGTTGCCATAGAAACAAACTAGAACTAA
Source organism: Chrosomus eos (assembly GCA_036326025.1). Classification (NCBI taxonomy): domain Eukaryota; kingdom Metazoa; phylum Chordata; class Actinopteri; order Cypriniformes; family Leuciscidae; genus Chrosomus; species Chrosomus eos. The sequence goes on from CM070832.1 coordinate 21,423,097, forward strand.
GACAGACATCACAGAAACTGAACTAAATTGAACATAACCATGACAGTCAACTAGCTGAATTAAAACAATTTTTATTTTATTTATTTATTTTTATTTGTTTTCTTTCATGCATGTTTTATTTTGTATGGTTTTAGTTTCAGTTAACTATAATAACCCTGACTGCATCTTAATACATCTCGACATGTTTTGTTTTCTGTGCCACAAGATCTTACGAGAGTTAAAAGGACTTTAAACATTCAGTTCTGCTTTTTTCCTGAAGCAGCTGGTGCAGTTCTTCAGCAGAATGAAGAGTCTTCGGTTTTGGGTCCATTATATCAGTGTCAAACTCAAGCACGTCGTTACGGCTCCTGACACTTAAGCTGGTTCACAAACACTTCAGAAGCCACTCGCTATTTCAACTGATGTTTGGTCCATGACCTACCATTGAATTGTTTTTAGTTTATCAAAGCAATAGCATGCCGAGGGCCATGATGTTTGGACTATCAGATCTCATTATAAATTCTTCACGTTGGTAAAATTATTTCTGAAGGAATTATGAAGTCGGCTGTAGTTTATCAATAGACACTACACATTAAATTAATTCCTGTGTGTTTATGCATGTTTGTGTATTTGTCAGAAGTCAATCCTGAAGGAGACTCGCGTCTCGCTTCTCATTTTTTCCTTTTTCTCTGTCTCTTTTGTATCTGTCTCCTGAGTTTTCGTTATTCCTCTTAGGATCCATCATCACAAAATAATTTCTTAGTCAGTCTGCTGCCTAGCTGACCAGAGAGAATACTGGCTATGAGGACAAAATGTCAAGGACATGAACAATCACATAGAACAGGAAAGGGAAAAGTTACTGTATTCGAAGGAAAAATAAACTTTGTGTTTAGAATAAAAAGCTAAATAATCATGTCTTTCAAAGCACTTAAATCTACAACCATAAACAAAAGCACTTACTATGACTCCTATTTATATAAAAATGGTTATCTTTCTGCACTTTTGTGCATTTCATGTCTGTTGTAATGTTTACTGATCTAGTTTATGGGAAACTTGGCATTGTGCACTAGGAATATTTTTTTGGCTCTAGGACAAATTGCTTGTGATGTTTCTCATTTGTAAATCCCTTTGGATAAAAGTTTTTGGTGAATGAATTTAAATGTATAAATGTAGAAAGTGACACACACGGACAGACGGACACACACACACGCACACACACACACACACACACACACACACACACACACCACACACACACACACACACACACATTATTAAAAATACCACAATACACACAATATAGTGTATTGTGGTATTTTTAATAATAAAATACATTTTGGCCTTTAAAATCTCATTACTAAATTGCATTGCACAAAAAAGTTGAAGAAACATTTATTATTGTCATTATACAGTATGATCGTATATACTGAATATTACAGAGATCATTAGCTTTTATTTCATATTTATTTTCTTGCTATTTTATTTTATTATTTCATCAGGGCAGCTTTTATTTCTCACTAAATCACTCCTAAGGCTCCTCTGTGCCATTTGGTTAGCTGGGGAAATAAATGGTTATGACTCAAATTCAAGATGACAACATTACGAAAAGGCTCCTGCGTACCTTAATGACAAATGTTCCCCTTAACTACACCCCTCCGGCTTTAAGCATTCATTTCTTTATAACATCTGTTACTTTATGTTGTACTGAGTTTGTGCCTATAATTCTTGCAGAACAGAAGTTGTTCCAGAAGCTGCTGCTGAGGCTACATGCACCCTCGTGTTTAATATGCCATCAAATTGACTTTTCATGCTCCTTTGCTGCTTAATATGGCTCTCTGCACTCTGATTTGCACTGAAGCGAGGGAATTTAACTGTCACTTTGAGCTTGACAGTTAAATGGCATCACAAGTTGAAAAATGTACGATTTCGATTTAGTCATTTTGCAGATATCCTTGCTGAAAGTAACATTTAAAAAGTTGATACTGGTAATGGGATGCCAGATGCATACGGATGAGCTGCATGTCATCCAAGATTCCAAGGTCACATCCACCTGGCATTTTATCACAAAATAAGCATTGAAAAATGAAGTGTTGAATATTACAGACATCTGATGACAAAATACATGCAATCCAAGGAGATGGACATTGCCTCAACAGAGAGGCATTTACAGCCAGTCAACCTTCCTGCTGAAACGTGTCACCAGGTTTCAACAAAGACTGATTCAAATACCAGCCACTACATGGCAGGAAAAAGTGGATTTGGATTCATTGCAAGAGCCAGCAAGGTCAGTGATGCTTGAAGATGAAGTGAATTGATTGGATTTAGACATTTTTCACAATATCTTCCACAGATGAAAAAAACCAAGGCTGGATTTATTTGTGAAATATTATTGCAATTTAAACTATTTTATTATCAATGCTGAAATCAGTTGTGCTGCTTAATATTTTTGTGAAGAAATTATAATATTCTATTCTGTAAAAAATGGTATGCATCCATCAGCCCCTTCTTCACACACCTTTCAGTGGTTCTTGTCAACTGAAGTTGTAAAAGCATGCGGCTGATGGTTCCTTTGCACCTTCATGTCAAATAGACAGTTCCCGATATTACCATTTAGATTACAAACCCTGATGCCAACAGCAGACCAGTTAACACACACCTTCTTTTAGAAACATGCTCTTACCTTATAGATTTCAATTCAGATCGAAGAAACACAGTTCTCCATAAATTAACCCAAGATAGTCTCTAAATGAATGTTTTCAGCAGGCGATTTTATCTTAAAATATCAAACTTCCAATTCTCACCCCCAAGAGACTTTAAATGTGCTGAAATATGAAAGAAGAAGAGATTGAAAGAAGAGATTTAGCAACCATTCCTCATGGAATTTGGCTATTTGTAGCAGTTGGAGTATCTCCATTTTCAAAATCATTTCAAACGTTTCCAAACTTTCTAATCTAGATCTTTTAAATCCTTCCAGTTTTTCTGAAACCCTCTTTATAAACTCATGTGAATGGGGCTAATCTTCCTGCCTTAAAAATCCGATAAGACTGTCAACCGTCCACCTGACCAAACCGTCTCTCCATATACTCTTGTGTGTAGCCTCTGGCAGCCTAATGTAGTGCATGAGGATCACGCCAAAACCCACATTAACTTGTCTCTTGTATTGAATTTTCCTTCCCCATGTTATCCTCAAACTGCTATTTCTCTCTTATATTTTTTCCCCTTTCTACATCTCTGCATCCTAAAAAAAACAGCTTGTCTTGTACATTAAATCATTACAATTACAACCTAAAGCAGTGGTCTGTTGAGGGTCACCGATCATGGCAATGTGATCTCATTAGTAATCATCAGGCATTAGTAAGAAAAATTGTACACATACATTTTTAAAATGTACATTAACATTGACAGCATTTTAGAATGTAATTATTGTACATGGGTTGAGTACAGTATATGAGCAACTTTAGAGATGTACAATGAATCCTTGTAGGTTCAGAATTTTGAAAAAGCTTTGCAGTTCATATAGTGATATAAATCAAATTCATGTTTTCTTTTGTACACTCAATTTTGATACTGCATTGGGTCACCAGATGATGTTTGGATTCTGAAGCAAAACTAGCAGAGAACCACTGATTTAAATCAGAACATTTTTAAAATGTCAAACCATGATGTACATTTAAGAAAGAGATGATGCAGTGGCCTAGTATACTGGCTTCAGTTTCTTTGAAAAGGGTCATGTGTTGATGTCACGTCCTATGAATGTCTAGGGGTCAGTCGGTAACAAAGTTTAAGGTTTTAAAGAGCAATAGTCAGGGCCCTGCCACAGCAACGAAAGTCTTTTCAACAATTTTATTCAAAAGTTCTTAACACAACACAATTTACTTAGATTAATTTGGGAAGTAAACAAAGACTTCAGGAGGTGGCAATGCCAAAATAAACAAAAGTTTAGTCTGCCTGGGGAGTCTTACTAAACCTCTTAAAGAAAATACAAATAAATACCAGAAAATGTACACTCTCTCCCTACCTGACCACAAACCAGGAGAAAACAGGGGATAGCAAAATAAAAATGGCACCCACATCACTACAGTACAGTTTCCAGACAATGAACAAAGCAAATAATCAGATAAATAACAGCTTAAATGATAAAGCAAAAAGGTATGGACTGGGACGTCTCACAAAGAAGCAACAGTGCGTGGGCTCCAGTAGTTAATAAGCAGCAATAAAGCAACAGAAAGAAGCACAGGAACTCAACAGCTGGGCAGGACACAGACCATGCTCTGGAGAAAGGTTCTCTCTGAATGATAGTTACGCTGGCTTTTATGCTGCGTCCCTCCTGGCTGATAAGCAGGTTCAGCTGGAGACGTAATCAGCTACCTGCCAGAGTGAAAAGTGGGAGGAGCCAAAAGAGAGCAGGAGACACCAAAACAACAAAGATAGCACACACAGATCACAGTACCAATCACTTCACAAAAATATACGTCCTTGGATGTAACATCTAGCATTAAAGAATTAAAGCCTATTCGAAAAGGCAAGATGCAATCTTTTATGTCAGCAGCATTTAATATTCGCGGCTGAGCAGGAAACAGCGAGCAAGAGGAGACGTTGTGAGTCTATTCCAAAATAAACAATGATGATGATCACAATCTTGACAATCATGCTAATGATGATGGGTATTTTCCTATCTCCCACTTCTCCTCCATCATTTCCAAGCTGCTACCACACTAATCTCCATATGAGTCACGTTTCCATAAGTGTGTCAAGTGTTTGTTAGGATGAACTCTAACATTATTCTCAGTCACATGCAGGAGAGGAAGGGATGCCGAAGAGCTTCATAACTTATTTGAAGTGACTCCCAGGATCTTTGAGGTAGAGCTATATGAGAGATACTAAATGACAGAAGCAAGGGCTTGTGTGTGTGTGTTCCAATGGCTAAGCTCTATAGTTAGCGCTATGCCAAGCAGATAGAGGCCTGAGAGAGGGAGATAAACAGTCTGAGAGTGAATGCTCCGGTCAGGATGGGTCAACTGCGCTCCAACTCTTGTTGATTTTCACCCTGCTCCAGTGACCTCAGAGGAGAGTATTTTTACCATGGCCCAGTCTCAATCTCTCTCAAACAGACTCACCGGTGCCCTTCAGCAACCCTGAGGTGTGTATTTCCAACTCCCAATTTTTTCTTCTTCCCTTATCTAATCTTTTGTTACTTTTTCTCTCATAGTTTTTCGAAGTTTTAAATTTCATATTTCTGTTCAAAAGGTGGTTTTCGCAGCAATGCCACTGAAGAACAATTTTTGTGTTCCCAAAAGAACCTTTCAGTGAACAGTTCTTAAAGGAACCAGTTTAACTATATAAAAAACCTTTCCCACTATTTCTGATTAATGGAAAGATCCACTGGATGTAAAAGTTCTTAATGGAACCATCGATGCCATATAGTAGGTGGAAAACAGAATGTAAAAAGAGTAACACGTCCGAATTTGCAGTATTCATCAAAAAGTGGGTGACTTGATTTTATATAATTTAGGCGAGATTCTGATGTCTGCATTCAATGGACAAATGCTATCCATGAGGTTATGGAAGAGGATTTGTGAATGACAGTGAAGCGATGGAACTGACATTGGTAAGTAACATGACAATGACAGCATGATGAATACAGCACATCCAGATTACATTCATAGCCAAGGACTGCCCCTTATTGACATGTAAAGCAACCAATCACAGATTGTTTTATTCAGATTCATGTTTAGAGGTGTGAAAATGTAAAGTCGATGTCCCTACAAGACCAGCATCAGAATTCCTGATACACCTAGTGGACATTTTGAGAAACCTTTTAGGATGAGAGGTGAGTAATCTGCTAAAGAGATTTGTGAATGATTACAAAAATAACAGATGATATACAGGTAGACTTTTATCTTTCTGAGTGGCTAATACCACCTCAGCCAAGTGAATCAACTGCTTAAATCACTGTAAGCTGTAAAAACATGCACAGATGGGAACATTTGTGAAACTTAAAAGGAGCCAAAAGATTCTCAGTAGCGTTATGTGACTGAAATAATAACATTATATTAAGTCTATCTTGGTTAGCTTTCAAAGAAAGCTTAACTATACTAATGAAACAAATTGTCAGGCTACAAAATCGTGATTGAAGATAGCTCTGATTCCTCCCATATACCAAAGATTAAAAGATGGTAGCCTACTGTACCTTGTTTTGCCAGCACTTCTATTCTCCAATATAAAATAACACTTCAACTAAATAATAAAAAAATCATGTTAAGTAAATATTAGGGGAGATCGTAGGTGAGATGTAACTTCATCAGTTTAACCAATTATACCATAAATGCACCACCACTGACCTTGAAGTGACAGTAGATGTGTTGTAGCTTCCAGCAAAAAGTAACTAATTGCATTAAAGGTACTTAAAGGGATCATCGGATGCAAAATTCACTTTTATATGGTGTTTGCATATAAATGTGTCAGTGAGTGGACACAACCACCATATAATATTAAAAAAACCATTCACTCCTTTTTTTAATTCTCAAAGTGTAAACACTAAATAATCAAGCCGTTTGGATTTTCTGAGCAAAATGATGTCATATTGCTCATGCTCCACCCACGACCGCTGACGGACTGTCCCGGACTGTCACGGACTGTCAGCCAAGGCAGTGCTTGGTAGGCTTGTTCGACTTCATGCAGGTCTGCGCAGACCGATCCGTGGCTGACTTGAAGCAGTGCATGCCGGTTAGAAATGTTGTGTCAACCTTTGAGTAATTTTAATCGAAGTATGTTACAAACTTTACATGAAGAATCATACCAACTTGTAGAAAATATGCATCCTCCTATGACCCTTTTAAGGGAACAATATTTTTTTAAATATAATATTTAGAGCATAGTTTTCTGGCACTAAAATGGAATAAGGGTAAACCGCATTAAACAGATTCTAAATAACTTTTTAAAAATGCCTATGGGGGCATTGCAGGCAAATAGTAGCGTATGCCAGGGCGATAGTGTCCACCAACCATCTGGACAATCTCTGCTTCGTGACCGAAAGCCCTTTGGTGCAGCCTCACAAAGAGCTGCTCTGACTGTCTGTACTGGGCGGATCACTTCACATACGTCTCAGAGCCCAAACTGGGCAGAGTAAGTACTGTTGCTCGTCTTCCGATGCGGGAAGAGCAGAGAGCGTGATCACTTGTGCTTTGAACGGGGTTGAATCTCCTGGTCCTGTCCACGTCTTTGATCTCCGTCAAGTTTAACCACAAGTGGCGCTGCAGCACCACTAGGCTGGCCATGGCTCTGCCAATAGCCTGGGCGGTGGCTTTTGTGGTGCGTAGGGCCAGGTCTGTGGTGCTGAGGAGGTCACGGAACCCATCTGGGTCGAGTCCAGTCTCGTCCATAGAGCGGAGGAGCTTAGTTTGGAACACCTGGAGGACCCCCATCGAGTGGAGGGCGGTTCCTACCTGGCCAGCGGACGCGTAGGCCCTACCCGCTAGGGCTTAAGTCGTCCTGCAGGGTTTAGAGGGATGGGAAACTTTAGCTTTCCACCCAATAGCCGAGGGTGGGCAGAGGTGCATCCGGTCACCTCTGGTCACGGCGAAGGTGCAGGCTTCGTAAGTCGTCAGTGAAGAATAGGATTCGTCGCTGAAGGAACAGTAAAGTTAAGTTGATGTGCATCTATCTCTAGTCTGTCTGTCTTGCTAACCCAGCTGGGCAGTGCATATTTTGGTCTTTCTGTGTCTTTCTTAAAAGACCGGCCACTTCCAGGACTTTGTGGGCGGTGTTCTGTGACTTTGTGCCTAACCAAAAAAAAGTGAGAGTGACATACAACTATTTATTATGATAAATGACAAAGGGCAACAGTGTTTATAAACTGCAACTTGGAAAAGATAACTGCGTTGAATGTTAACATGCGTTCATATGTGCGTGCACAAAATGAAATACGCACTTTCCAGCAAAACATCTGTGGGGGCCAGTACAATATGGGTGTGATGGCACTCCTCATTTTAGGCGCTCATACTTTTATAACGAGACAATGCTTATCAGTTTAGTTACAACTCTGCAATAAAGCAAGATGGAAAGCAATGTATTGATATTGATAACTGATTTATAGGCTATATTGCATTTAAAATGTTGATTGGCTGGACATACTGGTCAATGTGGATGCACATCTCTCAGTAAATAATATAAATCAAGTATTGCTTTTATCATTTAAAATAACACAGTCTCATCCCAAGAAGTCATATATTGACGTCTTGGGACGTCTTTTGACCATACGTCAATATCCGCCTTTTTAGGGTACCCTTAAACGTCGGTAAATGACGATCCTGGGACGTCATACAACTGACGCTTTACCTTTAACGTCAGTAGGTGACGGGGTAGGTTTAGGGGTAGGTTTAGGTCTGGGGTAGAGTTAGGATCCGATAACGTCATCTAACCGACGTTTAAGGGTACCCTAAAAAGGCGGATATTGACGTATGGTCAAAAGACGTCCCAAGACGTCAGTATATGACTTCTTGGGATGAGACTGCGCTGTTTAAAACACAGTGACATGCTATGACAAGCCATTTTAGCTTTTATTGAATCACAGGATGCATTTTTCATATCAATAATTCAATTTGTATTATTTAAAATGTGAATTCTTGATATTAAGAATGTACATTTTCTAGTAACAATGTCTATTTCTGATATCAGGAATTACATTTTCATTAGTACTAGTTAAAGGAGTGGGAGCACTGGGGTGTCAGGTGTGACTGTGTGGCAATGGCAAATGGTTTACATGGCTCATGGGTCAGGTAGGAGGGCCCCTTAACAGAATTTTGCTTAGGGCCCCAAGGATGTCAGGATTGGCTCTGATCTGAATCCATGACAAAATCGAGCGTCTTTTATAGGCAGATGCCCCGCCCCTTCTGGCGGCCTTTGCGCTCAGCCATTGGTTAGTACAGTTCCCACTGACCAGCCAATAGCGTGTGAGTAAGCCTCAGCACTGTTATGGCTGTGCAGTAGCACTGCGTTATTTTATAAAAGGCTTCAGTATTTCGGAGAAAAGGAGTTTTCCCATAGCGTATAGCTACGCAATACGACTGACCGTTCGAAAGGGAGCAGATGTTACAGTTTGTCAGATTCAGTTTACAGCACAAGAAAAAGCAAAAACACATGCACCTGATGAACATTCTTTGTTTAACATTTTGCAGAAATAGAGTTACAACAATTTGTTATTCATTCATATCAACAATATTATACCAAATTACAAATTCCACTAAAGTAATGTTCATTTCCCCAAACACTTCGGCTGTCTCGTATCTTCTCTTTAAAGAGCCTTAAGCTCTCCCACACTGCCTTTACACAATCCTCTCATGTTCTCAGCGAGTCTCTGTGGGCTAAAAAGCTGCTGGCCTGTTACTGATGTCTGTCTGCTGCATTAGTTGAACAGAGACAGGACACAGAGGCTGCAAATCAGATAAGAGTCTGCCATACAACGGGAATGATATAATGAATCTCATGGAACCATAATGTTGTGTATGTGCATGAAAGTGTGTGTCTTTTCTGCCCCGTTGAAGCAGACTGCAGTCATGGCTGAGAGGGAATCACACTTTGATGTTCACCCCGATGAGTCGATCCTAACAGGAAACCAGATTTATCACTTGATTAAACTTAGCAGAAGGGTGTTGTAAGGCTGATGCAAGGTAGGCCGAGATATGCAGAGCTGGTTTGAACGTGTGTGTGTGTGTGTGTGTGTGTGTGTGTGTGTGTGTGTGTGTGTGTGTGTGTGTGTGTGTGTGTGTGTGTGTGTGTGTGTGTGTGTGTGTGTGTGTGTGTGTGTGTGTGTGTGTGTGTGTGTGTGTGTGTGTGTGAGTGTGCTTCATGGTCTGCTTTTTCACATTAGGCAAGGCAAGGCAAGGCAAGGCAAGTTTATTTATATAGCACATTTCATACACAATGGTAATTCAAAGTGCTTTACATAGGAGAAAATAAAATAATCAAAACAAATAAGAATAATTCAAACATTTTAGAATAAGAAATAAAATAAAGTACAGTAAAAACAGTCGGACGAACAGTGGCACAGTGCTCATTCAGTAAAAGCATAGCTAAACAGAAGTGTTTTGAGTCTGGATTTGAATGCGACTACTGTAGGAGCACATCTGATCTCTTCTGGAAGCTGGTTCCAGCTGCGGCTGGCATAGTAGCTAAAAGCAGACTCTCCTTGCTTAGAGTGAACCCTTGGTATTTCTAACTGATGTGATCCTAATGATCTGAGTGATCTGTTGGGTTTATATTCAGTGAGCATATCTGCAATATATTGAGGTCCTAGCCCATTGAATGATTTATATACCAGTAATAATACTTTAAAATCAATCCTAAATGTAACTGGGAGCCAGTGTAAAGACCTGAGGACTGGTGTGATATGTTCATATTTTCTGGTTCTGCTCAGGATCCTGGCAGCAGCGTTCTGTATGAGCTGCAACTGTCTTATGGTCTTTTTAGGAAGGCCAGTGAGGAGTCCATTACAATAATCCACCCTGCTGGTGATGAAAGCATGCACAAGTTTCTCTAAGTCTTGACTGGAAACAAAGCATCTAATTCTTGCAATATTTTTCAGATGATAGTATGCTGATTTAGTTATTGCTTTGACATGACTACTGAAACTAAGGTCTGACTCTAGAGACACACCAAGATTCCTGACTTGATTTTTAGTTGTTAGACCTCTAGAGTGAAGGTATGCATTCACCTTGAGAACTTCATCTTTGTTTCCAAACGCAATGACTTCAGTTTTGTCTTTGTTTAACTGAAGATAGTTTTGGCACATCCAACCATTTACTTCATCAATGCATTGGCACAGGGAGTCAATGGGGCTGTAATCGTTAGGCGATAGGGCTAAGTAGAGCTGTGTGTCGTCTGCATAGCTGTGGTAAGAGATTCGGTTCTTTCTCATTATTTGGCTCATTGGGAGCATATACAGGTTGAATAGGAGTGGTGCAAGAATTGAGCCTTGGGGGACTCCGCATGTCATGGATGTCCACTCAGACTTATGGTCTCCTATACTCACATAATAACCTCTCCCTTCTAAGTAAGACCTGAACCATTTTAGGACTATCCCAGAAAGCCCCACCCAGTTTTCAAGCCTGTCAATAAGTATGTTGTGATCGACAGTGTCAAATGCAGCACTGAGGTCGAGTAGTACCAGCACTGATAATTTGCCTGTATCAGTATTTAAGCGAATATCGTTTATTATCTTTATGAGCGCTGTCTCTGTGCTGTGATGCGATCGGAAACCAGATTGAAAATTGTCAAAGTAACCATTCAAGCTTAAGAATTTGTTCAGCTGATTGAAGACAACTTTTTCAATGATCTTGCCTATGAAGGGAAGATTTGAGATCGGTCTATAATTGCTTAATATGGTCTTATCTAGATTGCTCTTTTTCAGGAGGGGCTTGACAACTGCAGTTTTTAGGGAGTTTGGAAAACTCCCAGAGAGAAGTGAGGCATTTACCACTTCTAGGAGATCTGCTTCTAAACTGTTTAACACACTTTTGAAAAAAGATGTGGGAAGTGTGTCAAGGGCGCAGGTTGATGTTTTAAGGTGCTGTACGGTTTCTTTCAAAATTTTGCCATCAATTTCTTCGAAAACAGACATAGTAAATACTTTCTCAGGTAGTGGTCGGATCTGTTTGACCCCAGCACAACTCAAGGATGAGCTGATCACCTTTCTGATATAATTGATTTTCTCAGAGAAGAAAGAAGCAAACTCACTGCACTTGCTGTCTGAGAGCATTTCACTGGGAATCTGGCTTGGGGGGTTTGTCAGTCTCTCTACAGTAGCAAAAAGAGTGCGTGTGTTGTTTAAGTTGCTGTTTATAATATTTGAGAAGAAAGTCTGTCTAGCTTTGCCTAGTTCCATATTAAAAGCATGGATGCTGTCTTTGTAGATGTTATAATGGACTACAAGTTTTGTCTTCCGCCACATGCGCTCTGCTCTTCTGCATTGTCTTTTCATATTTTGCACTGCTGTTGAGTTTCTCCAAGGTGCTTTTTGTCTACCACTATTCTTCCTGACTTTCGCAGGAGCAATATCATCAATTACACTTTTAATTTTTGAGTTAAAAGATTCAAGGAGAAAATCAACAGAGTCAGCAGATATGCTTGGTTTTAAAGATATAGCCTTCATAAATAGCACACTAGTGTTCTCATTTAAGCATCTCTTCTTGACAGACACAGATCTAGCTTCAATGGCAGGAGAGATCAAAATATCAAAGAAAATACAGAAATGATCAGACAGTGCTACATCCTTAATAACAATCGATGAGATGTTTAGACCCGTACTGATAAGTAGATCTAGAGTGTGTCCACGATTATGTGTGGGTCCATTTACATGCTGTGTCAGATCAAAAGTTTTTAAAACAGTTTTGATTTCTTTTGCCATATTGGTTTCTGCATTATCTATGTGAATGTTAAAATCTCCAGCAATGGCAAAACAGTTAAACTCAGAGGAAATTGTTGATAACAGTTCTGTAAAGTCCTCAGCAAAGGCTGGAGAGTATTTTGGAGGCCTGTAAACAATGATAAGTAAAATACGTGGAGCACCTTTTAACACAATACCCAGATATTCAAAAGATGGGTAATTCCCAAGTGATATTTGCTTACATTGATAGACATCTTTAAAAAGAGCAGCTAAGCCCCCGCCTCTCTTACCCGCTCTGCAAACACTCATAAAAGTAAAGTTAGGAGGGGATGTTTCATTGAGGACTGTTGCACTGCAGCTGTCTTCTAGCCAAGTTTCATTTAGAAGCATAAAGTCCAGGTTGTATGTGGTTATTAAGTCGTTGACTAGAAGTGATTTATTTTTAAGTGAGCGGATGTTTAAAAGTGCTAACTTAACAGTCTTACTTTTTGTCCCCACAGCGATCTTAGTTTGGCGTGTAATAGGCACCAGATTAGATGGGTTTGCTGTACGGCTTTTGAAGGCCTTAGATTTTCTATCATGTAGTTGAACAGCAATAGGGAAAGATTCAGGCACACTGGGTTCCCGCTTGTTTTGTAAACATTTAAGAAAGTTACTGTTATCATAGCGGGGACCCGACACATATCACTGAGAGCTGGTATCAGTTGTTTTTGGTTCACCGCGAGCCGCTGGAGGAGGGTGCGGGCCCTGGCGCTGTGGCAGAGGCCGAAGAGCTCTCACAGGAGGAGGGGGAGGGCGAGCTGGGCCCGCAGGCTTTGGTGGTTGTGGGGCCTGCCGTTTTTTGGTTGACATCTGGGGGCTTGCAAAAGAGTGGGATAGTCTGGTTCCAGCATACACCAGTTGTTCCATTTTCTCTGAGAAGCACAGAAGTGGAGATGATGGAGAGAGGGATAACGTGTCTGGTGTTTGCTGTTGCTCTGGTGTTATCAGAGGCTGTAATATGCTGTCCTGGATTTCCTGGCTGTTTTCCAGAAAGTCGTCCTTGGGTGCTGAATCTTCTAGCAGTTCTAGTATGTCACAGTCTGTCTGTGGTGAGCTCTGTGGGCAGGACTCAGCTGAGATTGTGTCCGTCAGCAGAGGTTGTTGTGGCTGAGTGGTGTTATCATTGTCCTTGTGTGATGTGTCAGCCGCATGTCCATTCAGGTGCAGAAGTGAAGTCCTGTGGTCATTAATACTGTGTCCAGGTGTGTGTGTGCCATTCAGGTTGAGTGGATTGGCACATACTGCAGAAGGATGATGGATTGAAAAGAAGATATTGTCCTTTAGCACTCTTGAACCAAGTTTGTTTGGGTGGAGCCCATCCTGTTGAAACAGTTGCCTCTGATTCCAGAAAAGATTGAAGTTGTCAATGAAGTTCAGTCCTTTTATATTGCAGGTTTTTTGCAGCCATGTGTTAAGCCCAAGCAACCGTGAAAACCTGTTTGTTCCTCTTGCTGGGAGTGGTCCACTGATGAATGTCTGAACTTTCAGTCTTTTAAGTGTTTCAAAAAGTTCATTGAAATCCTTCTTAAGGAGTTCTGACTGCCCTTTATGAATATCATTCTTCCCCACATGAACAATGAGTCGATTTGCAGTCTTATGTTTCATCAGAATGTTCTGAAGTTCCCTGTTTACATCAGAAGTTGTTGCTTGTGGAAGGCAGCATGTAGTTGTGTCCCTGCTACTAATGTTTCTGATTATGGAGTCACCCACTATCAGAGTCCTGGGCTCGGCTGCGCTCTGAGCTGAGTGCCGCTGTCTGCTCGACCTTGAGCGCCCGTTAGCAGTGTTAGCTACTGGCTGATTCAGTCTGTGTTCGATCACATTCATCACATTCAGGGATTCCTCATTCATTAATACTGCAAATCTGTTCTCAAGATGTATAGGCGGTGGTAGGAGACCAGTGTTTGCAATCCTTGTCAGAGCCGTATCTGGGGTAGAGGATGCTACTGCGGCAATGTGTGATGCTCGTGACAATCTGATGTCTCGAGTGCCTTTGGGTCTCGCTCCCTGTTTGTGCCATCGATTTGTAAGTCGATCGGCTTGTTTCTCTACACTTAGTATGGCCTGTATTGGAGCACTAGATTCATGGGACTCACCGGCTGTATGCTGAGGGCGTCCATGATGAAGCTCTGTTGTGTGTTCTGTCTGGTTTGGAGGTCCCATAAGTAACTTTGTTTCAAGAACTGCAATCCTTTGTAAAAGTCTCTGGCAGTTAGTGCAGCAAGTAGATTCCAGAAGAGGCATTTTCTCTTATCCTTATGAATGTAGGCAGTTGTGTTTTCTCTTCCCCGGAATGTAAGCTTTCAGTGGGAGGCTGGTCGAAGAAAAGTATTCCGCTTTTTTCTAGTAATCAAGCGTTTGAGCACTGTGCTGATTTGCTGAAGTTAAAATTAGGTGATAAAAGGAAATAAAATATGAAAATATAAACACGATAAGCAATAAAAAAATAAAAGCGATAGAGCAAAGTGCGGAGCAGTAAGCAAGAGCGTCCGAACAGTAGCTGAGCAGGAAGTCTTTTTGTCAATGTACATTAGGTACATTGAAAAGTGTACATTAGGTACATTGAAAAGTGTGTCCCTACAATTTCCTGTTTATGTATTCATGCCATGATGAAAGAAAATTCATTTTACCACAGTAATTACAGTCTGATCTTCAAAAAGACAGAGCCGATCATTGTCACTCTCATTGTACCCATGCACTGTCCTCTCCGATTAGTTGCATACTACTTCTCTTTGAGCAATTACCCTCCATTCATAATTTTCCAGAAATCACTTCAGAATTAAAGTTTTGAATTTAATTTTAGTTTAATTTTGAACATCCCTGAACATGGTGGAAGATATGCCTCTTGAATGATTTTGTTTATTTGATTAAGTGTCAGGGAGAAATAAATGGTTGGGTGGTTTCGATTTATTTAGGTTTAAATTTCTGCAGTGCCCTTTGATTGCTCAGTTTAATTAGCTGAAAGTAACGTGTAATTATTTTTTATGTCCTCAGCTCAAAACTTTTACCCAGGCAGCCTTCCACCGGCAGAAGAGAGAAAAATACACATTAATTGGAGAACATTGGTTTAATGAAGCAAGCTGCATGTGAGCTTGTGAGTTTCCTGTTTGATAGAAACTAGATGGAGGTAAGTCACTGGCTCTTCTTTTAGGCTGTAGTTTACTTTTTACCCTTAAAGGATTAGTTCACTTTTAAAAAAAACTTTTTGCTGATAATTTACTCACCCCCATGTCATCCAAGATGTCCATGTCTTTCTTTCTTCAGTCGAAAAGAAGTTAATGTTTTTGATGAAAACATTCCAGGATTTTTCTCCATATAATGGACTTCAACGGCAACCAAACGGTTCAAGGTCCAAATGACAGTTTCAGTGCAGCTTCAAAGGGCTTTAAACGATACCAGACGATGAATAAGGGTCTTATCTAGCGAAACCATCGGTCATTTCAAAAATAAGTAAAAAGGTTTACGTTTTATTAGCACAAATGCTCGCCTTGCTCTGTTCTGTGATGTACGTTCGAGACTCTCCTGTTCGAACTCGTTCATTAAAATGAACAAATCTTTTTTCGAGTCATTTAGTTCATTTCGTTCGTTGAATGAACGAAATGACTCGAAAAAAGACTCGTTCAAAATGAACGAATATTTTTTCGAGTCATTCCGTTCGTTGAATGAATGACGGGGCTGAAGGACTGGGCAGTGCAGGCAGGGGGATCCTTCCTTAAAAAACAAGCCACAGATGTATAACTTAATCAATCAATGAAAAACCATAGAAACAAACTGAAATACAGAAAACTTAACTAAAACATGTCAGACTTACCCAAAACAGAAACAAACACAGATTCCAGTAACATTGGATTTCATGGTGTAACGAGGTTCAGATGTTATGGGAAGAAGGACGCGGTAACCGGCGAACATTCAACACTTATTATTTATTTACTTATTATTAAATAAATAAACAAAAGTTTAATCCAGCAGCCCCTCATGGATGACTGCTGGCTACACAAAACAGAAACACAACATAAAATCAGGCCTGTTCCTCTCTCGATCTTCACTGTCGTCACTCCTCCTTTATGCCTCCACTCCTCTGTGAGAGATACAAGACCGGTGCCTTGGCAGTTCTCTCACGTCCCTCGGCCTCGTCCTGCTCGCCACACATGGTTACATTGAGTATTTCAATAATGCCATAAACACATGACAAAATCACAGATGGAAAAAAGATGATAAATACAAAATATATTAAATTGATCTCAGAAAAATATAGTTTTTGTCATATTAAAAATATATTGGTAATCTAATTATGTTCCTGTTCTCCCAAATATATTTATATAAAAATACTCATAATGTATCTTAAGATTGGAAATGTATTTTCTTGCTATTTGAAGTGCATTTTGTAAAATATTTTGCCATTTGAAGGTTTAATTTTTTTTTTTTACTTTCTTTCTTATTTACACTATTTACAACATGCATTATATATTTAAAATATATTTTAGCCAGATTGGTGTGTGTGTTAATCTAAAAAAGCAGGTATAGGGTTCATAAAAGCCTAAACGTTAAACGTAAACGTAGTGCAAAAGGTTATGGTGATCGTGTTTAGTGCATTTTCAGCAGTAAACCTAACATAAGCTTTGTAAATGCTGTTAATAAGGGTGCTAAAATAAATTCATGTGGCCTACTGTACTGTAGATTACAGTGAAACAGCCCTTAGAGTATGTCTACACACTGCTTTGAAACGATCTGTATTGACTATTGAAACAATCAATACAGATTTGAAACAATCTGCATTGTATAAAGCGCTATAAATAACAGACTGATCTCATGAAACTGCGTATGTATGACACGCCAATTCGTATTTCCATTTTTGGCGTGCTATCAACACGCAAAATCGCTTTTCAGCGTGTTTATGAACGCCGTTGACTTAACGTTACATCACTGTATATATAAATATATGACCTACCCCAACCCCGTCCCTAAACCTACCCGTCACTGGTTAATACCATTTATGAGTCTTTCCCTACCATCCTAGTAAGAAAAATATCGCTCCCTCAGATGTATATCAAAATTTGGCTTTATTTCGCTCGGATTTTTAACAGCGTGTACATACACGCGGAATCACTCGGACATAACGGCGTAGATATACACGCATACACGCGGATAGCTGAAAATGCGTATAAATAACACGCCACTTGACTTGAAAGTGGCGTGTATGTTTACGCAAAAGTCATGATGTCATGTTGTAAATAAAGGTGACTTGACAACACACAAAACACAAAAGAGCAGGGGTTATCAGGTGTGGTGTAATCAGGATTTTATTCTTGCATGGATGCTTTATGAGGTGAAAAGGGGGCTTTTCATCAGCCCAGTGTGAGAGAAAGCTGATATATAAGGCCTGTCGCATGTTTTTCTTGAGAAGGAGAAATATTGGAGGAGATTTTATATGCTGGAGGCCTGAGATAGGAGAATGCTTGCTGTTGAGTGTTAGAATAATCCTGCAAGTAATTAGGGAATGGAAGCTGACCAGACTGAGAAAAACTGAAGAGATTCTGTCCTTTTTGTCTCACTATCTCAATAATACTGTAACAAGGTTAGTCAGGTCCAGGCCTGGTCCTCTCTCATCCTTCACTGTCGTCACTCCTCCTTTTATGCTTCCGAAGCTCCTCCTCTGGTGACCCTCATTTTCAATCATGCAACCAACCAACCGGCCTTGTCCTGCTTGCCACAAATACCCTCCCAGATTCCTTTCTTCAGCTTTATTTCTCTTTTCTTTATCACTGCTCAATTAATTTAAGAGCATAAAAGGATGTAAATGATTATGCATGCCTTTGTGATGTCCTCCTATGCCTGCTAAATGCGGTAGGCTGGTTTGTTGTTGGTCTAAGATTGTCTACCAGCTCAGTCATGTGTAAATATTGACCAACTAGTTGTATACCATTAGTAAAAATAATGTGGAACCTCTACTAATTTCTAGAAATCAGCCACCTATAGTTCAAAAAGCAGGCTATCAGTCTAAACTGGGTTTAGATGGATTTTCAGCTGGGTGAATTTAAAATCAAGCCATAGATTCCATGAGAAGTGTCTGAATACACAACAAGCCTATTAAGCCAACATCAATGTTGGCGGGCCAATCTGCCAATGATTAGCTTTATCCCTGCACCCTAAAGGAGACAGTCTGCACTGAAATGGCCTCAGGAACATCTTATGAGATCACTGAACCTGATGTTTTTTTTAATCTCACACATATTTAGAAGCATTACACAATATTATATCATATTTGATAATATGTGATGATATACTGTATGGCATATACATTTATTTTAACTTGATTTTAATTTTGCCAGGATAGGATGGGCTCCCTTTGCTGATTTCTGGTTCATTTCAAGGTTTTCCCCTTCTTCACATAAAACATCTTAAGGATGATTATAAAGTTGTCCAAGCATGGTGTTAAGCAAACGTCTGCTGTGCAAGACAAAATTATTCTTGACCTGCAGGTTAGAACCCTGAGACATTTAAATATGTCTGGTTGCCATGAAGAAGGGGATTTAACTAGGGATGGGCAAGAGTAGGCTACTTGAGAGAGTACATGGTCGTGACAGTGACGATCGATCATAAAAATGATGATTGCCCTGACTTTAAAAAATATATTTGTCTATTTTTCTGATTGTTGTTATGGGATTTTGGGGGTCTGGGGTGGTCCGAAAACCAGTCAGTATCTGGTGTGACCACCATTTGCCTCACGCAGTGCAACACATCTCCTTCGTATAGAGTTGATCAGTTTGTTGATTGTGGCCTGTGGAATGTTGGTCCACTCTAGAGGGCAGCATTGCAATTGAGTCCCGCGGGACCCAACGCAAATCTCGCAGGAGCGGACGATTTCAACTTTGCTGCGGGCGAGGATTGGCGGCAAAAAAAAAACGGCGGAATCGGGAGGTAGCCTAGCGACATGATGGAGATGCCTATAAATTATGTGGAAAAGAACCTCAAACGAGGTATTTACTGCACAACACCTAAGCAAGGCAAGTCTGACATTTGGATAAGTTTCTCAATTGTTTGTGGAAAGGAACTGGACTTTGTTCATTGAGACAAATGTGCAAAAATACTAATCTACAATGGGCACACATTTTTTTTTGATAAAAACTAAATTATATTTACATTTTTAGTCATTTAGCTGACGCTTTTATCCAAAGCGACTTACAATTGCTATATTTCAGAGGTCGCACGCCTCTGGAGCAATTAGGGGTTAAGTGTCTTGCTCAGGGACACATTGGTGTCTCACAGTGGATTCGAACCCGGGTCTCTCACACCAAAGGCATGTCTCTTATCCACTGCGCCATCACCACCCCATGTTATATTTGAATGTATTGCGTGTTTTGTCTTTCTGTGTTCTAATAGGCTAGCTACTTTCAGACATGCTTTCTGCACATTTACACCAGGACCAATCAAGCCTATGACGGAATACTTCAATAGCCAAAATCAAAGTACTTGAAGTCTAAAGAAACGCGCGGTAGCCTAAGCGTTTTAGCTGTCCCCGATACCCTAGCTACTATTCATCTTCCTGATCAGTGCGTCAGAATACATGCAGGCCAGGGAAACGAAACAAACAACCCCATGAATCTCTTTAATAATAGCAATACAAATACGTGTTTTTTCCTGCGGGGCGGGAGAAGACACAAAATCAATGCATCTCTATTATTGTGCGGGAATAAATACTCAGAGTTTTGCGGGTGCGGGCGGGAGTGGACATACATATTGCGGGAGTGTAACACATACGCTGCGGGAGCGGGCGGTAATGGTCAGAAATTCGGCAGGCGCGGGTGGGAGCGGGATGAAGAAAACAGTCCCGCGCAGGGCTCTAGTCCTCTCCTCTTCTATGGCTGTGTGAGGTTGCTGGATATTGGTTGGACCTGGAACATTGCTGTCGTATACGCCGATCCAGAGCATCCCAAACATGCTCAATGGTTGACATGTCCAGTGAGTATGCTGGCCATGCAAGAACTGGGATGATTTCAGCTTCCAGGAATTTTGTACAGATCCTTGCAACATGGGGCCATGCATTATCATGCTTCAACATGAGGTGATGGTCACAACAATGGGCCTCAGGAACTCGTCACGGTATCTCTGTGCATTCAAAATGCCGTTCAATAAAATGCATCTGTGTTCGTTGTCCATTATGCCTGCCCATATCAATACCTCACCGCCACCATGGGCCACTCGATCCACAACGTTGACATTAGCAAACCGTTTACCCACACAACGCCATACACGCTGTCTGCCATCTGCCCTGTACAGTGAATACCAGGATTCATCCGTGAAGAGAACACTTCTCCAAAGTGCCAGATGCCATCGAAAGTGAGCGTTTGCCCACTTAAGTCGGTTATGACGACGAACTGCAGTCAGGTCGAAACCCCAATGAGGACGACGAGCATGCAGTTGAGCTTCCCTGAGACAGATTCTGACAGTTTGTGCAGAAATTATTTGGTTATGCAAACCGATTGTTGCAGCAGCTGTCTGGGTGGCTGGTCTCGATCTTGGAGGTGTAGATGCTGGATGTGGAGGTCATGAACAATGGACATTCAATTCACGGGCAACAGCTCTGGAGGACATTCCTGCAGACTTGCAAAACATTTTTTTTTAGACCTGTCAATGATTGAAATGAGAAATTGACAAAAATGCCCAAGATTTTACCACTGATAGATGGGTAGATAGATATATTTTCTTATGACTGCAATTTCATACAGAATGGCATTTTCACATGTCAGACTGCACTGTGAATGGAGTGAATTGGTGAGAGGAGAGAGGCAGGTTGACAGCTTTAATTGTGATTCTAAATTTGATATGATTAACCAGGCTCGATCAAATTAACCTGATTGGCAGATGGAGAGGGGGTGGATGGGGCATGGAGAGGGGGAAGGAGATGGATGTACCATGCCCTCAAAGTGCATTACCTATTTTTGTTTACACACACGTCTGAAGGACGTTTTACAGAAAACTATTAAACTTTCTTTTTTTTCTTTTTTGCAGTGTAATTGTCCCCCAAATCCATGCCTTGTCTAATGTGACACTGTCAGAAATGGAATATTCTTTATTTATTTATTTTCTTTTGCATTCATGTACTGGCTTTGCAATGCAGTATTTTTAGTCTTGTCCCCTGTTTGAAGGTAGGAAAAAGCGAACGTCCCCTCATTAAATACCACCAGTAAGCCCACATGTCATATTCTAGCTCATTTTAATGTGACAACAAGAACACTCTGAATGCATCCGCAAAACAATGACAATTAAAGCGGCAGCAGTTATCCCCGCACTTCATGCAACAAAGATGACAGTTCAGGAACAAGCCAGTGTAATAGTTGGACAGGAGTGGTGACGTGAAAGCTTGAAAGGAAGTTGTGAGGTTAATGAGAACAGATTTGTTTGCTTTCACCTTGCTGTGGGCATAAATAATGGATGCCACATTTTTTCCTTGTCATTTTTACATTTGCCGTTTCCTCTTTTATCTGTTTGTCTCTTGGTCATTGGTTTGGTGAGTGTGGATGTGTGAGCATTGTTTGTGTCACCATTGAAAATGAGAGTCCTCAACCAATGCTGTGAAAAATTCTCTCACTTTAATGAGCATTCAGCCTTCGCTCTCACTCCAGTTACCCATCTGCTCTTCCTCCTTTTCATTCTTTTCTTCATTTTCTCTTCAGCAATGCTCTGGAGAACAGGAAAAATCACTGACCCTCCCCTGACAATTGCTAAGTTTCAGTATAAACAAATGTTTTTGTACAAAACATTCAATTAGCATTTGCATGAACAATCACACTGGAGTTAGTAGGCTTCAAAATGGGTTTGTGACCACTAGTGACAATTAAAGCTTTCATATATATATATATATATATATATATATATATATATATATATATATATATATATATAAAACATTTTTTTTATTATAACATTTATTTTACTTCTTACATAGAAATACAATAGCATATTATTTTTTTTAAGCAAAAAGTCATGATTTTTTAAAGATCATGCGAATTTGAATGCTGGAGTAATGGCTTCTTGATTTTAGCTTTGCCATCAGAGATATCAGTTAAAAATTTTTTTTAAATGTATTAATAATACTGTATTTCATTTTAATAATATTTCACAATATTACTGTTTTTACTGTATTTTTTCAATAAGGTTCAAATGTTCACTTATATCTTACCTTGATTAGATTTTGTAGGCTAATGTATTCTTTTTATTATGTACATAAATGGACCACGGTGAATATATTTACACAGGTATTCAACCCTATTTGAGTATAAAACCCAGTTGAAGATAAAAAAGTGCAGTTCAAATGTTACTCGCTCGTCATCGATAGCTGTCACAGTTGCTAGGCGACAAGAACAATTCGGAATTTTTTTCAATAAAAATGCTTTCGTCAACGGTGTGCAATGACTTATGGGGTAGGATAGGCCGCTAAGGATCCATTTATGTATCCTTTCTTTCACGGGGAAACGAAGGGTGCATTTTGCGTCGCTTTTGAATCAGGGTAGCCTTCGTCGAGCCGCGATGACGCAACCGGCCTTCGAATACGGCCTTCGAAGGGTGGAGAATTGAATTGGGACAGTGTGGCGAGCAGGACGAGGCCGAGGGACGTGAGAGAATGGCGCGAGGCCGGTTCGTTATTTGATAGTGAGCGATACTTGCGAGACGCACCGGTCTCGTATCTCTCATGGAGGATCGGAGGCATAAATGAGGAGCGACGGCAGTGAAGATCGAGAGAGGAACAGGCCTGAACTTTTGTTTGTTTGTGTTTTATGTGCCAGCAGTCGTCCGAGAGGGGCTGCTGTCTTTTACTTTCATTTTGTATTTGTTTATTTTTTATTAAATTGTTTGAATGTTCGCCGGTTCCCGCCTCCTTCTTCCCATAACATCTGAACCGAGTTACAGACAGCCTTCATCAAGCCGTGGTGACGCGATTGTCCTTCAAATGCGACCTTCGAAGGATGCAGGCTTTGAATTGGGACATCCTTTGTCACGCCGTTGTGACGCAATCGGCCTTCAAATGCGGCCAATCAGCCTTCAAATACGGCCTTCGGAGGATGCAGCCTTCACATTGGGACACAGCTATCCTCACACGCAATATAGCCTACTAGCCGAGACACCTTCTTCATGGGTGCTTCTCATTTCTTATTTGTGCATCCTCGTTTCCTTTCCTCGCGTCTCACCTCCACCCCTTGTAGGATGCGAGGGAAAGCTGCAAGGAAATAAAAGGAGGACGAAGGGATTGAAGGAAGCTTATTTATACATAAGAATACTCAATCACTCGAGCGCTCAAAGGATCTGCCCTTTAATTGTTAAAGTTTGGTTATTTATGAAATTCATAATAAATGAAGCTAAGCGCTAGTTCTGCCAGGAAGACTCAATCGTTCACGTCATGTATTACCTTCTCACTATCCAATCACATCCTAATAGCCAGTATAAAAGGGTGGTACTTACTCATGTCTGAGTTCTCAGATGCTGTCGCTTCAACCATTCATGCTCTCGCTCAGTCGGCAGCCAACATGTTTCAGGACACGCTAACTGTTTACTACTATCGAGTTCCGACGACGGATATGCCCGCTACTATATCTCCCACTACACGTCGAGGTTCCCGCGTCAGCGCCGCATCTCCCCGTAGACACAGCGGTCTCCGGATCAGCCAAGGCCTCTCATGAGAAGTTCAGCTCATCCAGGCTAAAACACGCTGCATGTGTAACCAATCAGTTTCCATTTCACGTTATCAAAAGCCTCAACAGCGCCAGCTCAGCCAGGATAATCCAGCAGGAAGAGTCATCATCAACAGCAAAAGAACCTCGCTGTCTGCACGGGTGCATCATCCCGCAGATCACCGATCCACCGAACCAACAACTCTGCAAGTCACGAGAGGCGTCTCTCACCGGTTCAAGTTCAAGCTCCACTTCCAAGGCTTTCAAGTCGGTCTTTCAAGTTTTTGGTAGGCGCTTCCACCAGCCACTGTATCATGTTCCCTCTATCATGATTAAACTTCATCCAGGTAAGTATCTCCGTTGCTTCCTACATCAGCGGTAGAGTTCAAATTGTTGTCCACGCCACGGTGACGTGGCGCAGCGCGTCGTTCTTCAGACTGCAACGGGGCCCGGATAGCTCACCTTAAAGGGGAAGTGTCCGTAGCAAGTGTAAGCAAGTTTCGCATCACCGATATTCTACAGTGATCTGATATACCAGCGTCGTCGATACCACACTCTCGTGGGCAGTTTGCAAATACCCACTATCAACTGAGTAACTGATTTATAAATAAATAAACAAATACATAAAACCTGAGCTAAAGAGAGCATCATTCGGCTGTTATGCATACTGTAGTGGATATCTCTCTACAACGGGAGTTAATTACATATTACAAAAGTGTTGTAATTCTACAAACAATTATTTTCAATATATTTAGGCCTACTTTAAAATCCTATTATAATACGTCCCCTAATTAAGATGAGATCTCCAATATTGGAAATGTGTACAAACTCTGTAATACTCAACCTTCCCAGTGACTACTTAATACACTGATATGTGCGATAGAAATATTTTATGTGACGGGTATTCAATGCAGACTAAGGATGCTCCGGTCAAAGGCCACATAGTCAAAACTGCTAACTCAGAACTAACAGTCATAATAGTTTTATCAAGTCAAACCAATCACCAGAACTAATCAGCGAAGGAGACTCGAGTGACATTGTCTTTGCTCAACTGTATGATTTTCATGTTCATGTATCTTTCTCTTCAAGACTCTCAACTTTTGTTGTGGCCAGCGATCTCCCAGCCACGAACGGCGCTATTCCTGCATAGAGCATCTCGGGAGCCATGTCAGGCAAATGCTGCGCATCTGAGAACAGGTTTCTATGCTCAAAATACAACAGATTAAGTATAATTTAGGTAATGCTAGTGGCTTCTTGACAAGCCGCCGTCACCTTACTTCAGGTAAGTACCGTAAGAAGGCAGATTTAGCGGTTTAAGAATTTCAAAAAAAAAAAAAAAAAAAAAAAAAAAAGACAAGGGTGCATGTCCAATCTCAGATTCGGATATCTAGATCAGTAAAGGCTAGATAAATCTCTAAGCTCACTCAAGGTTCATTTTGTCCGCTCTTCACAAAAATTCATCCTATAGCGTCCTAAGGGATTTGATGTGTTCGCAAAATATATTGATATCGTTGGGCTAACAAAGCATGGTCGTCATCAAGGCAGATCTTATCGTTAGGCGATCATGCCATTCCTGAGACGATAATTTGGCTGTTAGTCGTCTTCAATTTCACAACTAAGGTTCCGCTCATTCCTGCACTGCAAGCCATCGCTACACGCTTTCACTTCGTTCCAGGCTTTCAGACGGCTTTGCCCTTCAGCAACCCGGATCCATCACCCTGCCCTCCTCTAACAGAGATTGTCAAATTAGTAATGTTTTGCTTTTCTTTTCAGATTCCTCTTTCTACATCCTGATCACGGCTGATTGTACCTTCCTCGTCTACAATTACGAAAATCGATATGTGGCGGGTCTCCCGTGTGTATGCGGAGTTTGGCTCGGAATGCCCCACAGATAACTCGTATAGCATTTAATGATCATTTTGAAGGCGAGTAAGCATATCGTTTGTCTATCCCTTGGTCGTGGTAGGGCTGCTGCTCCCGGCACAGGGGTCGGAGTTTTAACAGCTCGTTTGCAGCTTCGATTACCTCTCACCAACAATTTTTTACTTTCAACCGGAATCATTCAAGATGGAGAGACTCAAGAAGCGTCAACTTATAGACAACATTCCGAATGGTTGTTGATGAATCATGTAGCTCATCGTAGCTATCTCTAGTCACTGATTAGCTTACTTTGTCTCGATATTCTATAAATGTCCCGTGGGCAGGATTCATGTAAATGTTGGTTATGATGCTCTAACCCAGGAGGAATGTCGCTAGCTTCTCTCAGCGCTGTTGTAGCCTTTAAAAAGCAATTTCTTAAATGAATTTCTCCCAATGCTGAACTTTGAGTGTTGTAACCTTGCAGATGTCGGTTATGCTTAAAATGGCAACACTACACACTAAGTTAGTAAAGCAAAATCCATTGCAGCTATGTCTGTTACAGCGTTCATGGCTCATGCATTCAGGGGATTCACTCCAGGAGCTAAATACTCAGTTTTCCCCATGGTCTTTTTCTGATTTACGTTCTCACCTAATTTTTTTTACTCTCTCTTGTTAAGAAATATAAGGATGATTCTCAAGGCTCTGTTTCACATTACCAATTCATAAACGAGTATCAAATTCTGTCCCTTCTCATCTATTTAAAATTCTAACGGAGCATTTCTCTCTAAGCCTGGTCAGGACTTATCAGTTTCTGTCCTCAAATGTCGCAGTCTATCTCCCTCCCAGTATACTGGTCCTTCCTTCAGGATCGGGGCAACCATTACAGCAGCTGCTTGTGGCATTTCTACTTCAGCTATTAAGATCCTGGCAGATGGTCTTCCTCCGCATTAGAGTCACATAAGACCCGATTCAAAAGTCATCCTCGAAGCTCAGCAAGCTCTCCAGCAACGGTTCAGGTAAATACCTATGCAACTACTGGTGGTGGTGTTTAGGCCAAGGTGGCCTTGTATGAAGTTAAGATAGCCAGTGGGCCTGCACATAAGAAATCAAAAGATGGTCTGTGGTCGATGTGAAACAATTCAAAAGATAGCCTGTGTCCTATCAAACGACGGCCTGTGGCCATGCGTCCTATGAAACGACGGCCTGTGACCTATCAAAAGATGGCCTGTGGCCCCCGTGTCCGATCAAAAGATGGCCTGTGGCCCCCGTGTCCGATCAAAAGATGGCCTGTGGCCCCCGTGTCCGATCAAAGGATGGCTGTGGCCCATGTGTCCGATCAAAAGATGGCCTGTGGCCCCCGTGTCCGATCAAAAGATGGCCTGTGGCCCATGTGTCCGATCAAAAGATGGCTGTGGCCCATGTGTCCGATCAAAAGATGGCCTGTGGCCCATGTGTCCGATCAAAAGATGGCCTGTGGCCCATGTGTCCGATCAAAAGATGGCCTGTGGCCCATGTGTCCGATCAAAAGATGGCCTGTGGCCCATGTGTCCGATCAAAAGATGGCCTGTGGCCCATGTGTCCGATCAAAAGATGGCCTGTGGCCCATGTGTCCGATCAAAAGATGGCCTGTGGCTCACGCGTCCCATCATAAGAAGGTCGCGGCTCACGCAAAAAAAAAAAAAAAAAAAAAAAAAAAAAAAAAAATTTATAGCCTATTTCTAATATTTTTTTCCTCTCTATTCCAGGTACTTCAGGATTCACGACCAGTGGGTATACCTTCTCTACCGTTCTTTGGGGGGTGGGCCCCGTCCCGGCGGATTATTACTCCGCCTAATTTTTGGGGGTGGGCTGCGCATCCCGCCTGAGATGAAGGCCACCTTCCGTACCCTCGGAATGCGAATTATGGACGGGGTCTACGCCAAAGAATTTGATTGCTTGCTGAGCTCGTAAATAAATGTTATTGTCTCAGTATTATTCTCCCGAGTCTTTCTGGTAGAAATGAAGCTAAGCGCTAGTTCTGCCAGGAAGACTCAATCGTTCACGTCATGTATTACCTTCTCACTATCCAATCACATCCTAATAGCCAGTATAAAAGGGTGGTACTTACTCATGTCTGAGTTCTCAGATGCTGTCGCTTCAACCACCTCCATCCTCCCCATCCACCACCAGACGGGACCTTCCTTCATCTCCCTACCATTCTACGCCGGGTCCTCCCCACCAGACAGGACCTTCCTTCATCTCCCTACCATTCTACGCTGGGTCCTCCCCTCCATCCTTCCCATCACCTCCAGACGGGCTCTCCCTTCTACCCTGAAGATGCCAGGATGTCCTCTCCTCCTTCCACCCCACCACCACCAGATGGCACCCTTCCTTACTTCGCGGGGGTGGGCTGCGCCCACGCCTTCATCTCAGGCGGGATGCGCAGCTTCCGTACCCTCGGAATGCGAATTATGGACGGGGTCTACGCCAAAGAATTTGATTGCTTGCTGAGCTCGTAAATAAATGTTATTGTCTCAGTATTATTCTCCCGAGTCTTTCTGGTAGAAATAATAATAAAGCAAGATACCCTGTTGAAATATGTGAGATGTGTGGTTTATATAAACTGCAAAGGTAAAGTATAAATTAAAATGATTGTCACCGACGTGAAGAGGAAGAAGAATTAATATGTGCGTCATGTTTAGTCAATAAAACTCTTCCGCAAAGGATCCATCTGTGTATCCTCACTCATGACTCCTCTGGAAGTCTCCTCACTCCTCGATCCTCGCCTCCTCGCAGTGCAATTGAGATGTCCTTCAAAGCAAGATGGCTGAGCTCTATAAGTTTCCGGGTCATAGGATGGAGGACGGAGGAGCGAGGAAACCAAGGGGGTAACCCATCAACCGGAAACTGAAGCCTCTCTGGGCGCCGCCATTGTAGCTGACTATCACCTGCTGTTAGCATTCCATTGACTCCCATTCATTTTGGCGTCACTTTGACAGCGAATAACTTTACATCGGAGACGTCCAAAGACTCCATTTGTCCATCATTTATTTCTAAAGAAACACGACAATGTATAAAAGTCTCCATTACTTTGTATCTTACATTATGGCCGATTTAGAAGCTGTTTTGTAAAAATAGGCTAACGATTGCGTCATAACCACGCGACTCTCTGTCGCACACCAGAGAAATTACCGTATAGACAGAAGTAGAAGCTCGCAGGCAATTGGGGGGATGTGGAGGCATAAAGTCAAGGGAGAAGCCTATAGAGAGTCAAAAAGTTGCCCTGCTGCTAGCTCATGGACAGCTCCTACTCACGCTCTCCGGATCTGCAAGATTCGGAAGGGAATGATTCAGATTTCGGCTGGCGCAGCTACTAGGTTGCTCACGTCACATCTCCGTCGTCAAGTTCAGTTTGAGCATGCGCAGTACGCTCAGCCATCAGGAAGTGCTTTTAAAGGACTTCAGTTTTCTCTGTTGAAATCTATGGGGTCGCTGTGTCCATTTCTTTTACTGTCTATGGAGGAAACGAGGAGGGATATTGAGAAGCACCTTATAGATGACATGCTCGAATTTCCAGCGGAAATCTACCAGTACCACTGGAATTAAAAACATTATTACAAGCTTACCATTTTGAATCGAGCTAAGGCAAACAGATAGTGTTTGCTGGTTATGTACTTGCTCAAAAATTTATTTTTGGTTTTAACCCAAAATGTTACGGAATGCAGCTTTAACTAAGTGCAGCCTTTGTGAACTTAAGAGACATTTATAATGTTTTATATATTTTATGTGTAGGCTATATAAAAAGGTGTAGCAAAGAGAGATGTTGAAAGAGGCAGACTAAAAGAACAGAAAATAGAAAGAGAGAGTGAAAATGACCTTAGAAGATAGTGTGAGTGGATGGAGGGGAGAAAAAGCCAGACAGAACAAATGACCTCAGCTATAAGAGTATTAGTTAAGGTGAGGGTGTGAAAAAGGTTGGCCAATGAGCTTTTATTTATAGCAACAGGAATATAACTCTATCTCCTGCCTTAGAGCAATGTGTGTGTGTGTTGTCTTTGTATCCCATCCTATCTTTAGTTGTTTTCACAGACCACCATCATGTTTCACTGGTCTTTATGTGTGTGTTTCCACTCATATCTCTGCTCAAAGATATTAATGACAACCTAATATCTCAATATCCCCCGCCACCCCCCACCCCCGCACCTGCAGATGTGTAAAATAAAACCTGTCCTCTGGCCTCAGCCAATATACGTCACAATCAGAAAATAAAAACCAGACAGAGAGCAAATTCATCTCTGTTAGGCATTTATATTTAGCACATCCTGATAATAGCTTATACTCGCTCAGTGGCTTCCCCTGCAACCGGATATCAGAGGTGTCTTGATTTACTGCTAACCATTGTTTGTTATGGTCAACCACAGTCAGAACGATATAAAGTGCAATTAGGGATATTCAGATGGTTTATCAGATCAGATTTTAAACGTTTAGACAAAATTGGGAAGATTATGTTTATTCGGTTTGGGCAGTAATTTCCTGACCCAAATCTGTTTTGGCAAATGTGACACTTAATGACTGTAAATCAAGAAGCAAATATAATTGTCAGAGTTAGTAAATCTCTCTCATATTTAAATATTTATGCCCATTCTCTGCCATGCAAACAGCTGTTTATTTTCTCAGCTCTGCAAAACATGTTGATTAGATAAACTGATTATTTTTTTCCTTTGGGCTGAAACAAGGGATTCTTGATGCCAGAACACACCATGCATGCAGTGATATTTGGAAGTCTTTGATTGCTTATGCATTTGAGTATCATTGATTGCTTTGATAGAGCCCTTGACTAGATGATGTCCACAATTTACCTTTTCCATATCGTCCCATCCATTGAGGTATTTACTGAAACTGTTATTTATACATTTACACAATGCTTACTCCGTTTAATAACTGATTGGAGAAAAGGTGGTTAAAAAAGTACATTAACGTTAAAAGTTGTTTTTCTTTAGATTGAAATAAGTGATTTTTATTCAACAAGGATGCATTCAATTGATCACAGTAAAGAGATTTACTCTGTTACGAAATATTTTTATTTCAAATAAATGCTGTTCTTAACTTCAAAGCATGGAAAAAAGGGATCCGGACAACCGTTTTCAACATTCATAATAATAAAAAAATATTTTGTTAGCACCCAGCTATTAGAATGATTTCTGGAGGATCGCTTGACACTGAAGACTGGAGTAAGGATGCTGAATATTCAACTTTAAATTACATCATAAAATATATTGTATAATGTAATAATATTTCACAATATTACAGTTTTTATATTTTTTTCAAATAAATATCAAATAAATGCAGCTTTTGTGAGTATAAGAAACTTCTTTCAAAAACATTAAACATTTTACCGACCCTACATTTTTGAATGGTATAACGTGACGTAGTTTTTGAGATTAGGTCAAATTTAAGTTTTTACACAAGCATTTCCCAACTGAAGAGGGGATCAGCTGTAACATTCTGGACTGGAATGTCTAAGTCTATGCGCATTTAGATGACACTTTGTGAAAAAAAAAAAAAAAAAAGATTTGCTTGTTCACAGTCTCCAATTGAGACTGTGTGTACAAATTTGTGTGCATTAAGGCACTCACATCTCGAATGATTCTCTGGATTTGTGCATTTAAGATTAAACCCAGAAATGATCGAAAGTGATTGTTATTTTGAAATTTGCAGGTGGGTCCACAAGACATTAATGGGCATTTTACACCCAAAGTCTTTGCTTCCAATATGAATTTTCCCATTTTCGATTCAATTAACTTTCTTAATTAAATTTCTGGCTTTTTTTTAAAAGCTTGGCCTGTTCTAATCTCTATTACCTCCACAGTTCAAACAGCACCAAGCTTTTCCAGCCAATCCAATTATTTTCTTGTTTTGGTTTGGAGCTGATGTGTCAGTGATGAAGGTAATTTCATCCTGACTATTTCCATATAAAGAGATCTTCAGCACCAGAGTCACAGTCCTTTTATAGGTTTGTGCAACCAGAATGATTTTTTTTGTTATATAAAAAAAAAGCTTGTGAAGACTTGACTGCCTCTGTTCTCATTCAGTGTGTATCAGATGGTGACGGGATAAAAGCAAGATATTTCTGTCCAATTTCAAACACACATCATTATTGTTTCATAAAAATTTCATAATGCTTTAACACTTATAAAAATATGGAAAAATTTGAAAAACTAAGCATCACTGACCTACTGGGGTTGCGTGCATCCCTTAATTATTAGCTCACAGAACGACTCTTTATCCATTTGCACTGCAGTTGATTTATAATCGGTAATGATATACTAAAATATACAGCGACACACAATCTTTCTGTCTCTCTCATGTAGACACACACTTCTCTAGCAGAACAAAGCATTTCGTTTCTGACTCCCTATCCTGCAAAACAAACCCTGATTGCAATTAACTCCTGCCTGGGCGGAAACCACATAGAAAGACGACAGCAACGTGCTCAGTGTAATCAAATAGGATTGTGCTAACCACAAATCTGGGGCCCAGGTTTCATTTGAAAAAAATGAGAGTGCCAAAACAAAATTAAACGAATTGTTGCGTCTGATGATTTGGTTTGGACTTCTGCATCTGGACAATTTCTTTCTTTCTTTCTTTCTTTCTTTCTTTCTTTCTTTCTTTCTTTCTTTCTTTCTTTCTTTCTTTCTTTCTTTCTTTCTTTCTTTCTTTCTTTCTTTCTTTCTTTCTTTCTTTCTTTCTTTCTTTCATTAGCATGTGATGTTTTGAGCTCTTTGGAATACTTAATTCTAATTGGTCAGTCACGCCAATCCAGCTGTCAGATATTTAGAGTGCAACAATTTCATTCATTCTCTCCATTGGGGGTTAGGGGCCTAGGCTATTTGGTTTGAAACTTACATTGCAACCTTTAAAAAAATATGTTTTAAATAGTATGAATGAAATTTGGATGTACTACATCCGCCATGTTGTCATTGTCATGTGACCGATGGCTCCACTCTCGTGGCTTTATGGGATAGTAAAGTGAATGTGCACTTCTGAATCTCTGCGAAAATAGTAGGTAATATGGGGTTTGCCAACTCTGTTGTCGAATAACTTAAAAACCTTTAAAGACATAATCACGCCCTGGCATTTTTGGCCCAGACTGGCCCACTACATGATCATAAACACCACCCATCTTTGCACACCCTTGAATATGTACCTTGGATATGTATACCTATATACAATTGAATATATATCCTAATCCTTAAAACCTCTAATGCCATGTAATGAGTGAGTAGGAACGAGTGAGAGTTAACAGATGAAATAAAAATAAAAAAATTATTAAAAAAATTGAACTATAGGCTACTCCACAGTGATGAATCCTAAAAGAAGCTATAAGCAGCACTGGCATAGCAATACCGGGGCGCTGTCTGAAGTCTCTGAAGCTTGTCTTTAAAATCATTGGTTACCCGTAAGCCAATCAGATAAGTTTATTTATGACGTATGTTATGCGCCGACACAGCCGCATCGAACCACAGACATCATGCATCGAACTCAAATCTATGATCGAACTTCCACTGTAAACCTGCTGTAAACACTTGATGATGCGAGCGAAATACCGGAGTGAACATGGTTGTAAATGACTTTACAACCAAATATATATTGAAACAAAAAAATATTTGCAGCCAACTGTCAAAGTTAGGACTAGTTCTGTTAAACACAGCTCTTTCTTCATCTCGAGTCTGTCGGAAATGCTGCAACTTAATTGCAAGATTACAGCATGTCATGGCAATATTTAAGACTTGGAAAAGAAAGGAGACACGGACCTGTCAAAAGGCTCCTCAGTTTCTCGCTGACGATCGGTAATAGTTGATAAATTAACCTTTTCCCAAAGGGAGTAGGGCCACAACATCACCTCCATTCAAAATGTTTAATACACACTCTTCTTTTTCGGGCTTCAGTTTGCGAATTCCGGGAATATTCTCCACAACAGAGCGAATTGCATCCGTGTCTCCATATATTTGCATCCAATAATTGCACTGAGAAATAAAGGAAACTTTCATAATTAGTTTTGTACTAATTTCTATACTTGAAAGATAAACACATGATCTTTTATTTTGACGGAAACTGCATCGAGCTTTTATTTTGGCAGAAAACGTCTCATTACAAATCTAGTAAAATGCGGTAATCATCAACTATGCAGATGTGGAAATAATGCGTGACTTAATGGGTTCCTATTCCTACACTCATGATGACATAAGCAAGGGGGTAATCCATCAGCCGGAAGTTGAAGCCTCGCGGGAGCCGCCATTGTAGCAGAACTTCACCTGCTGTTAGCATTCCATTGACTCCCATTCATTTTGCCGTCACTTTGACAGCGAATAACTTTACATCTGAGGCGTCCAAAGACTTCATTTGTCCATTATTTATTTCTAAAGAAACACGACAATGTATAAAAGGCTCCATTACTTTGTATCTTACGTTATGGCCCCGTAGGAGCCGTTTTTGTAAAAAATAGGCTAACGATTGCATCAGAACCACACGACTTTCTGGCGCACAATAGAGACATTACCGTATAGACAGGAGGAGAAGCTCGCATGCAATCTTTTACAGTCTATGAGGCAATCGGGGGGACATAGAGGCATAAAGTCAAGGGAGAAGCCAATAGATAGAGAGTCCATAAAAGCAATGGGACAAAATATTTCAACAACGTTTTTGAGGAATTAGGTGATTTAGATTTGTCTTGCCACCGCTACTAGAAGATTTACAACTGTCAGACTGTCGTCACGCTCAGTTTGAGACTGCGCAGTTGCTCAGCCATCAGACAGGAAGTGCAATAATCGGCTTCAGTCTTCTCCGTTGAAATCAATGGGGTCGCTGTGTCCATTTCTTTAACTGTCTATGATCCTAAGTGATTTGAAAGTAATTCTACATACCACAGGCTCTACACTTTCTCATATCTCTCATCCTCCCTACTATCCTCATCAGCCACATGAGCTGATGAAGGCCCTGCTGCTGCAGAAAACATATTTTGACACTTTTTACAGCGTCTGCTTGAAGAGCCTGTTTCTTTTTTTTCCACGCTATTTCTCATTCCTTGCGTTTCTTCTTCGCTGACACCCTATGCCTGACACCCATGGCTGACACCGCACGCACGCGTCAGAGCCCAAAGGGGGATGTGTTTGAATCATAGACTGTAAAAAGGTTTGAATATGCGATTGGCTCAGCCCAGTGTCAATCAAGAAAATAACCAGAATACCATAGCAAGTGCTTTGGAGCACTTCGACTCGGCGCAGTGATATCATCTCTCGTGAAAAGTCCGCTCCCGTTGAAATGAGAGGGAGGAGGAGAGGGAGCGGGGGGAGCGGACTTTTCTCGAGAGATGATATCACTGCGCCGAGTCGAAGTGCTCCCACGCACTTGCTATGGTATTCTGCCATACAATATAGTTATCAATTTAACACGCTTAGAAAAGCGCAACGTTTTATTTTGTGACACCGTTCTTGGTCGAGTTACACTACTCTAGTAACTGTATTTAAATAGGGAAAACGTGGAGGTGTTTGGTCGCTTCTCTTCTTGGCACATATTGAATGAACAGGGCTGAGATAAGATCTAACAAAGGTTCGCGGCAAGACAGCGATTTAGTCCACGAGAGAGGTATGTATCAAATCGTCTTAGTTAAGGGAATAACATAGTTTAATATGAAAAACCAGTAGAGTATCCCTTTAAAGAGCATACACAGAGAAGTCCAAATTAAACATGATTTAATGACTCGTAAATATAAGTACACATTGATGGCCTAAGACACGAAACGAGCGGTTTGTGTGAGAAAAACGAACAGTATTATATCGTTTTTACCTCTTGTAAACACAGCCACGTCCAAGACATCTGAGGTCGGGAGCGTTTAGTTATTTCCTGGAAAGCACCGGAAGTGAAACCTCGAGCGTGTACGTCACTCACACAATTTTTTTTTTTTTTGTACATCCCGAACATCCCGAATAAGCGCAAATTAGTACCCTTTTAATTAGCCGTCTTACCTACAATCTCTGTTCTGTGTAAACAATGAGTGACGTACAGGCGCAAGGTTTCACTTCCGGTGCTTTCTGGAAAAGAACGAAGTGCTCGCGACCTCTCAGATCACTTGGACGTGGCTGTGTTTACAAGAGGTAAAACGATATAATACTGTTCGTTTTCTCACACAAACCACTCGTTTCGTGTCTTAGGCCATCAATGTGTACTTACATTTACGAGTCATTAAATCATGTTTAATTTGGACTTCTCTGTGTATACTCTTTAAGGTGGACCCCATAGACCTGCATTATATGACTGACAGACAAGTACGGTTTGACCTAAAAATATCAAAATTGAAAATACTGTGGACACAAAGAGACCTACATCTTGGATGCCCTTGAGGTAAGCTAAAACATATAAAAAATAGTTTCAAAGTGAACTATCCCTTTAACTGCGGATTGATTTGGTTCATATTCATAGGTTGCTGAAAAGTGGACGGGAACTGTTGCACTCTATTTTTACT
The DNA here is from genome assembly GCA_036326025.1 of Chrosomus eos. NCBI lineage: Eukaryota > Metazoa > Chordata > Actinopteri > Cypriniformes > Leuciscidae > Chrosomus > Chrosomus eos. The sequence continues at coordinate 21,459,527 of CM070832.1, forward strand.
GGCAACGCTCTATCTATCATTCAATTATAGAAATGAGAATTTCTATTTCATTTATCATATAATTTAACGATTTTTAGTGAAAATTACCTCAGATGACAGTTTTAATATTGTTGCAGTATTTGTCTTGTCGCTAAGCCGATTGTTTTGTACGTTGTAATGAGGGTTTTTTTTTCCTCAGCGGAAGCTGTAGATAATACTGGTAAACGTATTAAATAATTTGAACTCAATGATTTCATATCCACATAACGTTATTTATTTATTTGGAAAGGATAATAAGCTAATAAGCAGGATTATACAGTCAGCTCTAGTCAACACCGAATAATAGAAGTGGATGAGTTATTCAGGATCACTTTTCCAGGTCGTCTCCCTCGATCTGGATACACTGATTGATGAGTCTATATTTTATGTTTTTACCAAACACTAAATCTAATAATAACGCTTTCTGTTTTCATGGTGATTTTTTTTTACCGGTGACTGACATAGGCCTACTCTTCTTCACTGATCTTCCTCTCTCTCTATTATACTTCTTTCAAGGTGCAGTCTCATCTATTACTGTTTATGAAGACTCCAACCATACGAAAACATCATCATTACGGTTAGCACAAGGGGCTCTTTGAGACACTAATCAGATCAGAAGCCTCTCCCACTCCATCAGTTATGCCTTATTCTCCATTACAAAGAGAATTAGCCTGCTTCTGCAGTTACCCAATGCCTTTACAGAATACTAATATGAGTCCAAACCCAGATGTGCGCCCAGGAAGGTGAGACAGGACAAGACACACACACACACACACACACACACACCACACACACACACACACACACACACACACACACACACACACACACACACACACACACACACACACACACACACACACACACACACACACACACACACACACACACACACACACACACACACACACACACACACACACACACACACACACACACACACACACACACACACACACACACACACACACACAACACACCCACACACACACAGAGAATTCATGCAAGCAGACAAACATCCCCCTGCTCACAGCTTGTCCTCCGCTTTTAAAGTCTTCTGTCCAAACGAATTCTTTAGCTTACTTCTGCATGATCCTGCCTGGATGTCCTTCCCAGAATTCATTGAGGCAGATAAACGGCACACCGCAGAGATACGTTTGAAGTTAATGTGAATTCACTTTCTTCTCTTTCAAGATGTGGAGCAAAATTGATCCTTTTAGATTAAAACATGCAAATATTTTCCCATTTCGACCATTCATCCATTTTCATTATAATTAAATTTCTTGAATGCACTTGTGAAGGGGAGTTGAATCGACTGCAAAAGGTGAATTTGATCTGTGAAGTTTAATTCCTCACAGTCTCAAAAGGCCAGTGCACGAGGAGCAGGGCGATCCATTACCCATAGTCCACTGCAGCGAGTCTGTGCAGAAGCAACTGAATCTTCTTGATATTCTAGAGAGACTCTGACATGAAGCAGGTGATTTTAAGGACTTGGTTATGCCTGTGTTTGTGTGTCCCATGTACATGTCTTCATGTTTGTGTGCATGTGCTTGTTCATGCTGTAGATGAGTCCTGAATATGGAAATGACTCTATCAAACATCTGTTGAGCAGATGTCACACATATTCAATAACCACTGAGAATTTCCTCACATGAAAATGACAAAATCATCCATCTCTCGTTTTTTTCGGGATTATGACTGTACTTCAGATACAAGTGGTCTTAATGGGCTACTGCATTAAAGAAAGGTTTAATGGCCTCCAATTCAGATTGTATTAAAACACACTATGCCTTTGAAGGTGAAGTGTCATTTAGTGTGAATTTTTTTTTGGAGAAAAGTCTAGAAGAATACCTGAAGTCATCAATATGTTGGTTGGTTTAGCCAGATGTGAAAGACTAAACTAAAAACTGAATGTGAATATGTTCTTTTTTTGACTACTTTTACACTGGCGTGGATTAAAAGCCATAAAAACCAAGATTTCATGAGGTCTTTAAATTACAGATATTTTAACAGATGCAGAAATTTTGATGGGAAAATATGTATTTTATTAGAATAATTGCACAGCAGTGGTATGAATTTGTTGAGGGATCAAAAGTAAGAATAAAGATTGCACTAAGATATCTCTCATTGATCTGAATCATCTCGGTCCCAGATATCCGCACTCAATGTCCAGTAGATACACTGTAAAAAAAAAAGTTGGATGAACTTAAAAAAGTAAGTTACCTGGTTGCCTTAAAATTTTGAGTTAATTGAAATTAAAACTTTGAGTTAATACAACAAAGGAGATTAGTTTAATAAATAGAAACTCAAAATATTATGTTATCTGAACTACATTAATTATCTAAGTTGATTTGACAAAATATAAAAAGTTGTGATAACAAATCATGAAAATATTTTTTTACAGTGTAGAGAAGCTAATTTAATTTTGCTTTGCTTTAGAGATTCTTACAGCTGCAAGTGATAATGCACAGTTGCACATTTTAATTCAATAATTCATGATGAAAACAGTGTATGATCAAATTATTGTTGATTAAACTATTGACAATAAGGTCAGAAACGGCTTGTACACTGTAAAAAATATTTTAGCAATTTAGTTATTTCAACTTATTTTTTTTAACTAGATTGTCCAGACAACAAGAAATTTTAAGTTTTCTTGTCCTCAACTTATCGAAATAAGTTAGTTAAACTAAAAAAAACCCATGCAAAAAGATAACTCAAAATAATGAGTTAACTTTTTTTACAGTGTAGGAGGCATGACAGAGGCAGGCAAATGAACATTGTTAAGAGGATGATGTTAGTAGGGCATCACAATGTGAGTGTGGGACTCTTACTGTGCTTGTAAACAGCTTGTCCTGTGAGATCGTGATTATTCAGACTACCAAAACCAGACAGGATGGCTCCAACAAACCTCTACAGACTGTGTGAGTGTCCGCAGGAGTGATGCCTCGTTCTAATAGCATTTCTATCATTTCTGTGAGTGTGTGAGATTCTAGTCATTAATCATTCTGATTATTTCCCCAGTGAGTCAGAACACTTCATCAAACAACTTTTCTGATGTACTCTGATGCAACCCAAGTTCAAGGAGCTACTTTGCTTTTCTTAAGGTATAATAAACCTTATTCAATTCTACAATTCTTCACACTGAGGGAGGGAGAGAGAGAGAGAGAGAGAAGAGAAAGTTATTGCAAGTAAAAAAACTGCAGATCAAAGCAGAGCCCTTTCATCATTAATTTTAGAGAAATTCTATTCACTGCCATATAAACAAGGCGTATGATTAACTGTCTAAAGATTTACAGGTATAGGTCAGTGACTTCTACCCTTCTATGATTATGATCATTTTAAGGAGACTGTATAACATAGCACAGTGTTAAATTATTTTACATTTAATTATTGACAATTTAAATAGTAATGCAACCAAAGTATTGCATGTATGCATTTGATAGACTCTTTGGTTTAAGCGGCAGGGTATTCAAGCTACAAATCTTTTAGGAATCAAATTTGTGACCTTGGCACTGCTAGTGCCATGATCTACTGTTTGAGATACAGAAACACTAAAAAGCAAGGGGAAAGAACTAGAGTGAGCGGACGGGCAGAAGGAATTGGACATCACTTGTCCTGCAGCAAATGAGGATACTTCGCTTGCTTGTGAGTAAAACAGAAGCCAATTAAAGGATTAGTTCACTTTTTAAAAAACTTTTGCTGATAATTTACTCACCCCCATGTCATCCAAGATGTCCATGTCTTTCTTTCTTCAGTCGAAAAGAAATTAATGATTTCGATGAAAATATTCCAGGATTTTTCTCCATATAATGGACTTCAATAGTGGCCAAAACGGTTCAAGGTCCAAATGAGTTTTCAGTGCAGCTTCAAATGACAAATGACGATACCAGACGATGAATAAGGGTCTTATCTAGCGAAACGATGCGCCATTTAGAAAATAAATAAAACAGTTAAAGTATTATTAGCACAAATGCTCGCCTTGTTCTGTCCTGAGATGCACGTTTGTGATTCTCCTGTTCGAACACGTTCATTAAAATGAACAAATCCTTTTTCGAGTCATTTCGTTCGTTGAATGAACAAAATGACTCGAAAAAAGACTCGTTCAAAATGAACGAATCTTTTGTCGAGTCATTTCGTTCGTTGAATCAAAGAACGTATATTTACAAGAAGTGAAAGCCAATTCGGTTGTTAAGTCTGACGTCACGCGTGACGTTTAGCCTCTTCCGGGCCCAAGTGCTCCGCTCGTCTTTCAGATCCTAGACTACATAAAACCTTTTCTTAAAGGGCTTTTTTCGCTTCAGTGCCAGTGGGTGTTACTGGGGATTAAGGGACAGCACCCACTGGCGCCAAAGTTTCTTTATTCATTTAAGATTTGTAACTTACCTAATCAACTGCCGCCATTTTCTCTTATCGTTCTCGTCACAGGGAAAGCGGTAGATGACAGTTAAATGTCACTTGTTTTTTTAACTCCGATCTATTTAAACAACACGGGAACATGTTAAAACTCCGGCGAAAGCAGTAGGTAGGTAGAGAGGACCTGGCCTTTGGACCCGGAAACAGTATTATCGGAGAGCGCTTACGTCACGACTTAACAACCGGATAGAACGTTCCATTGCAACACCAGCGCCCAGCAGCAGCGCTATGCTTCCGCCATTTTGGGGTGAAAGCCACTCAGCAGTCATATAATATACATGTATTTAGTCCAGTGCAGAGGTCATTTCTAGGTTGAAATAATTATGTAAAAAGAGGGGGCAACGCCAGATAATTTTTAACGCAGGTGCCGAGGAGGTGCTAGATCATTGACAGGGGAGCTGCGCACTTTTATAGCCTAGGCTATATTGTATACTATTATTAAATGAGCAAAACTTCAATATTTAATATTCAATCATTTTAATTATGACAACTAAAGTTTTAATTTTACTAAATCGAATAATCACAACAATCAGCATTCAATCAAATATATTATATATATATTTTTTTTTTTTTTTTTTTTTGACATGTTTATTCAATGTTAGCATGTACAATATACAATGTGACTTCCTGAGGAAAATAGAAATACCTTAACAGAAAACCTTCAAAGTATTGTGACACAGGTTTGGTTTCGAATTAAATACACAAACACCTCCAAAGCAAAATAAAAATAGCGCATAAATGATAAGATACATGTATAAACATTCGAAATAATAAATAAATAGATAAAGAGACCACAGTAGCAATAATAGAAATATAAATAATACCAATTCTAAATAATAATGTTGGTGACTAGGTTAGTCACGAAGTTTAACAATCAAAACCTACAGAAAGGCACATTAAAATATTAAAATCTATGATCAAAAGATTACAGCCTAAAGAGACTGATACATGTCAATTGGAACCGAAAAGAACATCAGAACACAAAAGAACCCAGACCATTCTTTGTAAGTTGCAAAGTTGCAATGCCCACCTCCAAAAGGAGGGACGCCACACCCCAGAGAGCCCTAATTGGCACACATGACTATTTTTCTCACATCCAAAGGCAGGTGATCTATAAACGGAGACCATAGTTTATGAAAGTTCTGTGCATTACCCCTAAGCACCGCAGTCAGTCTCTCATGGGGCAAAACTGCAAAGATCTCTCTATACCACTGAGTCACAGAGGGGGGAGTATCACTGATCCATCTAATAAGGATGCATTTCCTTGCCACAAGTAGTAGTTTATCTAACAGTTTGTATCCTGTTGCATCCAGTGTGAGTGTCATTGCCTGCCTCTTGGATGGAAGCCCCAGGAGAAAAAGACCAGGATCTTTTTTCAATTTTATTTTAAGAATGGTGTTAATTTCGCAAGCAATGAAGCTCCAAAATCTAGAGATATACTTGCAACTCCAAAAACAGTGAAAGTATGTCCCCAACTCTGTGTGGCACTTAACACACAGGGCCGATATAGTATGATCAATTTTATTCATTATAACTGGCGTTACATGTAATCTATGCAATATCTTATATTGAGTTTCTCTGAGCCGGTTACAAGTAAAAGTGGACCTTACACATTTAATGGCCTCCTGCCAGTCATCATCTATATATTCATTGCATAGGCCTTTCTCCCATTTGTGAGCAATTGTATTCAAGAGTCCAGAGGCATGAGAGTATATAAAAGAATAAAACCTAGACAAAAAGTGAGCAGCATTAGTTGTGTTGAAGAGGAAACCCTCTAAATTGCTAAGAGCTGGCGAATCCAGCGCATATCCTTGCTTGGAAACAACATAATGACGAATTTGTAAATAACCAAAGTGGTGTTGCTTTGGGAGATCAAACTTCTGTCGCAATTGTTGGAAGGACATTAGGGAGCCATCCTGGAACAAGTCCCCTATTACACGGATTCCCTTTATGTGCCATGCTTTAAAGATAGACAAGCCTAGGCCCGGGACAAATTCCTGATTCAAATATATTGGAATCAACATAAACAAAATTTCACCTTTCCCAAAGAACCTTGAGATCTGACGCCAAACTTTAACCGAATTGTAAAGTATCGGATTTTTCCTCACTATATCCACATGCTTGTAAGGGCAAGCAAACAGGCTCCAAATAGAGAATGGGGAACAAGCCCAGGAATCCACACTGGGACACAGATCACAGTAGGACCTATACCACTCCCAAATGAGTCTGGCATGGCAAGCCCAATTATAATATAGAATATTAGGCATAGCTAAACCACCCAGTTCTACTGGCAACTGTAAAGATTTAATCTTTTGTCTAGGCTTCCTGCCATTCCATGCAAATCTAGAAAATGCACTTTCCAGCTCTGCAGAGACTTTCCTGCTTAACCATAGGGGCAACATCTGAAGAGGGTACAATAATCGAGGAAGAATATTCATTTTGATTAAACTTATCCTACCAAGCAGCGAAAGAGGAAGAGCTTGCCAGCGGTTTAAATCTTTTTTTACACTATGAATAATCGGGGCACAGTTAAGTTTCCATAATTTATTCAGGTCAGTTGACACATTGATCCCAAGATAAACAAATCCCGATTTGGACCATTTAAAGGGGAAGTTAATCAAAGATTCTGTATTAAAATTGCCTAATGGTAAGGCTTCAGATTTACTAAAATTAATTTTGTACCCTGAGATAAAACCAAACTCGTCAAATAAAGATAGCATTGTTGGTATAGATAATTCGGGTGATGATAAAAACAACAAAATATCATCTGCATACAGTGCTATTTTGTGCTCTACACCCATCATAGAAATACCCGTTATACCTCTATGCTGTCTGATAGCCTCCGCTAGAGGTTCCAGAGCCAGCGCGAACAAGAGCGGACTCAGCGGGCAACCCTGTCTGGTGCCCCTAGCAAGTGGGAAGGGATCTGACCGTAAACCATTAGTAATAACACAGGACGAAGGGGAATGGTAGATAGTTTGAATCCACTTCAGAAAGTCACCATTTATACCAAATCTCCGTAAAGCCTCAAACAGATACCCCCACTCCACCCTGTCAAAAGCCTTCTCTGCATCCAGAGATACAGAGATAGCCTCACAATTCTGTTGATTTGTATATTGTATTACATTCAGGAGCCTTCTTATATTTGTAATAGAAAAACGCTTCTGAATAAAACCAGTCTGATCAGGGTTTATAAGATTGGAGAGAACTGTCTCGAGTCTTCTGGCCAGCAATTTAGAGAGTATCTTAGCATCAACTCCAATTAAACTAATAGGTCTATAAGAGCTACATGCATCGGGTGGTTTATCCTTTTTCAGAATAAGTGAGATATTTGCTAAATTTAAAGTGGGTGGAAGCTGACCATTTTTCAACGAATCTGTAAACATTTCAGTAAGTGATCCTACTATTTCTTTTCCCATTTTTTTATAAAATTCTGGGCAAAAGCCATCTGGCCCAGGGGCCTTCCCTCCCCTCAAAGAGTTTATAGTGTTAAGAACTTCCTCTTCTGTAATTGGCCTACACAAGTCCACTTGCTCCTCCAGTGTGAGAGAGGGGAGCTTAATGTTATTAAGAAAATGGCTCATCCTTTGCTCTACGGAATGGCATTCTGATGAATAAAGATTTTGATAAAATTCTTTCATAATTTTATTAATGTATCTGTTTTCAAATCTATTAGCCCCAGAATTATCCTTTAAAGATGAAATTAGATTGGTCTCTGCCCTCCCCCTTGCCAACCGTGCAAGGAGACGGCCTGGTTTGTTCCCTGATTCATAAAGTCTTTGTTTGGCAAAAAAAATAGATGATTCTGCCTTCTTAGTTAATAACAAGTCTAAAGCAGAACAGGCTGCATTAAGCTGCTGGGATATGCCTCTGGACGATGACCCTTTGAAATCTATCTCCAAAGTCTGAATTTTCTTCTCAAGTTCTATTATATTTTTCATAGCCTCTTTCTTTTTAGCTGAGGTATAAGATATAATTGCACCTCTCAGGTATGCTTTTGCTGACTCCCATAAGATGGATGGACTAATTTCAGGAGATTTATTGATGTCAATAAAGTATTCCCACTGCTGTTTGAGATATTGCATAAATTTAGAACAGCTCATCAATGAAGGATTCAGTCGCCACTGTCTACTGTACGGATCTCTATACGGGGGATGAACTATTATTGTAACGGGAGAGTGGTCAGATAAAGTCCTGATTCCAATGGTGCAATCCATCGTTCTGTCTAAAATCCCTTGTGAAGACAAGAATAGATCTATACGTGAAAACGTTTGGTGAGGTTGGGAGAAAAAAGTGTAATCTTTCCCCCTCGTATGAACAGACCTCCAAACATCAAACAATTCCAGATCCTTGCAAAATTCCAAAAGTCCAAGACTTTTCCTTGGTTTGGTACCTTTTGGAGGAGACTGGTCTAAGGATGGGTCTAGTACGCAGTTAAAATCCCCTCCCAAGAGTATAAAAGAGCATGAGAATGAAGATATGTCAGCAAGTAATTTTGGAAAAAACGTAGGCTCATATGCCGTGGGGCGTAAATGCAGCCAATCAGCACATGTTCCCCATATAAAAAACCAGAGAGAAGTACGTAGCGACCTTCATTATCTGTAATCGATTTTTCTAATTTAAAGGAAAGATTTTTATGAAGAAGAATTGCAACTCCCCTGCTATTGGACTTATAAGAGGAGAAAAAAACCTGGCCAACCCAGTTTCTACGCAACTTCATGTGCTCTATGTCAGAGAGATGGGTTTCTTGAAGCAACGCAATCTGACATTTCTCCTTCTGAAAAAAAGAGAGAATTTTTTGCCTTTTGACAACATGGTTAATGCCTTTCACATTGAGGCTAATTAATTTAAGATCACTCATAGACAAATTTTACCATAAGATATAAATAGTCTTAAAACCAAAAAACGGGTATAAAAGAGCTCTGCGGTGTTAAAACAGCACAAAGAATGTTTAACTCTATCTAGCCCCCCCCACTTCCCATCACACGTAATATTACGTAACAGAAACCTAGTGGCTATAATTACTATGTGCCCTGAACAGAACACCTTTTCAAAAAAAAATATAAATAATAATAATAATAATAATAATAATAATAATATATATATATATATATATATATATATATATATATATATATATATATATATATACACATACATACATACACACACACATATATATATATACATATATATATATATATATATATATATATATATACACACATACATATACATAACAAAAGAAAAGGATGATAACGAATAATTAAATGATAAAAACAATATATATTTTTAGATAAATAAACAATTTACTGGAATAGGAATAAACAGCTGGGTAACAACCTCACTCAACACACTGCTGCTGAGCAGTAAATGAAAACGAAGTGTTTAAATGCACCGTGAACCTAAACTGGTGCTGAACAGTAGAGAAAAAAAAAAAGAAAAGAGAAGAAAAAATGTACCGTGAAGACTGTCTGTCCAAGCATTTACCGACTGTGGTAATGTGACGCAGGGCTAATCCCAGCCAAACATACCAACAAAATATTTTAGTCCAACCCGTTCAGGTATGCCTGTGCGTCTTGTGCAGAATGGAAGGAGTGGTCAGACCCATTATGGTTGAAACAGAGGTTAGCAGGGTAGCGCATCACAAAACGGACACCTTTTTGAATAAGCTGACCGCAGACGTCATTGTATGCCCGTCTAGCCTCTCTGACTCTAGCTGACAGGTCCTGCATGATAAGAATGTCACTTCCCTCATATGCGAGACGATCCGTCTTCCTTGCAGCAGCCAGGATTTTACTCTTGTCCGAGTAGTTGTGAAGCTTAATCAGCACAGGGCGTGCGCGGTTGGGTTTGAGCGGGCCCAGTGTTCTATGCGCCCGGTCGATTTAATAGCGCCATGTTTTGTTTCAATCTCCAGCAGCTTGGGCAGCCAGGTTTGAAAGAACTTAACAGGTTGGCGACCCTCCGCGCCCTCTTTCAGACCAATGATACGAATATTGTCCCGCCGGCTGCGATTTTCGGCGTCTTCTGCTCTCTCCGAAAGGGACTGAACAGTTTTTTCCAACGCCGATATCTTGTTATGGAGTTCCGCCACCTCATCCTCGGTCTGGGAAACACGGCTCTCCGTCTCTGTGATACGCTTCGTGTTATCCTCTAATCGGGTTGTAATTGTGTCCAACGTCGACTCAAAGCGAGCGAATTTCTCGTCCAGGAGAGCGCTTAAATTATCAGTTACAGCCTGTACCAGACTGGACTGTTCAGCTGAAGAGCCACCATCTTTGTTACCTTGATTAGTAGTAGGCGGTTGGCCTTTTGCTGTCGTGCGGCCCCTTCTAGTTTCTTGTTGAGAAGCCGCGGGACCTGATCCTGACATGTTTACGAGTTGGATGATGAAAATTAAATTAATAAACAGCCACGCAGTTTAGTGTAGAAATGAGAAAATAACGCGATGGTCGCGGGAGCTCGGCGAAAACGTGCCACTTAGAACAAGATCATCACGTGACTCCCAATCAAATATATTTAAAGATTTATTATTTATAATGTAATTTCAACATATCTCGTTATTTCGACATACATAATATGTGAGTGTGCAACATAATCAGAGAGGAGAATCACAAACGTACATCTCGGGACAGAACAAGGCGAGCATTTGTGCTAATAATACTTTAACTGTTTTATTTATTTTCGAAATGGCGCATCGTTTCGCTAGATAAGACCCTTATTCATCGTCTGGTATCGTCATTTGTCATTTGAAGTCATTTGAAGCTGCACTGAAAACTCATTTGGACCTTGAACCGTTTTGGCCACTATTGAAGTCCATTATATGGAGAAAAATCCTGGAATGTTTTCATCAAAATCATTAATTTCTTTTCGACTGAAGAAAGAAAGACATGGACATCTTGGATGACATGGCGGTGAGTAAATTATCAGCAAAAGTTTTTTAAAAAGTGAACTAATCCTTTAAGTAGAAGTGTCAATAGCAGGAATTGAAGCTGGGCCTTCCTGTTTGTACAGCAGTTAGTTCCCACAAAGTCTTCCGTCCACCTCAAGGGCTACTCCTGATGTATTGAGTCAGACGCAATGATCTATGGCCTAATTAATTGAAAAACTATAGTTATTGTGCATGTGTGTTCTATGGGCACAGGTGGCAAGTTTATTCTCTCTCTGTTGAGACGGTCTGGTAGTGGTTAAGTTGTCTGGGAAACAAGTTTATTGATATGTACTTAAAGTGACACTGTAACTCATTTATGACAACCACCAGTGTTTGCCAAGCTAATACTCTGTAGGTGAAAATACATTTAATTTCCTGGAAAGAAACCATATTTTGACATAATAGTCCCAAAGAGCTAGACAGGAAAAGAGAGAGGGCATTTGATATACAGTTATCATAGTCTGACTTTTCAGAGTTTGATTCTTTTCCTTTCTACTTTATTTTCACATTAATAATCCAAATGCTTCTTCCTTCTTTTTCTCCACATTGTTGCTCTGTTGCTCACACCCCTCTTCCTCTATATCTTTCTTTGACTTTCTCCCTGAGGTGAATAATCATTAGGATTGTAGACAGTGGAATTGACTTTGAATCTTTATCTAAGCAGCAGAGCGTCCCCTTCACTTTCCAGACATTCTCTTTCTGAAATGAATAAAAACATTGTGCCTTGGATAGTTTTGTTCAATATCACTGACTCACAAATTACAAATGGATTATGTATAAAATAGTAAATTCTTAAAGGTCCATGCAATTGGTTCAAAATTAACCTTATTTAAATAACGACGCAGTACATCATCAATCCCTCTTCCAAAATGCTATTTTCTTTGTCTCACTATGGTAAGCCCATAATAAATGTTTGTATTTAAACCTGTCAGGATGGTTTTCATGGAAAATTGCGTACATTCTTCACTCGTCCGTGTCTGTCTCATCATGGTGTGGGAATAGAATAGGTTAGTTGTCACAATGAGCGAGAAAGGTTGAGATGAAGCAACTAAATACTAAAAAAAAACGCTGAACAGAGGAGAGTCTGCTGGCAAAAAGACAGCGCAACAGAGCTTGTAATAAAACAATAGTCAACATTAGCTTGGCTTTTCGGAAATGGCGAGAACGGAGACATTAGAAATGTTGTAAGAGTGACGCGTGGATGCCGGTTTCATTACTCAACAGACAACAGGTGAATATAGTATTTTATTGAACAGATAGGCTAAATTGCCATAGCTACTGTGGCTTTTTAAAAAGTCTGTTGTAAAGCATTATCTATTGTGAAGGTTCATATTCATCTGCACAGCTCGTAAAAGCCAAACACAATGCATGCAGTTTTGTTTTTAAACGCTAAAAAATACATAGTGTGCCTTTAAGATGGAAAATATAAAGTGAACAAAACAATAAATCCAGATATATAATCCAGTTACAGCTCCTGCATGGTCTTTATTTTTATGGTGTTGCAGCAGATCACATCAAATAATTATAAGTACACTAATCACAGTAAGTCATTACCTTATCTTGGAGTATTTATTTGCATTAAATTAGGGGTAAGCCTGCTGCACCTTTGTGTAAACACTACATTGTAGACTACTTACACTGTAGGGGTCCATATGTTATGATCTTTAACATGCTCTGAACAAAACAAATATTTGTTTAATTGGGCATCATTAAGAAAGTCTCTTACAGCTGTTCTTTAAGCAGCATGCAGGCTAATTAGTTCTTATTTGTCAGAATTGAAACAAACTAATATAAAATCTTTTTATACAGTAGCCTTAGATGAAAATAAATAAATACTGCATAATTATTGGAATGCACTGCGTTGGAAAAAAAACTATATGATTAAAAGATAAAAAGATAAGCTATATGAATTATTATATTTAATCTGTTAGAATAACACTGGTTTCCATTTATCGTTAATGACCAACCACTTTTCTCAGGACTAAAGTACTTTTCATAAATGTCAGGTTGGGGCAAGTTGCCACATTTAAATGTTATCAGTTATAGCTAATACTTGTTGGCCAAAAACAATTGTACAACATATTAAGTAATTTCCATTTTTACATGCTGTTTACATGCTGTTTGATTAATCATTCTGCATTTCATAACTAATTTCTAATAAAAAGTTTGCTGAATAGTCGATTTAATGCCAGGTTCCATTTTAACCTCATACGGTTATAACATGCACCACAGAGGTCAGTTTTTGAGAAACTGATTTATTCCCCAGGGCAATAACAAGTGAGATTTTAAATAGATTTGACTTGATTTGGCAGAAATTGACCTTCAAACAATAATCTTAATCTGAAAAACATTGTGTCCCCTATAGGCTAAATGCTGTAGAGCAAAGGCTAAGAAATGTAGCCTACTTTTTTTCAAGGCAACTTTTATCATAACTTTGCAAAGATGTTTTTGCTAGCTAGTATTGTCTTTCTTGCAGATAATCCTCTTCACCAGTTCTGTGCAGTTTGGTGCGGTCTGAATGGCTCTTTAAATGAACGCTCTGCCACCTGCTGGTGCGTCACTGACAGTCTAGCCAATCACGCTCACGCGCCGGGAGAAGCCTTCCTCTCGTGCGCTCTGGGAGATCCAGTGGCCTGGCAATTAGTGACCAGAGTGATACGAGAAACCGATACACAAATATCCAGACGACCGAGGACAAAGCCGTGCATTTCTGGAGAGGATCATTGCGCTTTTAGTGGATCTACCAAAAAGCAGAGGACTGACAGTGACAAGAACAAGTTATTTCCACTGAGCATCTTTACCTTTCATTGAATCCCAGCTAGTAAGGTAAGCAGTGGTAATAACGTCACGAATTACATTAAATTAGTTGCGTATTGTATTAATAAATTAAAATGCATGCACAGAAGCATATTAATACTAAACATGCATAGTAAAGCTATTGTATTTTGTAGTTTCAGAATTGTTTCTGTAAACTTGTAATATTTAGTTAAATTAATTGTTAGAATGTATTCGTGCTTATTGAATACAGTTTATTATAATATAATATTATTGCAAGCTACATTTATCAGTAGTGCGACGTAGCGTCGATAGTTTTTAAATCACGAAGCTTTTCAGTTAAAAAAAAAAAACAATTTTCTTGAATAAGTAGCGGGTTGCGTCGACAAACACTAAAATGTTTCGCTGGAAATATTACACGAATCAAATCACGATCTGTGTTTGCTGTCGGATGTTTGGAATCAGGACTAGCGATGCCCTAATCGCGAATTAATCTTGAGTCGGTTCTTTTCAATGAATCAATACTGGTTTCCAAAATCGGTCTGAATCATTTGGACGGCTCACTCGCGCACTGAACCGATTGGAGTGGTTTCTCATTGACAGTACTTTAATGAACACAGAAGAGCGTGACTGCTAAATAAATCAGATATTTGCCTACAGTTAATTGAAATCAAACCTGCAAACGCATCCTTTTGCAGCGATATCAACACCTGCAGTGCACACGTCAACGACTCTGCAGGTTTTACAAGAACGAGTTTTAAAACAGTAGCCTACACGAAAGCACTGAAACTAGCAAAAATAACCATTGCATTGTATTATATTCTTTGAAGTACATCGGTACTTTAAATACTACAAATATAGTTAGTTACCCTGGCTAAGTTTAACATTCTGACACCTTGGAAATGTATAAAAGTAGTTCTAAATAATAGTAGCCTAATATTTTTGAGCTTGCCAAACACCGTGCAAAACCATTTTAGATTTTGATTGATGCACAGCGCTTCTTTCGTTATTTTAAATCGTTTAACCGATGTAGTGGAATTGTTTTGACATTTTGTTCGCTTTAGTCATTTGCCTTGTGACCAGGGCACGCGCAACTGTTGATGTAGGCTACGATCTCGCGGGGGAGACGTGATGACTGATGTGTTATAACTCGTGCCAGACGTTTCCATCCGCAGATGTTTTGTTTGTTTCTGGAATTCCAAAAGCGTGAAAGGGATAACTATAATAGATCTGAAACCTCCCTTAAATGCTGTGAAAGTTCGCACGCGCCTTTGCGCACAGGGTCGCGAGCTTTTAGAAGATGAAGCTGATTGAAACGGAGGCCGGAGGTGCAGTGAAGGAATGAATGTTCTGTCATAATGAGATGTCGGTTAATGCATACTCCTTTAGTATGGAGGAAAGTCAGTCTGCACTCTCAACACTATAGTGCGCCATTTTGCATTACATAGGTAATGAACTTCATGTGATTCAGGTTCTATGAATACTATTTGTTCATGACTTTGATCTCCACAATTTTACTGGATAACTTTTTTTATTGTGGCATTTGTAAAGTAGCCTTATTTCTGCAAGTCTATTCAAAAGTCAGTGCAGCCTTTATGTTGTATGTACAGTCATTATACATATGTATAGATATTGTCTTTGGTTGTAAGTCTTGGCTACGAAACAAGCTCCTGAACATTTCCATGTTTTTTTTTAACAGGAAAAAAAATTAGAAAGATTTAACATGTTGACCAGTGACCACTTTAGGGGCATGTTGTTATTATCTGGGGTCAGGTGTCACAATAGGAACCTGCCATTGATCCATCCACCCACCCATCCATCCATTACACGTGCACACACACACCACACACACACACACACACACACACACACACACACACACACACACACACACACACACACACACACACACACACACCACACACACACACACACACACACACACACACACACACACACACACACACACACACACACACACACACCACACACACATCTGTGTGAATCTATCTTATCTATCTATTGTAATATATATATAAACACACACACACACACACACACACACACACACACACACACACACACACACACACACAACACACAACACACACACACATATAAATACACATATATTTTTACAATTTTGTAGCTCAAAACTGTGTAAAAGCTAACATACACAAACATTAAACCATTGTTTTTACCTACATAATGTGTAATCAATAAATTGTATAAAATGACAGCATATAAAAACATTTGGCAACTTTCCCTATGACATTTATGTAAAAACCCCCAGTGTGACGAACTAGCCCCGGTCTGTCCTAAATATAATATAGATGCCTGGCATTATTTATGTAAGGCAATTACTTTTGACATTGTTTTGTAGAAAAGCCTTTCATTCAATAATGCAAAGGCCAATAACCATTGCGCACAAAATGTTTTATGCATTTTGACTCGGCCAGTGCTTTTAACTCACAGTTGTCCACGGACAGACAGTATGCTCATGTCAAATAGTGATAAGAGCACCTCATGTTTAATGTATTGGGTCTTATCTGTGCTGTTCGGCCCTTAACAGTGTGGAAACCGCAGCAAAGAACATAGTGTCCATTCCTGTCTTTGGGAAAAGAGTTTCAGATTGTGTGTGTCTATGTCTGCATGAGAGAACTATGGCTAGAGGATCAGATTAAAGGAAGAAGCGAAGAGAGATGCCGTGGAGTGTGCAATGCCCTTATATGAAAGGATTTAAAACACCTTCTAAGAAATGAAGTGATCCCTGAAAAATTAGGCCGACCTGTCTTTCGGAGTCTATTTCTCCTCATTCTTTCTCTTTCATTGTACTTTCTCTGTCCCTCCTCAGTCTCATGCCTCCACATACACTCTTCCCTGTGTCACTTTCTCTCTCGCACATATGCTGCTCAATATGCATTCAGTCCCTGTGTTAGATTTGACTGACACATGCAAAATAAATATAATATTGTGACAAATATCTATCCATCTACCCATCTGTCTACCTGTCTGTCCGCCTGTAAATGATTCTGAAACAGAGTTAGACGGAACACAGGAAGAACAAACAAACCTTGTCTTTCCACTTGTCAGTCATGCCTCATTTATAACTTGTTATCATTAGGCAACCATAATTTAAAATGATTTAGTAACGGGTGTATGCTTCACCAGCCTGCTAAGGTTATTAAAAGATACACCTTTAAAAGTGCATCACACCTGGTCAGAGTTAGGTGTCCTGATTGTTTTTTTATTTGTCTAGAGGGGAGTTGAAATTCTTGTCAACTCCACAGTGCTAAAATTATTTTAAGATCAAAATATTACTGATTAACTTAATGTGTTGATTTAATGACTATCTTAGCAGAATGCCATTATCCTTCATGAAAGTCTTCTGGCTGAATGAAGTAAATTAATGGATTAAGCTAATCAAGGTGTAACAAGGCCATCTAGGGTCACATTGATGTGCAATAAATCAAAAGTGAACACATTTCATTGGTATTCCATGGTAGCGGTGTGTGTTTGGCCCTTCTTGGCTTGTGTAGTCTAAGTCTTTCCACACCTCCCCAATGTCAAATGGCTGAATGCGGTGCCTCAAGCAAACTCTGATGTGCTGAACTGCATGTCCTCCTCCTCGGAATGTGATTAGATTTCTGTCGTGCTTTAAAAGCATTTCCAAACATACGGGGATAATTATGTTCACAAAACCACATCCAGAGCAGTGTTTGGGTGGTTGACAGAATTACGGAAATAAACACACTCAATCTATCTATACCTATCTACCTATGAAGTTGCCTCTGGCTGTTAATACTCGTGCTGATATTTAGCCTGAAGGCAATATGAAAATGTTGGTGGGTTTGTAGTCTATCACTCACTATTTACCTGGTGTGCTTTAATGGTCAGATCCATCTGTTAAAAAGGGGTGGTTGATTATGATTTCACTTTTAGTTAGTGTGAAATGTTGCTGTTTGAGCATATACAACATCTGCAAAGTTACAACGCGCAAAGTTCAAAGCAAAAGAAGATATTTGCTTTTAAGGACTACAACAAACGGCTGGTATGACATTCCTCCCGGGTAAGTGACATCACAAACCGTAAAATTTACATAAACCCATGCCCCCTGGAACAGTTAGTGTGAGGAAGAGTTGTTAGAGTACATTTGAGAGTACTCAAGCCGTCGTGTAGCTGACGCTGGAAGGTCAGCTGTGATTATGACATCTTGGTGATTTCGGTGGTTAATGTTTATTTTTGACTTTATAGTTTATTTTTTGACTTTATAGTTTAAATGTGTATATCTGTATTGTGATCATTTCATAATTTGGTTGCCATTTGTATTTTATTATTATTCAGTTTGTTTAAGTTGAGTGTCATGTGACCTGTGCTGATTATTTCACCTGGACGTGTTAGCGTCAATGGAATGGTGAGATGTGAAACTCAGATACCCATGTTAGTGCTCCTGACTTAATCTACTGTTGGTTACCAGGCGAAAACGGTAAAAGTATTAATATTTGTATATTACGTTTGGTTTGTGTTCGTAGTGGCGTTGTGTGTAAAATTATGGTTTGTTTTTCTTTTGTGTCTAGTTTTCACGGTGTCTCTTGAATCAATAAAAAATGGACATCAGTACTTCGGAAGCGTGGACTGTTTTGTAACCAGCGAGTAGTTACACGTCGGATCCGTCTTTTCACGTGCAATACTGTATGTAACACAAATGCAATAGCATGTCACTCAGTAGGCATCTTACAACAGTTCCCACATGAGCGATTTTATATATTATCATGACAGAATATGCTAATTGAGGATAGTTAACTCCACATCAGCAACATAAATTCATCAACTAACAGAACATTCAGAAACGTTCTGTTGCATTCTACATGTTGTCATTTCTTCTTGAGTCTCTCCATCATTTGTCCGACTCCAGTTTGAACATAAATGCAGAACAGTTTCTGACATTTTAGTGCTTGTCTGTGTAAGGTAATCAGAGTATTCTCAGAGTAACTCATTTGCATTTAAAGGGACACACACATGAAATGACGCGTTTTTACTGACCCTCAAAAAGTGACAATTTTAACATGCTGTAAAAAATGATCTGTGGGGTATTTTGAGATAAAACATCACATATACACTCTGGGGACAACAGAGATTTATTTTACATATTGTAAAATGAGGCATTACACCACTCCTTTAAATATCGAAAGCATCTGGACCACCGGGTTTGGACAGACTCACCTTTGGTTTTGAACTATCGATGCTACCCTGCAGTGCTATCTTTACTGTTACATAACATTTAATATTGGTATTTCTCTGTATCATATATAATGGATCATTGCACATCGAAACAAGCACATTAATCACAAGCCTGTTTCCTTTTCAACTCCCCCATGTAAGCAATTCCCCAGAATATGCTGGAGTTCACTGCTTTAAACAGGCTGCTCATTGATAAGAGACTAGATTTCTTTTTTGATGTATTGATATAATTTAGTCTTCTGAGATTGTCATCTCTGTTTTTAATTGCTTAAAGGTGCCATATGTCAAAATTGAGGTAAAAATATCCAAAAAATGAGCAACACCCATCAAAAGAATGAGAAGAAATAAGTGCAATGATGTCATAAAAAAATTGACAAGTTATAGTGCTGCCGAGATATAAACCTAAATTAGCATGCTAAATTACTAGCCCGGCCCGACAGTGTCGTAATACCATTTCGGCCATGGAGGCGTATGCGGCAACATAATAACCACAGCCAACTGCAACACACGAATAACTCGCACTGCTTGTAACATCTTTAATCTCAAAAATCTCCAAAGCTCCACGTGAAAACTGCGTCTACTCGTGTCAATGATTTGATTAATATGCGCAGGAGAGAACAGACCGGCTCAGTGTTTTTGAAGACGTGAGAGTGCGCGCGCGTGCGGCCGGGGCCTGACTCTCCTTCGTCCTCTTCCTTCAATCGTCACATCCTGCTCTCCCTCACTCCCTCTCTCTCATCCTCTCTCTCTCTCTCCTCTCTCTCTCCTCTCTCTCTCTCTCTCTCTCTCTTCTCTCTCTCTCTCTCTCTCTCCTCTCCTCCTCTCCTCTCTCTCTCTCTCTCTCTCTCTCTCTCTCTCTCTCTCTCTCTCTCTCTCTCTCTCTCTCTCTCTCTCTCTCTCTCTCTCTCTCTCTCTCTCTCTCTCTCTCTCTCTCTCTCTCTCTCTCTCTCTCTCTCTCTCTCTCTCTCTCTCTCTCTCTCTCTCTCTCTCTCTCTCTCTCTCTCTCTCTCTCTCTCTCTCTCTCTCTCTCTCTCTCTCTCTCTCTCTCTCTCTCTCTCTCTCTCTCTCTCTCTCTCTCTCTCTCTCTCTCTCTCTCTCTCTCTCTCTCCTCTCCTCTCTCTCTCTCTCTCTCTCCTCTCTCTCTCTCTCTCTCTCTCTCTCCTCTCTCTCTCTCCTCTCTCTCTCTCTCTCTCTCTCTCTCTCTCTCTCTCTCTCTCTCTCTCTCTCTCTCTCTCTCTCTCTCTCTCCTCTCTCTCTCTCTCTCTCTCTCTCTCTCTCTCTCTCTCTCTCTCTCTCTCTCCTCTCTCTCTCTCTCTCTCTCTCTCTCTGCTCGTAACGCGTCCTGTCAAGCGCAGCGGCAGCAGTCATTCTAGTCTACATCCCTCACCGATCAAAATAGGCTTTGGCGGGACAAAGCGGACTATTTGACGATTTTAGAAGATTAACAACCTGAAACTAAAAAACAGACTAGAGTAGGCCAATTTTCTGGAGGTATACTGCTCCATCTGGTATGGAATATGTGGAGTTTGAATTGATTTTTTGACATATGGCACCTTTAATAGAACTTTGGATTCACTTTGTTTGGTCTTTTTTATTAAACAGTGGTGCATCCTGCAAAGTTTTAAATATGAAAGTTCACCGTATACAAAGTTATTATCTCTCAAAAGTAAGAGTCGACTCTGAGTCGTTGATATGAATCGATAGACGAACGATGCACTTTCGTACGTCACTTGTCCAAGTTATTTGAAAAAGATACGCCCACTCATTGCATTAGGAGACACCAGGGAAAACATCATGTCGACGAGACGCTGCTGTGTTTTGAAGTGCGACGCAAAAGCAAATTTATTTCATCTGCCCAGTGAGGAGCATTTGAAGACAGTGGCTACAGTTCATAACTATACCACAGAAGTATTATAGCCCGAACTCGTTCTGTGTTCGCGTCATTTTGAAGATGATTGCTTCACAAACCTAAATGCTATAAAGTATGAATTTGCGAGCCGGCTGATACTGAAGGAGGGAGGTTCAGTACCGAGTTTATTTGGATCAGCTTCCTTCTCCGAATCACAATCTGTAAGTAGGCTGTTGCTTTTATGTTTGTATCATGTTCTATAATTATTTTGTGTGTTGTGTACGCACAGGCACAGCGCAGCTTCTAGCAGCTAACTTAGGTCTTCAATGTCAATTGTATTGAAATATGTGAAGTGTTTGTCGTTGTTAATGGAGTTGTCACAGGGCTCTCGAGTGTCACGCATTGAGCGTGACAGTCACTCATTTCGGTCTTTTGTCACGCTCTCCGGCCACACATTGTATTTCTCACGCTGATAAACTATTTGTAATATATTTAATATGCCGCAGTGCCCAAAACTCACTCACTGTGGAACCGGCAGGATTCAAGCGCGTCTCCTCCAGTGTTGCCAGGTCTGTATGCCTGCACTGTTTCCGCGGGTTGTTTGTGTTGTGCACGCTGGTTGACGCGATTGTTTTATCCACTGGAACATGATTGTTATTGAGGAAACACCCGGGAACGCTATTTGAATATTTTTGGCCGTGATTGGGTTAGTTTGATGAGCAATTGGGCTGGTTTTGTTGTGCAGACCTGGCAACCCTGGTCTCCTCTGGTGTTGTTCGTCTGGTGTTGTTAGCCAATCAGAAAATAGCACTGTTGTATCTGGGTAAGATCTAGCGCAACAACCAATGACACCCCGTCGGATGGGTGTCTAACATATCACCACAGATTAGCGTCACGCAAAGGCGGGGTTTGGAAAAATGACTCGCTAAACGATTCATATGGGAGTCGGTGAGCAAATCAGGTAAAAATAAATGCATATTATAAGACAACAAAAGTATTTTTTGTCATTGCATGCTTGTAAAACTGTTGTTGGGGACTCCCAGAACAATATTAGGAACATTTTAAATGCCATAATAGGTACCCTTTAACACTGTAAGGAAGTTGAGTTTTGCATTGTCTAGCTTTCTCCAGACACTGTTGAATGAGTTTGGACTTTCGCACATTGAGTGGTTGAACCTGGTTATACTAATCTGTCGCTTATGGTGGCGCTGAGGCAGTAACTCTGACACAATCCCCATTAGAACTCTGGATTGCTGGTTTATAATCCCTCTTATTAAGTGTTCTTCTGACAAATGTAATCCAGACGTGATCCAGGAGCATTGTGACTCCCACCCAACAGTAGCTTTTCGTCTCTAAGCTGATTTACTTCAATACAAAGTGGTTGTGGACTCTGAATTTATTGTTAGCTCAATAAATAAAGGCTATGATTTAATTTACTGTTACAGTAAATACAGATTTGAAGGATAGCAAAGTGGCTTCAGAATTTATCTGTAATGTCTTTGAATCTCTTGAGGTTTTCTAACACAAGTGGCCACATTGACACAAAAGCAATCAATCAGGGTTGTCAATCAAGCTGATTCTGCGGACACAATGATTGACCTCTTGAGGGCTTGTTGTTTATAAGGGGGGCTTCCTTTAGTCTGTAATTGGTCTTGGATGAACACTCCTTTAAAAGCTGCTTTAGTAACTGCTTTTCACTTGTTTTGCAGTTGCAGGGTGTCACACTGTCTAACTCTGTTCATTATTCATGCAAATAATAATTAAGTAGAGCGCTCCCTTTATAATCACCAAAACTGTCAATGACTTCAGTTCAGTGGGAGCTCACCCTTGCAAAAACTCCCGTTTTAATCAGTAAAACTGTCTATGCTGTAGAGCTGCACGATTCTGGATTTGAGAATCACATTTTTTTTATGTCAAACAGAGATCACGATTCTGAACAGACAACTAAACAAAATAACATAATTTACTAGAGGTTCTGACAAAATGATAATTGCTGCTGTCTTCAACGTACCTTCTGATGTTCATTCGTGTTTATTTACTATTAGTAAAGAGGAAGAGATGATCGGTTCACGCTTGAACTGAGACACTACAGCGATCTTTCACGTCAAATTTAAGAGCGCCGAAACTGTATTGTGTGAATTTTGTAATAAAATTGACCGAATTTGAAAGCAAATAAACAACAGTACTGCGGAAAAGCCCATTACTTTTGACAACACTAAGTTATTTGTTGTTTTAATTTGCGCTGACCATCATGGCTGCAGTGATCTTGAACACATACTGATGCCTAGTGGTGATGATGCAGCCTCATGCAAAGACAAAAGCTTTCATTTACCATTGCCACTGTATAAATGCTTTTATGCATGCTCGTCCATGACTCATTTAGTCTGTAATGTAAAAGTATGTCAGCCCCCATCTATCAACCAACTGTATGTCAGATATTGTTAGGCTATTAACTGCAATCTCCTTTCTCATATGATAATCTTTCATATTTTCATATGTAAAACATTTTAATAAGCAACATTTGCTTTTTAATAAGCTTTTTGAGAGCAACATTATCCAAACCACAGAAGAAAAAATACTTAAAATACCACAATAGCCCATCACAGAAAAGCCCAATTGATTGTCTCCCACGACGAGAGTTGCTTGGGCCATTAACATATTGAACAGCAGTTGAGTTGAAAGGGCTGTCAAAAGTCATCCATGTAAGACCAACCATCGGTGGAAAAACTGGTTAGCAAGCTGCTCACCTTATAGGACTAGAACCCCCAAGTCTGAGTTGACATTCAGAAGCCTCCAAAAACGCAAACAAAGCAAAGTGAGACAAGGTCCAGGCGTGTATTGTCCATTATAAATATGCTGTAATTTCATCAGACATCTCAACTCAGACTCCATTCTGCAGCTGGGGAATTATTTACAACTTCCCTTCAAATAAACCTGCAACGAAATGCACTCGCTCTAAGTAGAACCCCTCAGCATCAGGCTAAAATATACTTTTGTCTTACTCTTATAGTACCTCATGTCTTTTAGGGTGAATCCTGCATGACAGAGGCGGACCAGCCAACACTAAATTTAAGAGGAAATTGACAGATTTTGCTTCTAATAAATTATTTACTCTTCAGACTGTAGTGTTATATCCCTGAGGGCTCTCAGATGTGAATCGAGCTTTGTAAGCAACCCGACAGAGAAAGTCGCCTCTCCGTGCGAGGCTGTGAGGTGGAGGAACACTCTAGAAAGCATGAAAGCCTTTCGCCAAGATGGCCTCCACGGGGGACCCTTGGGGAAAAATGCCTAGTGAATAAAGGAATGAACACTGACAAGGTGTCTTTCCTGTGAACTGGAAGAGTTTTGTGGAGGTCTAACCTATTTCAATTGATGTCACCCCAGAACTCTTATCACTAGGTTGCTCCCTTTTTTGGGAAAATGTTACATTGACAGATCTTTTTCGTTACATTTTCAACACTTAAAGATTTATTTTTTTCGGTCTAGTTTTTTTTTGTACTCTCGAAATCCTGTTGCTTGTGTTGGATCCTGCTCAGACTTTTTGTTCTTTATATTTTTTTTAAATCCCCACCAATTCAATGGTCTCCATCAAATTGTATTCTTTTGGGGTAAAACCTCAAAAACAGTTGGTCCTACTGTTTAGTCAGGTTAAAAGCTTTATCAAACAGATATTGTAAGTCTTTGCTAGCTATATTAATGTTGCACCTGTTGAACTGGTTCTTCCTGGTACTATTGAAATGTATGAATGTATGTAGCCTATATTGCTATTGTTAAAGTTGTTAATAGTCAAGTAGAGAGGAGGATCCTCTGCCTCTGGAATGAATGCTCCTGGAATAATTTATTTCTTTGCTGTGTATCTATTCTCACTTTCTCTCTCCACCACACACACTTTCTCTGTCCTCTCAGTGGTTAGTCTGTGGTTGCTAAGTAGAGTTTTGAAACCAGAGGTCACCTGGGTATCATCTGTGATTGGACCACACATGCCTTCTAGTCTCTTCTTATCATCGGGAGGATGAGTGTAGGAATACCTTATTGCCATACTACTCTTGCTATTTTTGCTGTAGTATGCATACCGTAAAACTTCAAATAATAGCCCGGACTTTTATTTTCCAAATCGTCGAACTGCATCGCTTGTAGGCTATTTGAGACAGGCGTCTATGTTATAATTTAGTGTTGAGATGTTGTTCATTGAGTCTCTTATCTCTAAAAATCTCCAAATGCTCCACGTGAAACTGCAGTCTTCCGACCTGGCTTTTACTATCGTGACAATTGATTTTGATTAATATGCGCGAGGGAGAGAGAGAGCAAGACAGCGCTCATGTTGTTTGAAGACGTGAGAGTCTTTTCTCTCTCTCTCGCTCTCTCTCTCTCCTCTCTCTCTCTCTCTCTTCTCTCATCTCTCTCTCTCTCTCCTCTCCTCTCTCTCTCTCTCCTCCCCTCTCTTCTCTCTCTCTCTCTCTCTCCTCTCTCTCTCTCTCTCTCTCTCTCTCTCTCTCTCTCTGCTCATTTGCGTCCTGTCAAGTGCAGCAGTCATTCTATTCTACATCACTCACCGATCAAAAAAGGCTTGGCGGGACACAAATTTGCTTTGGCGGCCGCCAAAAAGCGGACGATCTGACGGGTTTTAGAAGATTAAATAAACTAAAAAAAAGACCCGGCCTCTATTTGAGACCGGCCTTTATTTACCCAAACCTGTTGCCACACCAGGCGTGTAAAAGAGACAGGTGTCTATTTGGCACTCGGCTATTATTTGAAGTTTTACGGTACTATGCATAGCGCTACAACCGAGCATGCTATGTGTGGGATACTGTATTTACAATGCGTAGAACAAATGAACCAGAAGTAATATAATTTTTAACTAATGGGTCAAGGATGGTTGGTTAACATGCCCCTGCTAGTAAATGCTGTAACTATATCATCTGTTTTTAAAAAGCATATTTCTCCCGTGATCGCCGTTTAAAAGTAGGCGTGTATTCTGACTAAATAATTTATTGCAAGTAAATGTGTTCATTATAGTATAGAAGATTACCCGTGCCCAATTTTGTTTTATTTATTTATTTTAGTTTTTTGAGAGGTTTAAGTGTAAAATTGATTATTAAAAAAATATCTTTCAGCTGTCTTTCATGTCACAGCTATTTTTTTCTGAAGGGAAAAATGGACACTTGAACTGAGTTTATGTGATGACAGTACAGCATACTACTGTTTTAACTGTTTATCGTTTCATTTAAAAAAACACTATGCAGTAAACAGTAGTATTCTGTCTGAACGCATAGACCCTTCTCTTTGTCCGTTTCCCATTCTTTTCTTTTTTAAATGTGTTTGCTGTTTACGTGAGATTTATTTTTTATTTTCTTCCTTTCACCCCTTCTGTGATCATAATTACGCTTTTGGGATTCACATGTAGCAGCCGGAAGACAGAGTAATATTTGATTCTGTTCATTAACTTTCAATTATTTGTCATTATTTATTTATATTTAGTTTTTTGTATTGTATTGGAGATTGGTGGCATTTTTTAGTATGGCAATATTTAAGCCTTTAAGCCTTTTTGTAGTCAGGAGAGCAATTAACCTTTTTTTTGTTGTCACTTTTCTTCTTGCAGCTTGAAATGTAGCTCATATAAAATGCAGCTCATGAGGGATAATGACCTTAGGTCTTCCATGGTTGATTATTAACTTATAAGAAGCCATGATTTTAGCAAATGCAATTAATGCACCATAAATTATATTTAGGGATATTAAGAAAGAGATAAACTATGAGTCATATCCTTCAATTTGGAAATATTCCAAAGCCCTGTCTTTGTCATTTCCCAGGAAACACGGTGAATGCTCACTATTACTCTATAATAATAGGATATCTGCAGATGGTTTGGATTCCATTTTCAATAGAGGCAAATCAACATCAGAATATTCCCTGGCTATGTGATTTTCAGGGCTCAAGGAGGACTCAAAACATGAAACGTCCTGGTTGCCTATAGACACAGATTAATCTTTGCCCTAGATTATTCTGTCAAAAAGACTTTGAGAATTCAGAATGTTTTAATCCAAGAAAAGAGTTATTCTGTGTCCAGGGAACTGACTTGAACTTATTATATAATATATATATATTGGGTTTAGTTTTTATGGGTTTCATTTTTACTTAACAGTGGAGAATTATAGATTAATTTTAGATAATTAACACAATAAATGTCTAATTTTAGTGTCAAATTCTGAATATGGAGCATCCCATTTTGTTTTGACTTGAATCGGATACACTCAAAACCCAAACAGGCTTGAGTAAGTCTTTTTTTTTTGCACATGTCTTTTTTTCAATGGAGTTCTAGAACGTAAGATCTGTTATATTGCCTGAGATCTCCAGAAACAGTTCATTCTTGGATTTGTTCATACTGGATGTGGTTCACGTATAGGTATTCCTCTGGACTATCTCCCTGCCACTTCATTAGTGAAAGGTCTATTAAGGTAATTAAAACAAAATATGACTTTCTAGTTAATCAATCTGGGGAAGTCTCTCTCTCTCTCTCTCTCTCTCTCTCTCTCTCTCTCTCTCTCTCTCTCTCTCTCTCTCTCTCTCTCTCTCTCTCTCCTCTCTCTCTCTCTCTCTCTCTCTCTCTCTCTCTCTCTCTCTCTCTCTGTCTGTGTGATCTTAGCATTGATCTCTATGCGATCTTAGCATTGATCTTCACGTTAATGTATGCTGTGCCATTATTCGTCGACTCTTCTCCTCTCCTCCTACTCACTAAGATGAACAAACATGGAGTGATTTAAGTGTTTAGACATGTCTCCAAATAAACACAGATAATGTTGGCACAGTGGGAGTCTTCGCCAATTCAATACCATATATTTCACAGACCTTTGCAGACACCCCACACCTAAACCTTCTACCCATTTAATTTACCCTCTGTTGTATAGTTTGTTACTGTATTGCATTTCTTGAGGTCATCAGTGGCCCTATTCAACTATTCCTATTTCAACTTCTGATTTTTTTTTTTAAAGTCAGTTGCCGTTTCAAAGTGATTAACATAATGTGACTTGCAGCGCTGACGGAATGTAAAACACCACATTTTTTAAACAACCTAAAATAAATTCAAATTAATTCTCAAATGATTTCGCAATTCATTGAGCCATTTATTTTCAATAATCGGGATGCAAAACATCAGGATTTGCATATAGTCAAAACTGATTGTGAATCGTCTTTCAAAGTTGTGATGAAAAAAGTAATAACAATATGAGGATTAAGATATTCCGTGTTATGACTCTTACCAGGTTATTCATTGTACAGCAGAATAAAACTAGTAGACCATGTTATTTCTTCAATTGTTCTCTTCACACAGTTCAACACTAAATAAATGCATGTGATTGTTAAAAACTGAATCATTAATTAATTAAATAAATAATTCTGTCTATTCGTGAACCATCTTTGAACATTATTTGCTTTAAATTTCTTAAAAAACATCTTAAAAATGGGCACTATTTCAGCTCAATTTTCAAAACTGATTATATGTAATTCCAAAATAAATAAAGTGTGACTAAATGTTATTTGTAATGAACCTCAAGATCCAATGAACGAAATGCATCGCTCAGCTCCAGAGCGCTGCTAACTAAGCTATAAACTTGCTTTAGTGGTCAGACACATCAACTGCCTCAGCTAATGTGCTGTAAAGTTAATTCTGGTTACATCAACTCCCTCATGACCCCACGCACCTCTCATACCCAGTGGTGTAGTCTAGTTTTTTGTAGTGAGTATACTGTGATATACCAGCCCCCTGCCCATTTTCTACTGTTTAGTGTTAATCGCCATCTAACTCAGCCAGTAAAGAGCTACATTTAGCCTTAGATGTTATATGAATATGGTCCCTGAAACACAGGTTTTATCAGCTGACAATTAAAACATTATAAGCACAAATAAAAATGTACTTTTTAAAAACTTGTGTGATATTCCTTTAAAATTATGTTTTAATAGATTTGATAATTTAAAAAGTACATCTTACTATGCAATTTTTTTCATAATTCCCTCGAGTTACTTTATTTATCTCTACAAACTTTTATTTTGGTAGGTTGTAAATTAAAGACATTTGAGCTTCTGTGTGTTTTAATAAACTATTATTATTATTATTATTATGCCTAGTTGAAGTATACTGTGCAATAGTAATATATTTCTGTTATATTTTCTTCAAGATATACAAAACTTTGATTTTGACAGGTTGTCATGAAGACTTTAAATTTGTGTGTGTATATGATACATATGATACGAATGAATGATGATAGTTTTATGAAATGAAATGGTAAAATTCTTGTGAAGTGACTCATAAAAGCTCTGCAATGAAGTTCAAATGTGTGCATGTCCTCCTCATAGACGCTGAAAACACCACGAGTGTCACGCGCGCGTCAGTGTGTAGTAGAGCACACATTGAGCGCTCATTCACAGAAACGCGCAGAACATTCAGAGTTTATTTCAATAGCAGTCTTTTTGAGCTTTAATATTCATAGACACTTAGTGCATATCGAGATTTGATTCATTGCATCATTACTTTTGATTTATTCATTCAAAAATGGCCAAATTGCGTGACGTTCCGCAGAACTTCCGCTTTGCTAAGTTACATTTGTTGCTGGATTCCGCGATTCGATCCGTGTCGCTGCGCAAACACATACGTCACGGCGGGGTGAATTTATGAATGAAAGTTCTTTCACAAAACGATGTTGTTATTAAAGTGGGCATACGGAAATCCTTGACATTTTCTAGTGGGTATACGGCGTATACCTGCGTATCACGTAGACTACACCACTGCTCATACCCCTTTTCCACCAAAGTAGTTTGAGTGGTGGTTCAGAGCCAGAGTCTAGTTTCAAATCAGTTCTTTGTCTTTCGACACCCAAAGCACCAGCTCTGAACCAGGAAAAGTGGTTCCTAAGTAGCACCAAAACATAGCTGGTCTAGAAGTTAGAACCGCTTGCGTCAAGGGCTGGGGGCGGGGTTACCGTCACCAACACGACAAACAGAAAATTGTGACCGCCATTTTTAAATAGCAGCTAATTGAGCTAATAGCAGCTCGATTGTGATCTCCGTCTATGCAAGTTACGGGCGAGCTGAAAGAACACGTTGGATTTGCTATGTTTGGATGTCGATGTAGGTTCGCAAAGCCATGAGCATCAATAGTAACACAACAACGCGTTACTGCGCTGCCGCACTAGCATTGCTGGGCAACATGAGATGTATACAGTGACGTAAGACCTGGTTCTGTGGTGGCTCTCTAGCCTGTGGAAACGCAAACCGGTTTTTAGAAGGATCGTCAGTCGAACCAACTCCGAACGGGCAAAAGCTCTGGCTTTGTACTACCACCACTTTCATGCTGGTGGGAAAGCGTCTTGGAGGGAACCACAGGCCGATTCATCTGTCCAAAAGAATAATGAGTGGTCAGTTTTTGCTGTTGATGCTGGATACCATGACCAGGGCATCTGTGACTTACATTTCAGCATGTTTTATGAATGTCACTTCTTTTAATTTGAGGCAAGACTCTTAGGTCAGTCTTTCCACTTAGTCTCTTTCCCTCTCTTTCTCTCTCCAGCTTCCTCCCTCCCTCCCTTCCCCCCCCCCTTATGATTTTCCCCAGTTTGCAATGAGTTTGATGTTATGTCTGGCAGAAGACTGCATAAATTCATTTTCCACCATCACAAGCTCACTGAGTGCTTATGCAGGAGTTAATGAGCCATTCATTTAGTGCTGTCTCCAGCAGACCACAACCATCTCGAGCAAATTAGACTTTCGTTCTGCTTCAAGACGGCGCACGGAAAACACAACACAAAGATTTAGTCTAGGCCTCGGTGGAGGGTTCGAGCAAGCAGAGTTAGCTTGAAAAATATGGGGCAATTTAAAAAAAAAAAATGTATTTAATGCAGCTGTGATGCAATTTAACAATTACGCTATCGTGACTTCGAAGGCTTGTTTCAAGCAAGCAAATAAAGCAATAAGCCCCACAAAGCCATGATTTACAGTGAATTTAGAACAGCTAAGGGGCGTTGTTAGGCACGACGCGGAGCGGATCTCTCTGTGATCAGACACAGTCCATCCAGTCAACACAACTACCCAAGACCGCAAAGAGCAGAATGTTCATGGTGCTTCAAAAAGACTCAATCTCTCCATATAAAGGAGTATTCAGAGGAATCTTGCAGTATAAAGGAGTGAACTTGATATGTTATAAAACTTCTGCAACTTTGTCATTTTACACAGATGAATGCTTCAGTACAAGGCATTCACATGTCAATGATGACTGTTGGCTGAAAATAAACATGCCACTTGCCCAGTGAGGTAATACAAAGAAAGCAGCACTATTATTACTGCGTTGCACATTATAATTTCAGTTCGATCTTAAACCACTTATTTGGTGCGTTTAAGCACACAATGTGCTGTGACCCTGTCACAATTTAATGCAAATTTTGTAAAAAAACGAAGAAAAAACCCTGTTATTGAAAAAATGGGGGAGTTAAAATCTATATTTAACACAACAGAAAACCCACACGCTGATGTGTGTACCAGAGCATAGTGATGTTGCCCATTTCACATGCGACAGGGAGTTTCTTAAAGTAACAACGAGTGAAAGTTGGCTGTTTGATTCCAAGAGCCAGAGAGATTTGGTAAAATATCGTCATGAAAAACTAAATAATGTCTCTTTTTTTTTTTTTTTTTTACTTTATTAAAATCAGGATATCAGGGAAAAAAGTTTAGTATGATACTGTAAGAACTGTAAGGTGATGGGAATGGTTCAGGTAGAGTGAGGATGTGGTGAGCAAACAGAGTCTCGGTCAGAAGACGTCAGATGGTATGGAGCGATGAATGAGGCAGGGAGAAGGCAAGGGTTTGTTCAGCACCAGGAGTATTTTATTGTATTATTCAGGTTGACTTTTGTTTAATGTATTGTCTGTGTGGTTGATTCATAGAGACACACACAGCATGCATTGGAGTGCCAGTAGAAAGTGCAAAGAATGAGCCAAAAGGCTCAATCAATTTATAGGCAACAGGTGAAGTGGGCGTGGTCAGGTGATTGGTGGTAAGAAAGGGAAAAGGGCAGGAGTCTTTTCATAGCCGCCCCGGAATTGGGATCAATTCCTCCTAGAAAAAGACTCATTCGTCTGTCAGCTCTGGAAGCGCCATCAAACGTGATACTGGTTTCGTGTAAATCCGACTGCCAATTTGGACATCCACTGACCGGACACGACCATCCCTACCGGTCGTGACGGTGGTGACACGCCCTGTTGGCCAAGAGGCCCGAGGCAGTTGTGGGTCAAAGATCAGAACAGTATTTCCTACTTTGAGATTTTGGACTTCCCTCAGCCACTTTCCTCTGGGTTGTAGGTTAGGCAAATAGTCACGAATGAAACGTCTCCAGAAGTGGTCAGTTGACGTGCAATGCTATGCAGGATGGTGAGATGCAGTCCATTGCAGGTATTGCAAGGCTTTTTTAGGGTGCATTTATCTGGTTTATGGCAGCGGGCACAACGGTAGCAACGATCATTCTTCTCTATCCAAGTTCTCAGTTCTAATGGGCTAAACTCCTTCACTTTTGGACAGGTTCCCAAGAAGTGGTCGTTGTTGTTACAGTATGGACAGAAAGGTTGGAACTTGTGTTTACCAAAGAAGGTCATCCCTTTTCCACGGCCTCCTTGAACACTCGGCTGGCTATCCACAGTGGCTGTGTTGCTCAGGTACATAGTAGTAGGCATCACCCTTCTACATTGGCTCTTCTGGACCGGCTCTCGTTTCTCCATTGAAGCAGGGACTGAAACTTGTTGGGCAATACTCTTGGCCCTGGCTTTCACCTGGAGCCAGGCAGAGAAGTCTTCCAAGGTATATGTTTGTTCTGCGCCATCTTTCAGGATGCCACGATTCAAACAGTGCTCCAC
The DNA here is from genome assembly GCA_036326025.1 of Chrosomus eos. Taxonomy (NCBI): domain Eukaryota; kingdom Metazoa; phylum Chordata; class Actinopteri; order Cypriniformes; family Leuciscidae; genus Chrosomus; species Chrosomus eos. The sequence continues at coordinate 21,492,648 of CM070832.1, forward strand.
GAAACTGTCCCGGTAGTGAAGAGGAAGCTTGGTTAGTAGCCTGTCAACATGAGAGCCACACTGCAACTCACTTCCACCTGCACCTTCCACTGATCGCAGCATGCCGATCAATGACTGTACAGAAAGAGCAAAATCCTGGAATGTATGGTTATCTCCGATTCTGACAGATGGTGAATGAAGGATGTTGGCTAGTTCACTCTGGACCAACTGCCGTGGCTGGCCATACCTTGCCTTCAGGGCTGCCAGAGCAGATGTATAGGGAGTTGAGGCATGCATATAAGACTTTGCTAGATTGTAAGCAGTAGGCAGTCTCAAGTGGTCTATTAGAACCTGGAACTTATATTGTTCAGAGAGGTGAGCATGAATATCTAACAGATTCTCCAAAGCCATTTTAAGCAGAACAAAGTCACTTTCTCTTCCACTCTCAAAATAAGGCAGTCTTGGCTTGGGAATGCCAAAAGCAGTGGCTACTAACAGCTCCATGATACTAGCTCCCTCTGAGGTCCTTTCATTAGGCTTAAGCAAGGAAAGAGGTGCGGGCATGTTAGAAACGGGATCTGTGGGTCTTTGAATCCTGGCAGGACGAGGTCCGGTCCGCACTAAATGGAGGAACGAAGGAGGTGAAGGAGTTGTCTGCTCTGGACTAGACGTCGGAACTGCTGGGTGAATCCCTTGAACAGAAGGGAGAGTCTCAGCCTGACTCACAGGATTTACATGCTGAGGTAAGGATTGGAACGAAGTGGTTGGCTGATTCACTGGAACGGAATCGGAGACGGATATTTGAGGACTAACACAGGGAGCTTGCTGCTCTGAAACCAGGTCGACAGGTTCACCTGAATCCAAAACTCTGGAGCTCATTGAAAAAGGAGCCAACTCTTGAGGTGGTGGCAGAGCAGTTGGAGGTTCTATGGTCACTTCTCCGGTGAATGAGGTTATTAGCCGAGCCTCTTCCAATTCTCTTTGAACTCTCCGCAGCCGTCGCTGGAGAGTCAGAGATCGGGACATCCTCTCTTTCTCCGTCAAAGCTGCTTGTGCTTGTCTGTCCAGTTCTAGAGTCCGGCCATCTAGGGCTTGTTCCTCCTGGATTTGCATTTGGATCTCTTGCAATTCTCCACGTTTCCTCCTCTCCTCGATCATGGCTGCCTGTAGAGGGGTGAGCTCCACCTGGTTCCTCTTACATGAGCTTCGGGAACTTCCACTGCCATAAGTGTAAGTATAAGAGGTGGCTTTCCTCGACCTGGGTAATGACTCCCGCTTATCCCTCTTGCCTCTAGATCTTTTAGGTCTCCCCTCTCCCTGTGAGGGTGGAGCTGGTTGTGTGGCTAATTGTGGAACTGAATGCTCTGGTGATTTGGGCTGGACATAATAGTGGGTGATTTCTTCTTCCTCCACAACTACCTCATCGGCTTCGGTCTCCTCTTCATCCTCCACATCTCCATCCTCGACTCCTGTCGTGTTAGATGGTTTAGTTGCTTGGCTGTGATGAGGGAGGCTCTTTGGCTTACTAGCAGCTTTCTCAACCGGAGCCAGGAAGCCATAGCGGTCAGGTGGGTGCCTCTCCCGCCTGGATAAAGTGCTACGGGTTGTGACTGGGAGAGCCCTCTCCAACTCGCTTTCATCTTTTTCATCCATACCAATGCCTGCCATGGTAACTCTCACTCAGTCTCCGGCTCGAAGGACCATTGTAAGAACTGTAAGGTGATGGGAATGGTTCAGGTAGAGTGAGGATGTGGTGAGCAAACAGAGTCTCGGTCAGAAGACGTCAGATGGTATGGAGCGATGAATGAGGCAGGGAGAAGGGAAGGGTTTGTTCAGCACCAGGAGTATTTTATTGTATTATTCAGGTTGACTTTTGTTTAATGTATTGTCTATGTGGTTGATTCATAGAGACACACACAGCATGCATTGGAGTGCCAGTAGAAAGTGCAAAGAATGAGCCAAAAGGCTCAATCAATTTATAGGCAACAGGTGAAGTGGGCGTGGTCAGGTGATTGGTGGTAAGAAAGGGAAAAGGGCAGGAGTCTTTTCAGATACAATCCCAAATGTTGCTCTATCCTAACCAGGAATGAAGAGCCACTGCTCTAAAAGCTGAACTTTTTAGAGATTCTAAAGATTTTTGGCTTTCAAAAGGTCACAAAAGCACTATAAATGTATTGTAAAAGTTGTAAATTTGACTCATTGCAAGTCTTCTGAAATCACATGCTTTCTGTGATGAACAGAGCAAAATCGGTTTCATTTTTGTTTCATTTCAAAAAGCTTAATTTTTACCTTTCATATCAGATCAGAAATTACATTTCTCCATGTTAGTGGTGGAGGTTTTTGAAACATGCACAGTGAAACATGAAACAGTAATGCAGGTATGCTGTCATAACATCATATGATGACATGACATTTATATTGTGAGAAAACTTGTCTTCAAAATCTTAATTCACTTAGCTCTGCATATTTGGACTAGTCACTATTTAATTTGTTCATACACATAAATATACATGAACACATTTTTTCTGTGCAATGTTGCAGGATTATGGGTTATTACATAGAAAGGATGCCGTGAGAAAATACTGTGTCTGGTCACTTGAGTGATTTGTTTGTTTAGTAAAAGATGAGCTTCAACACAGGGCACTAAATAATTATCTTTTTATGATTTCTGTTTTATTAGCCTTATCCTCTTCTAAACATCTAAATATTCAGATTAAAGGCATTACTTTATCAAATGTTTACTAGTTTTGTGATATCAGCCTGATATGATATACAAAGTAGAGTTATCTTTGAAAAAGTGGGACACTGCGGGTTCTGGGACTGAAATTTGTTGTGCGTCTGTATTTTGTGGCATTCATTTTTGTTTACATACTTATGTATTTAACTAATATGGCAAAATAAGCTTGAAATTACATGTTTAAAGGGATAGTTGACCAAAAAGGGAAAATGTTGTCATAATTTACTCATTTCTATATTTAAATTTTTTTTACCCTTTTTTTTTTTCACGGAACACAAAATAAGATATTCTAAAGATTTTAGGCTTCAAAAAGATTTTTTCAATGAATGCGTTGATCCAGTTCACAAAACTGATCTGAATGATTTATTCAAGAATTAGACTTATCCGATCCGATTCAGTGAGCTGCACACAGCAGTTAACAGCTCGCTGAAGGGGAAGATTATCAGTCAATAGTGACTTAAATTTTGGTCTGTTTCTCACACAAAGTTATCATATGACTTCAGAAGGGTTGGAACATATGGCACATATCAAATGGACTTTTATGATACTTTAATGGTGTTTTTACATCCTTTTAGAAGTGTGAGAGCTTCAATTATAATATTTCAGATTTTTTACTTTATTTTTGAATAAGCTATCCCTTTAAACGTGACCTTCTAGTGTGAAAATATGTGACAAAGAACTGAAGTTACCTGTCATTTATATTCTGACTACATCAATGAATGTTTTGTTGATGGTTGGTTTAGCTCATATATTGAGGCACATACCTATAGATCTACACACACACACACACACACACACACAACACACACCACACACACAAAACCAACACACACACACACACACACACACACACACACACACACACACACACACACACACACACACACACACACACACACACACACACACACAACACACACACACACACACAACACACAACACACAGGGGCAGAGTTCATGGTTCAGTGAGGCATGATACACACTTTAATACGTGTCAGAAACAGTTTACTTCTGAGCACTTTGGCTCAAAGTTAATACAGTCTAGCAAATATCATCCTGGCAGACATTGGTAGCCTTCTCTCTTATACACACACTATCACTTTCCTATGTCTATGTATATAACACAAGTCTGTGTATATGCATTCTCCCTACATGTTTAGTGAACTTCCAAATACTCTTTCCCATCATGGGTTATAAATAAATTTGAGCAAATACATAACCAGCCAGCGTTCAACACTATCTGCTTGCCTTAGCTCGATTCAAAACGGTAAGCTTGTAATAATGTTTCTAATTCCAGTGGTACTGGTGGAATTATGCTGGAAATTCGAGCATGACTTCGCGTCATTACGTCACATCTGTACACATAAAGAAGGCGTCTCGGCTACTAGGCTATATTGCATGTGAGGATGTTGGAGGTGGAGATTTATAGCCTTCTCTCACAGCACTTGATATAATTAAACACGTCAGTGTTGTGTAAGTATAGGCACATTGGCAGTTTTTTGTGTGCAGTCAAGTTCGGGTGTGTGTGTGCCGTGTAAACGACCATTCTCACCGATTCGCTTGTTGTGTTTTGCAGAGTTGTGACAAGTTTTATAGACTCGATATTGTTTCTTATTCAAAAGTGGTGACCGCCCAACTGAAAACATCTTCCCGTGCTCCTGGGACTTGCTTCTGCCAATACTAACACGCTGTTGTGAGCAAGACATGCTGACTGCTGTACAATATAGCATACAGGTCTGATCATACTGATCATGGCTGATTGATTGGATGTTTGATCCGGGGAGTGATTTGTTTCATGCACTTAATGTGGAGCAGTAAATGACTTAAAAAGCACTTTTGGTTGCCAGCAACTTCAAGAATCATAAATCATTAGATTTCCCCGTGAATGGATGGATGGGTTTTTCCTGAAATGTTCCCCTTCATTCCTTCCTCTGGTTCCCCTCATAACCCCTGAGGTCTCACAGTATGGAGTAAACTATCTGTCGAATCCACTTAGAGTTTATTAAGGACACACACATACCCCATTGTGAGTTAACTCTAATTACTGGAGCTTGATTTGTAGCAGTTTACCGGTAAGGTCATTGGTAAGATGTGTGGAGATGTGAGAGGATTCATTTAAATTCACTTTAGTTTTATGAACATTGATAAAAAGACATGCTTTTCACAAATGGTTTCTGCTCTATTGTTTATTGTCAATATCTTCAATAATCACAGTAACAGTTGATATAACTCTACAGATTGATCATTGATTGGGGAAATAAATGATTCAGTTCTCTGAAATAACAGAAGCTAGTCTTAAAGTGTTTTGTGTTCAATAGGCTCTTTCTGTGCTGTCAAGTACTTTAGAAAACAATTTTGACATCCCTCAGTTTGTAAAACTGTCATGTAGAGTAATGCACGTACAAAGGAAGCCTTTAGGGCAATACATTGCACTATGAAAATGTCAAAATACACAGAATTTCTTATGGTAGGCTACATGATACTAGTGTGATGAAATTGCATACTTACCTCATCTGTGCAACGTTATATTCAATTCATCAGTAACTCCTCCCATAATCACACAGATCCATGCAAGAATACCACAAAGGAACTGCTTCTATCAAGCAAAATTTGCAGAGAAAATGCATAACCAACACACATCTGTAGGAAAGTGTTTTAATCTGCACATTTCTACTCGGGTGGTTTCAGGGTGATTGTATAGGTCGTTTTGGCTTCTGTTCAATGACCGCTTACTAATTTATTAAGCTGATGAATGTACTTTTGGGGGCATAAAAAAAAAAAAAACACCCCAGTGCTATTTTAGGATCCGTAATGTGATGTCATCAGGGACTGCGGTTAGCAGATATTGCTGTAGTATTACCTCATTTAACTCATGCCTGAATCGAATGTCAGACTTGCAAAAACTCTTATGCATGACTCACCAAGAAACGTTTTATTTACGGCAGGTGAGATGGTCAATGACATCAAGGGATTTAAGTTTTTCATATTATGGGATGTCTCTTTGTCCTTCTTGCATAGTTGTCATTAATCCAAACGCATTGCAGCATTCAGCATGTAATGATTTCTGAGTGCTGGTCTTGTGCTGAGAGCAGCTTGTGGGATCTGGACTGTGAGTAAGCAAACAGAGCCTGTTTCACATTTTGATGTGCCGTTTATTTAGGGCTGTCAACAGTCTGTCATTCTGACAAGCACATTCAGTGGAAGGAGAATAAATTCAGCGGGAGAAATGCCTGAACAGATTCAAGGTTTGTGGAAGTAACCATATTGCAGAGACACTTTGATCGTTGTTGTTTGTGTAGGTGTGAAAGTGTGAGTTTGTGTACAATTATAAAAATACTATTATTTTTGGACTTTTCAATGACACTTTACAATTCTTGAGATGCTGAACAGCAGATTTAAAAAAAAAAATCCTGCTAGCATATTCAGTGAATCCAGAGTGGATTTCATAGTATATTTTTATTATATTTATTGTTTAAATATATAATACTAATTCATTTTTTATTTGTTTCTGTGCATAGATGAAACTAATTCATTAAACTTTTTAAATGTAAACATTTTTAAATTAAATTAGAGCACACTAAAAAAAAGTCTGTAAAAATAGAGCCCAATGTTCTGTGATAATATGAAGGAATTTTCCATATTCATTTTCACAGGTCTTTTCCCCATATTTTGATTTACACATTGTATTGTTTTGTGTTTTAGGGTTAAAGGAAAAATATGTAAACTAGCAGAAAATTACCAGTACCTTGTCCATTGTTCTACAGAAAAAAAAAAAAAAAAAAAAAAATTATATATATATATATATATATATATATATATATATATATATATATATATATATATATATATATTATATATATATATATATATATATATAATTTCATTATATTATATCCAACAAGTTAATCAAATTAATCACAATTTATTGCATGTATATTTGCTGATAAAAGCTCACAAATAAAGATAGACGTTACACTTTTGCCGCAGATTAATTTCAGTATAACTTTTTTTGCATTAACCCAATAAATTGACAGGCCTAGTTTAAAATAAACTCGATCAGGAATATTTATTCATGCTTAATACAGAGCAAAAGCAAAGCTTTACCATAGTGTTTGAATTGAATGATCATTTATACTTAACATGAAGTAATGGAAAATATGAAAATCTTTCACTCAATTCAGAAAGGCAGCTGAAAGTAGGCACACGTCGTTGTGTCTGTTTCTCCTCTCGTCTCTCATAAGGAGAAATCTCGGTTTGATTTATCCTGTTTGAAACAGACGGTGACACTTATATCATCTGTCTTATTGCTATGGTCCCTCCAGGAGCAGGAATCTAAACACAGGCGGTATACACCTCTGCCTGCAGTGAACAGCACTGTCAGATGCAGGAAATGTTCTCCAGAAAACCTGTCTGCACTCCCATGAGCTCTGCTCTCAAGGGAACATATCAAGGGGCTTTTAGGGTAATATTCATGGATGACTGAAAATAGGACTTTTTTTATAATAAACTTTGGGAAGCATAGTAAAAATTCATTTCAGGTCATCATCAGCAAGTTGGGTGGCATGTTTATAGACTGAGGTAACCCCAGGTCGTGTGAAGCTGTTTGCCTGTGCTTAGACTCATTCTCCTCAGAGTGTAGACAGCTTGAACTCGAGCTGCCGGAGCTTCGGTTCTCATCTGGCAGACTTTACCTGTTTTCCATTCCAAGACTGAAGACTCATGACCTACTAGTGTCTTCTCACTGCCCTATTAGTCAAACGCCACTCAAATATAAACCACCTGTCCACTAGCATTACCACTAACTCAGTCACAGTGGATGGGAGGTCCTGATTATTATCCAAATAAATGGATGTAGCGGTGTCGCCTTTGAGCTTTATTGGAGGGTTGTCGCATTTTAATATAAATGCATTTTTTAAACATTTTTTCAAATTAAACCATAATTTTCATAAATATTATCTTAAATTATGGATTTATTAAAAAAAAAGTATTGTCATTTTAAGAAATAAAGACATTTTCTCATGCAGCAAACAATGCAAAAATGTACATGTTTTCCCTCAGCCGCTGAAGTTTAAATTTGCATGAGGAATCCTAGATTAGATCCTAGATTAGAAGTTTTACAGGCTTCATTATCCTGGAGATGCAATCAGAAGTTCCAATCATCTTCAGTTCCAGTTCATATATACTGTACACACATCAGGCCTGCCAGAAGATGGCGAAGCTAACCCCAGACTTACACACACTCTGCTTATGCCATTTGACCAAACAAGGAAGACTTCTGCACCAATTTCTCATTCATCACTGGAACATGCACATAAACAATAGTTGTTTTTAACACATGTACTAATGCCCGAAGCCTTGTTTGTGTGTTCACCTGTACTCTGTGGTCTCTTATATTTCAATTTTCTCTCATCCATGATGTCTCTGAGGATGGCATTCATTTGAAGTTTTTTATGTATACTTTTGCTGGCCCATGTATAAAGAAGTGTCATGCTTTTATGGACCAGAACTGCTTTGTGTTTGTTATGATAATGCATTACACAGATTCCTCTATGATTGTTTTGTCATTTACTCATGAATGGAACATACGACTTCACCAGTGATTTGAGCCTTGTTTCGTTTGGCAGATGTTCCGGGTTGTGAAAGGGTCAGTAGAATGAGCTTTGACAACCAAAAAAGGCCAGAGACATGTCCACATTTAACATGTTATAAATCCTAGCAGACACAGTCTAAGTACACCTTCATAATGGATTCTTGAGCTTTCTGTGGTTTTGAGTCCAGTAAATTCGGGTAATAATTTGTAAGTGTTCCTTGTAGAGACTGTAGTCATCATTTAGATGAATTAACTGCTGTAATATTCTGATATCTCATCCATTTTACAGTGTTGTAACAGCTGTGATAAGATTTTAACGCAAAGCAGTTTTTCCCAAAAAATAATAAAAATGCTGTGTCATGCAGCAACCAATCAGAACAGCATGTGGACGAGTCCTTGTATGGTTTTCCTTGTGGAACCTGAGGGATTTGTCAGATAGTAGCCCATCCAATGTTTTCAATTATCAAATATCAGTCAATTTCTCCTTGTCCATTTTTTATGTTCAATATAAATGAGGTGTTGGATTTTTGCAAGAAAAACAAGCATTGCATTAGCATTCAAATTGTATTTATATATTTATTTTTGCGTTGCACCTGGTTAGGAGGACACACTAACATGGCTAACAGGGATATAACAGGTACTATCTTATAATTTATCTTTATGAACCCTTAATTTCCATAAAAGTTTTTGAATGACTATTTTATGACCTTTTTTCTCTTATAATTCAAACATCCCAAATGATTCATGAAAAGTACATTTCGAACCCAGCAGGTTAATAAATCTGCATCAGCTATCTGAAATAATAAAGTTCAGAAAAACATCTGCATTAGATTTTAAGATGAATAGTCATTACCCGGTTTCTGATGGATTTTCCAAGCCTCAAGAAAGTTTGATAGAACATACGGTCTTTCAGAAAATTTTGTGCAGCAACGTGCGCTTTGTTCATTTGAATGTCAAAGAGACAGGGGGTTATCTCATAGAGGAGATTATGGGGTGTATGTTTTTATCTCTAATGACCTTTACCTCAAACGAATCTTTTACTTCAAAAACCATAAAAATAATACATAAATTGTCTCTATGAGTGAATTCATACATCTTGGTGTGATTATGGCCAAATGCACATTTGCGCCCAGTGCACATTACACAAGCAGCCTTCTAAGGGTCCAGTACAACAGATCTCTCACTGGACTTAGCCCGTTAAAATGTGCTTTGTCTTGTAGTGTAATAACAAGCACACAGACACCTCTAAAATAATGAGTAATTTGAAAAAACTGCTATCTATAAGTTCACAGATCTCGTTTTCATCGTTACGGGTTTCGGTTTGGTGTCATCCTCAGTTTGTTGGGTTCCATGCTGCAGCAGATTTTTGTTCATGTCTGACATGAACAGAAATTGTGTGTCCCAAGTAATTTGTCAAACACGCTGTTGTGTTCCGGGTTCATCTCATGAAAATGTAAGTACAATCTGTGTTTCGTTGGAAGGATGAAATTAATTCTGTCGTGCCTTGATCAACTCATTTGTTTCTTCTTGCTCACAATTCACTAAAAGGCTCTACGTTCTGCCTCAGATGCTGCAGGTTTTACACATGCCAAAAAGTGGTTAAAAGAGGTTAAAGAATTAGAATAGTGTGCAATATTTGTTGACTTACAATTGTCAACCAATAAAAAAAATTACATTACATGCAGATTAAGTAGTCATCCATCATCATCATCATCATCCATCATCATCATCATCGCAAAATAAATAACTACATGGAAATTATTTTAGAATTTGAATCAGTTACTTAATTTTCAATACAATTAGTAACTATGGTGCAAATTGGGTTGAAATGAGAGATTAATCTGCAGTGTGATACAACCAGCGTCTGTGTATTAAACAACAGCGGATGAAAATAAACCGAAACATCCTAATTTACATAACCGAGTCCAAAACATATACCCCCAGTTTTACAGACTGTAAGCCTAGTCTCAGACTAAACTGCATGTTTTAACTGAAAGCAACTTGCAGTGATGTACAGTATCTTAAAATATGTCAGTGGCGTGCCATTGTTTTGTCTCAAGATGCACATCAGTAATGTTTTTTTTTTCTAAGGCTTGTTTATAAAAATGACTCCAATGCCCTAAATGAACTAACTAAGGCCTAATCTTGTCTTAATCTAAGGTCTATCTGTGAAACCAGGTCATAGAATCGGTGAATCTGTTAAGTTAGTAGACCTGCTTGTTACTCCCCAACACTGTTTCTGTCTGCACTGTTGTTGCATTGTTGCTCTAAGTACATAGGCCTAGGCTCCAGCGTGGCTGTTGGATCATGATTCTTGTCAGCTGTCTGTGGATTCAAAGTGCTATTTAATGGTAGGACATTTCCGTTTTTGTGTTCCACTGCTCAGTGTTTTTCTATGTAAACATACGCTTGATGAACGTCTTTGACATTTCGCTACATCTTGCTGCTCGTTCAGCGACTCGTGCGTGAGAGCTCTGCGTTTTCAACTAAAATAATTTATTTTTTACATGTAGCACAGCTCATCTGTCAGTTTCAAAACATTAGGCCGTTCCGATTTGATTAAATTCCTCAGCTCTGTGTCTCGCGTTTTTAAATGCAAAAACAGTTCTGTCACGGTCCTTTGAAAGCAGAAATAGGGCATGACTGATGGCATGTGTAATTCATGTTAAATATAAAATAGACAAGTCAAAGTTCATTGGTCTGCACAGGTTTACTTGCAGTGTGTTGCTGCACATTGTTACAAAACAGAAAGAGGATAGCAATTCATTATTCCTGGCACATCATAATCAATTTAATTTGTGGGCACTGGGCATTATTTAGACAGCCGTATGAATGTGACTCCGAATGATAAGGCCATAGCGCACGCATTTTCCCACAGTGGGTTCTTCTGTCATTATGGAGGAACTGTCTTTGTTGGGTTGTATCAATTATTTCCAGTAGTTCTTTGTCAGCTCTGTGGTGGTCTATTGTTTGGCTCAGACGGGGTCTTAAACAAGAGGGAGATACTCATACATTTTGCATGCTAAGAGACTTGATAGCTGATATATTCTTTCTCTCGCTTTCTGTTTTCCCTCATTCTCGATCTTTATTATTCAAAAGCATTTCATTGTTAATGAATTCTCATTAATACCTCTATTATCAGGGCAATTATGCTCGGTTGATTTTAGACCCAACTTTCGGAGAGTAACAGAATTGCTTTCTGAAAGAATGGTTTTGGAAAGTTGTAATTCTCTCTAAATAATTATAGAAATGTAGGGTATCTATCTGTCTGTAAGTGTGCTTTTTTGTTCTTGAATTGATGAGCTGTTTAGATAAGTGTGCATAAATACATTTATTTTCAGTAGTGTCAATTCTCTAAAGATAAAGGGATCAACCAATTTAAAGGGCACCTATTATGCCCCTTGTCACAAGATGTAAAATAAGTCTCTGATGTCCCCAGAGTGTGTATGTGAAATTTTAGCTCAAAATACCCAACAGATAATTTTTTACAACATGTTTGAATTGTCATTGAATTATGGAAGCAGAATAGTCTCAATTATAATTCACGCAAAAAACATCATTCACACATGCAGTAAACAGAAATGAATTGATCAACTGCACATACCTCTGCTCAGCCATGAACTGGTCGAAAGCTGATGACGTAACATGCAGGTAGGCCCGCCCTCACGTGATACTGATTGGTCGATTGATAAGCTTAAATCTGATTGGCTAAAGAGTACGAGTGCTCTGTGTTACGAGTAAAGCACTGCCAGGAAAGTCTCAAAAACACACACACACAAATCCAGCGCGATTCGTACGTGAGTGACGATTTGCACATTCACATTCAAGGATAAGCTCGTACATTTTAAACATTTAAAGGTTTTTGTGCACAGTTATATATATACGAATTGTGTTTTGCATTTGTGAAATGTATTTTATGAATATTTAAGTTTATTTTGCGCATGTGAATTGCTTTTTGTGAATACACATTTCTTTTACGCACGTGAATTTTTTTTGTGAGTACGTGAATTAGGTTTCATGCATGTGAAATTGTTTACGCATGTGTGAATGATGTTTTTTGCGTGAATTATAATTGAGACTATTCTGCTTCCATATTGAATTGTCAGTTTTAGTGTGTATCCCTTTAAATGTAAATGAGCTGTTGCTGCCGGCTCAGAGGGCGGAGCCTCATGAGCTTGCGCTCAGTCAGGACAATCTCATCTCACAGAATGATAATATCAGAACAGAAACTCTCAGTAGCGGTGTTCATTTCGAGTCGGAATGGTAATGCCCGCAGAGTCAAAGAATATATGTTGTATGGAAATAGAACAGGTATAGTTTAGTTTAATTACGGTTAAAACTTATTTGTCATCTGCTTTCATCCACTATTAATACAAGCCTGTTGTATTGGACACTGTCCGAATGATGGCTAAAATATACTGATTAGTTTAATGAAGTTTATTGTACATCACACAAAAGATGAAGGTTTTACTCCAGAAAATCACAGTAAGAGCTAAATAAACAGTACAAGAAGTGCACATTAAAGTCTTATCCATAAACTCTTTCTCTCCCTTTCATTATCTTCAACATACGGCGAATTACACAAAACACTTGTTACAACTAACAGTAAACAAATATATTCACACCTTTTCAGGTTTTTTTAATAAACTGGTAAACTTTATATCCGTAAAACGACTCAGATGAACTGTAATAAAGTGTGCACTCTCACTTTAATTTCTGCCGTGATCACTGATCATCAATAACAGCTCCGGAGACTGGATGATGAACAGTTGGTACTGATCCATCCTCGAGTAACAACGAGAGTAAATGAAGACTGCTATGTTCATTCTTACATCCAACAACAAAACACCTCAATCGCTTAGAAGACATTCTTGTCTACAGCTGCTCCGGCATCAAAAAACAATGTTGGACTGTGTACAGCTCACTCAGGGTGGGCAGTGTTGCCAACTTTTTTCAACGGAAAGTAGCTAAGGCCTTCCCTAAAAGTCGCTAAATGTCGCTAGATGACGATTAAAACCGTGGAAGACGATCAATTAGCATATTCATGACGTCATCGCGTCGTTCTTGTTCTGCCTGCCTATGTGTTTTCTCTCTAAATTCATGCTCACATACTGTATTTTAATATCATATCATATAATATAGCCAAATGTCCAATAAAGCTTTTCATTTCCTATATTATGTTTTTTGTCAGACAATGGAACAAGTAGACTCTATGGTATAGTGAATGACAAAATTTTGTAGGATATGTTAAAAATATCTGAATGGAGAGAGTTGGGGAACTGGTTGAAAGCACAAGAAAAAAAAGGAAATAAAAATGGTCAAACTACATTTTTTAAATATAAAACAACAGAAGCAGATACGTGATAAGTCCGTCTGGAAAAAAAAACTGCTGTGTGCTCAACAGAAGAATGATCCGCACGCTGCTCCTCTCACCCATCACCCATTCACTGAACAGGGGAGATGCAGAGAGAGAGAGTGACGGCAGGGAGAAAGCAAGAGCTCGCGCTCGCGCTCGCACTCGCACTACTGACAGCATTTGGAGGTTACTGAGGTTTGTCTGAAAAAGTCGCTAGATTTGTCGCTAGTCGCTTTTTTTAAAAAATGTCGCTAAAGGGGTCTGAAAAGTCGCTAAATATAGCGACAAAGTCGCTAAGTTGGCAACACTGAGGGTGGGTCTATGCTCATATTGTAGTGTCAGGCAACAGTTGTGGGCGGGGCTTGTGCAAAAGTACGTCACATTGCCCCGAATCTGAGAACGTCATGTTCTGAGACAGTGCTTATGATTTATGGGGATTAAAAAATAAAGCACTTGGTGAATTTTTATCATTATAGGGTGGTTGTGTACACACACTGCTAACACACATTTATGTTCAAACACCATGTAAAAGTGAATTTTGCATAATAAGTGTTCTTTATAAAAAATAATCACATTTATAAAATAATCACAGCTTTAGAAATAATCTGGCAGATGAGCAGCTGCTAATATACTGTACAGCATTAATGAATCTAAAAAATAACAACAAAAAAAGTCAGCTCTTCCCCCTATGATTCTACAAAAGCAAGCAATGAAGGTGAAATAGAGATCTCCTAAATTGGTGAAGTCCATGCTACACAAAATGATTAAAAAATCTGTCAAATTCAAAGTGGAAACCTTTGCTCTACTCTAATTTTTGCTCTATTTTTTCATTTTATTAGCACTTGGGAAACCAAGGTATGGCAGCTGGCATACTTAATGAATACTCCTTCTAAAGACTCATTCTCACCAGCCATTCCTTCACTTTTTATCATACTGATAAACAAATGATATCTATACCACCTAATGAGGAGCAATTTTTTGACTAATAGCTATTAAATAGCATATTACGGTACATTTCCCTGATATCACATCCCTTTATAGTGGGGTTGTATACTATATATATATATCCCCTATTTTTTTTTTTTTTACCAAAATGATGCTTGATTGGTGAGCTGCTCTGAAACCGACCTGGTATTTATGCCTGCTGAACGTTGATTTAACTGACTGCATAATCTGCCCACAAATTTACATAGCAAATCATAGTATTTGAGGCTTAGCAGTCTCTGATTCAGGGTCTTTATGCAATCACAAGCTTTTTTACTGCAATGTCAGAAGTTACAATAGATACAATTATAAGTAACTATGCCCCTGATTTTAGCAGATCCTAGTTTGAGACCAGTAGTTTTAGGGATTGATATGGATTTTTTTTTTTCCTGTGGTGGAAAGATGTAGAATGGTTTAAGATGAAAGCACTGGCTGTGATATCAGTGAATATGATTTTCAGTGTCAAGACAAAGAACTGTTCTTTAACTGTGCATAAAAGTATCATTAGGTTACCTGATTTAAAGGGTTAGTTCACCAAAATCAATTACTCGTTCCAAACCCATAAGACTTTCATCCATCTTCAGAAACCAAATTATGATATTTGTAACAATATCTGACAGATTTCTGTCCCTCAGTTGAAAGCTCGAACGTACTTGCTTGGCGTGCGAGAACCAATACCCCCAACTCCTTCTGTAGCTTCAGCGGTTTCAAGATGAAATCCAACAGAAGCCTGTGACATATTTGTTTATAAGCTTTGGATGGAGCAAGTTATTTCAGATGTGTTGAAGTTTGAAATTCTTGTCAAGTGTTGAGCCATTGGCAGCTAAAATTACACTTACAATGTTTTTTACACATCAAAGATGAGTTATTCATTTGTTGATGCGAATGTCTCAATACAGATAAGAGAGTGGTACTTCAGACTTTGATTCTTCTTGGGATCAAATAGGTCCGACTATGTTTGTTTGTGTGCCCGCAGGTCCAAGGCAGTATGAACCAGACTGATGTTCTGTCTCCATGCCAACTGAAGCTTCAGGTCGAGCTACACCTAAACCCTCCTGTCAGAAGGTGACCTCTCTGCCCCAATCCAATCTCTACAGGGTGAGTGACCAGAGTATTGCACATACACCGTGACAGCACTGTTGAAATGCATTTTTTTGTTCCCTTCTTTATTTTTAAGATAACTTTTTCTTGCTTAAGTTTATTGTTCTGTTATGAAATTTCAGCATATGTGAGCTTTTTCAAATGGTAGTGCGAGGAATTTGATGGGGAATAATGATAATGAAAATAACTCATTCTGATGCCTGTTTGAGTTCAGACAACTCACTTTGTGCTGATTATTACGGAAAGGCCATTAAAGGTCATATAAGTTCGATTAAAGGAAATGTCAGTGAGATCAACATGACATCATGACTTTTGCGTAAACATACACGCCACTTTCAAGTCAAGTGGCGTGTTATCTATACGCATTTTGAGCTATCCGCGTGTATGCGTGTATGTCTAACGCCGTTAAATGTCCGAGCGAAACGAAGAAAAACCTAGATCTACATCTGGCGAGTGATATTTTTTGTCCTAGGATGGTAGGGGAACACTTATTAATGGTATTAACCCCAGTGACGGGTAGGTTTAGGGACGGGGTTGGGGTAGGTCATATATATTATATATATATATATATATAATATATATATATATATATATATTATATATATATATACAGTAATGCAACGTTAAGTCAACGGCGTTCATAAACACGCTGAAAAGCGATTATGCGTGTTGATAGCACGCCAAAAATGGAAATACGAATTGACGTGTCATACAAACGCTATTTCATGAGATCAGTCTGGTGAGAGAGACTTTTTGTAGAATAATTCAATCTTCATGTTTTTTAAACCTCTCTTTGAGTCACCCAGTGTGTCTTTCCATGTACAGGGGTTGGACAATGAAACTGAAACACCTGGTTTTAGACCACAATAATTTATTAGTATGGTGTAGGGCCTCCTTTTGCGGCCAATACAGCGTCAATTCGTCTTGGGAATGACATATACAAGTCCTGCACAGTGGTCAGGGGGATTTTAAGCCATCGAAGGTATCGAAGTCACGGTATCGATATCGGTATATAAAACTTTGTTACGATACCCAGCCCTACTGTTGCCTTTCTTTGTATTTGTACATGGTTATATTATGTTCAGGAAAAGTATACTGTAACATTGTGTAATTGTATTCAAATCCACAGCTTTTATGCCTTTGTAAGGCCTTCTAACTCGATCCAATGGCGGTATTCGATTAGAGGTGAAGGTCTCACGCATGTTCCGTCTTATCTCATGGCAAAGAGATTTTTAATTAAATGCAATACATTTTATCTTATATATTAACTCGTTTCATCTGACTCCATAAAATGAAAAGGTTTTTCAATGATATCTGTGCATCATTAAATATACGTTAATGTTTGACTATTCCTTTTAACTCCAATGAAAATAAAGTCAAAGTCTGTTAGAATAATCAAATATAACAATTTATTATGTCAGGTAAATGTATTATTACAATTCCATAATCAATTGAAAGATAATCAATGCAAACAATCAAATGTTCTAGAACAAAGAGGAAAATCCTTTACCCGACATTGTATGGCTACGTGAGCTGAGAGTCGCGAGACCCTCAACCACACGGGCTAATCTGAATACAGAAAAAGGCCCCGATCTTCTAGCTGCATTTCCTTATATACCCAGACCTCATTTCATATGTAAACAAGAGTTCACAGTGGAAATTTACTGTGTTCCCCCCCCACCCCCCCCCCCCCCCCCCCCCCCCCCCCCCCCCTAGACTTACTGGGGGCAGAAGTTGACCATTTGTTAACAGTGGTAATTTGCATTCATAAATTTACACCTTTTGGGAGTAGGACCATAGAGACCACATTCCTTTGTGTGCCAGATATCCCTAAACTCTTAAAAACCTTATTTCCTTTTGTTTTACTTATTTGGAAATGAGACATTATTACCAGTCACCCTGAGACCTTTAAAATGATACTAAACAATAATCATTCACATTAAACCCATATAAATTATTGTGTGAGTGTGGGCGATCTCTGTAAGAGTGGGGGATGTGGGGAAGGAGTGTATGTCGTTTCTTTCAGTCTTACAGATCCCTCCTTGACCCCGTGGGTCACATTCAGACACTTAAGGGGTCATAGTAAGACGTTTGTCGTAATCCTTGGTGTAACTCAACAATTGTCTTTGCAATGTTATCATCTGTAGAAGCCCATAGGGCTGTGTTCACCTGCAGAACACCTGGTCTCACCAGGTGTATGTAGCATGAGTCCAGCAGGTGGATGAGGTGTTCAGGCTTTCTTCCGGTGTTCCAGTGATGTGAGCAAAGTTCATAGAGTCAATCTGGACCTTTTGACTTGTTCAGTTGACGTGTCATTCCTTCATGGAGAAACTTCCCTTTCTCTGGCATCTTCCCCAGGGCGATAATCTGTCCCTTCTTGACCAATCCTGTCACCTCCAGCGGTGCGGTTGTCTGGACAGACCTCAGTGGGTGAAGGGGCTCTTCTTGGCTTCACACTGCCTTGTGTGAGACATCTGAAAAGCATCTTAAATGTCCGCTTTACGATTGAGCACATATGAACTTGAACTCGTGAAGAAATGCATTGAAACGCATAATGCAACAAAACAAAATCATGTCATGTTCAATGTAAAATACCATGTTCTTGTCAGCAAGTGTGAATGGTACATCTGTTTCATATGTTCCTCAAGGTCCTGACTGGTAAGGATGTCTCATATTAAATATCCAATTCTTAAATATATATATATATTTTTTGGTCTGAATTATACAAAGGAAATGCAGCAAGAGGTCAGTGTAATCAAAGCAATGAAATAGATTCTGTGGATCAAGAAGTCATGTAATAACAACAATACTATTCAATAAATGCATATGTATATAATAATCAGTGTTTGTTCAGGAATCTTCCAATGCAAGCCACTTATGCAGATATAAGGAGTGACTTGGAACATGTTTAGTCATACGAGAATGGAGATTGTTCATTCCTTGCAACAGGTGTGAGAGAGTGTGTGTTTGTGTGAGGGTGTGTGTGCGTGTCTGTGTGTGAGTGTGAGAGTTTGTGTGAGAGAAAGAGAGGGAGAGAGTGTGTGTGTGTGTTTTTTGGCTATGAGTCACAGTCAATGACAGTGTTAAATTGTAAAATTCTGTAATTGATTGAAGCGCTCACACTTCAGATCTATTTGTTATTTTTGATGTTTCTGTTATTAGTGGTTTGTTGAGAAATCATGGGCCCTATGATTTTCCAACCACCCCAATAACAATCAGAAAGTTTAAACATTTTGAAATTTAATAGCAGGTCTGCCTCTGCTTTAATTTTGTTTTTGCATCATTGATTTGTGACTGTAGCCATTCATATGTATATTACAGTGTTTTCACATGAGTTGACAGAGTGTTGTGAATAGCGTATGCTATGTGTGTCTCTGTTAGACGGTCATCATGGGATCCGCTTTCCCATCCTATGTGTTTGAAGCTATCTGGATCTGTTAGTGTGAAGATGCACAATAGATCTTTAGTGAAGTGACACTTTTGGACTCTACGTCATCTTTATCTTCTCATGATGTGTAGTGTTCAGCCTGGATAGACTTGGATCTATTCCAGGTGATGATGATGCGAAGGTGTAGTGATGGAGGAGTGCGTTCAGTGTTCATGTCTAGGAGATGGGTGGAATATAATCTATAACAATTGTGTTGCAAATTTAGTTCCAGTTCTAAACTGGGAGGCCATGCTAATGTAGTGATGTGCTACTGTGAGATGTAAATGGCCTCTTGAATTGTCTTTTCACCCATCTCCCGAGTCTCAGGTTATGTTCTAACAATCGTGAGGTCCGGCCCGTCCTGGCATCCGTCCTCCGAGGAATTGTAGAAGTAAACCTGACAGAAACAAATGCAGAGAGAACCACAGTTAATTCTGATGTTTTCAACAGTTTCAAATTCAGACATGTGGAATTCTTTTGCTTGCTCCATTATCATGTCCATTGCAATTTTAATTCCTGTTGTCACATGAAACCAAGTTTCATTGACCAGGTCTGAATTATTGCTGTTGTTTTAGTGCAGTGTGTGACACTTTAAAGCTGCTCTTGCAGTCGAGCCTTCACAGTCTGCTGTGTCAAAGCATTAGAGATCCCAGTTTTCGGGTTTTATAAGTTACTTTCATTACAGCCAGATCTGTGGGCATAAATTAGTTCACCTGTTTTGGTGTGGTGTCGTTCACACATTTGGTTAGTGCAGATCTCTTGTGACCTGCAAAAGGCTGTGGTACTTCTGTTCGATGTTTAGTTCACACCCTCCTTGTAAATATGCGTCCTTGATCAGTTTGCTATTACCTGTGCCACACTTCTGAGAGTGTTTTTTAAATGTAAAAAATAAAAGCACACCTCCGTCCGCCCTTTTGGCACTGGGTAGTAGCTCAAGGAAATCGAATTGTAAGGATTAATGTCTCAATTCTCTAATTAATGCCCTGCTTGGTGTGGCGATTACAATATAATGTGTATTATAATTTGAGTTATAATACAATTATATCATATTTAAGAATATAACTGAAATTATTTTATGTCTGGTCTCCGAAGAGTCTCTGCTTGTTCTCATATCAATACATTTGGATATGAAAAGGCTTTCTGGCTCAGGCTGATAAGATGTACATTTGCTGTTTTCCTTTTCTGTTTGGTAGGTTTCGAATACATTTTCTTTTCATCTAGTCTTTTTAAAGACTATAAGAAAGCCAAGTGGCCATTTTAACGTTTGTTTATTCCTTTGAACTCTTAATTTTCGTTTATTCCGCTCAGATCAGGAAGCTATATCGCTCTGCAGTCTTTCTCTCAAGGCTGCACGACACACCCCCGTCAGTTCCAATAACCAATTCAGAGGTAATTTGACTAAATATCTGGGATCTGCCGCATTATACGTGCAATCAGAGATATCTTTACAAGTCCCCTTGAATGCCTCCTCTAGAACTTAAATCAATGTGTCACTTCAGTAGGGACGATTGACCACCAAGAAAGAGGACAGTTTATCAACTCAACTTCCCTTAAAATGGCTTTAGGCCAAGCCCGTGGTCTTTAAACCACGCACGTTTATCCAAAGCGATCACTGACCTAAAACAGTGGATATGGACACACCCAAACCTAGGTTGATTAAACAGCGTTTGCTGATTCTAGTTGGAAATAACTTGTCCCCTCATTCAAGTACACTTAAAATGGTATCGGATATTAGCCCTCGCTAATCTGACGCGAAAGATGTGGAAATATACGAATCCAATTATCCAGGGAAAAAAACAGTCTTTCAGAGTCATTCAGAATTAATTCAAACGTAACCATTTACAAATTTTGTATGCGAAACAGCTCCCATAGAGTGGAGAGGTAAAATGTGACAGATTGAATGAATTCAATAAATTTTGATTTTAAACTATTAAGCTATTTGCTATTGGGCTGCTACCCGACTAGCAAATGACGCTAATAGCTGAAGGCCTTGAGTGACCAAAGTTGTTAGATCAGAAAGATTTTTAGATGCATTTGAGCTTTGGTTGCTTGCAGAGCGCTGGTTAGAGTCGTCTGAGTGTGATTGTCTGCGTTTTATGAAATAGGGTGGAGGTCTTCCTCTCCCCAGTGTCCAGCACTTTTCCTCTGTATGGCCTGTTTTGTGACAGGAATTACAGAATCTGTTCAGTTTTCTAGAGTGTGGCTTTCTGGATCCTCCTGCAAATGGATCATTTTCATGACATTCTAACACAGCTACTTCACAAAGTATTTGTTTGCGTGACTCAAGTCTTGTTGCCCAGCTAACAATACCTTCGAATGTATTTTGTGCTGGAGAAGCTCCATACGTGAGCGATTGCTGTACACGCGGCCCTGCATTTGTAAGCAGTAATTCAAGGAGAGTTACATTGTTGTGGTTAACACCTTCAATTCCTGAATACTCCTCAAAAAGTTCAAACATATTTTCTGCATATGTCTCAAACGATTCTTCCGTACTCTGTTTCCGATTGAAAATCAATTCCCATCCAACAGGACTACAACCACGCAGATCACGAAGGCATTGTTTTAGTCTATTAAAGATTTCACGCTCAGGCTCATTTTGATACGTTGATTGCACAATGGTGCCTGTCATCAATGCCTGTGGTATCTTATAGATCAGAACATCTGGAATTGAGCTGATAACAATTTGCCAAATGTCTTTTGGTTCGAGCTGAAATGCATGTTTTAGACTAACAATGCGTCGCCACCATGGTTCGAATGGCCCTTTTAAAGGGAATGGTCCGATCTCTGCTTTAAATAGGTTACATTCAGTTACCGTTAAAGGACGCCAAATGCTTGACTCTGTGCCGTTTGGGTGCCGTATCACCTTGAAGGCTGAAACAGGCACTCTTCTCAAAAATTTATCACATGCTTCATCTGTCTGAAAAGATACATGATTGTTAGAGCAGGCTGCCTCCTCTAAGAAATGCAAATTTTTAGTCCCATCACTGTTGAGCTTTTTGGGAGACTTGGACGTTTTAGCATTTAGCTTAGCCTTAAGATCTGCAATGGTGTATTTGTGATTTTTACACTTTTCCATCATGGCTAACTGCTCAGATAGTAATTTATCTAGCTGTGTTCGCAGATCTTGAATCTTTGTCTCAGACATTTTTGCCTCTGCATTTTTAGAATGCACTTCTTCACATTTAACATCCATAAGCGAAGATAGAAATTTTGTTGACTTATCTAGCCGTTTATAACTTATGAAGTTTAAAGCTTCAATTACTTCATCATGTTTTGATTTTTTCTGCTTACTACCCACTGTTTTCCACCAAGTGAAAATTTCATTATCAGTACCGTCAATGTTAAGACCTTTTTTACTGAGTTTGTCCAGTGTAGGCTTGACCTTTTCGGCGCCCATAATGTAAACAGGACAGGATTATCACACATATTCCAATTTATATTTGGGGGAATTTCGTTCCCTTTAGCTTTGATATGAAAAGGGTTTTTGTTTCAGGATTAATCAGATGCGCGTTCACTGTTTCTGATTTTCAAATTCAAATTGTGAATCACATTATAGTCACCAAATTTAGCATAGACACACACACGTGTTTAATTCAGTTAACAGGACACACGGCCTAGAATACAACATCTACAGCCTTTACCTAAGTGATACAAACACACTTACAGTAAAGCAATCCTGTGCTTCATGAATAAACTTAAATTTAGCCTATGTGCATGCTGTAGCACAAACAACAAAGAGGAAAATCCTTTACCTGACATTGTATGGCTACGTGAGCTGAGAGTCGCGAGACCCTCAACCACACGGGCTAATCTGAATACAGAAAAAGGCCCCGATCTTCTAGCTGCATTTCCTTATATACCCAGACCTCATTTCATATTTAAACAAGAGTTCACAGTGGAAATTTACTGTGTTTCCCCCCCCCCCCCCCCCCCCCCAGACTTACTGGGGGCAGAAGTTGACCATTTGTTAACAGTGGTAATTTGCATTCATGAATTTACACCTTTTGGGAGTAGGACCATAGAGACCACATTCCTTTGTGTGCCAGATATCCCTAAACTCTTAAAAGCCTTATTTCCTTTTGTTTTACTTATTTGAAAATGAGACATTATTACCAGTCACCCTGAGACCTTTAAAATGATACTAAACAATAATCATTCACATTAAACCCATATAAATTATTGTGTGAGTGTGGGCGATCTCTGTAAGAGTGGGGGATGTGGGGAAGGAGTGTATGTCGTTTCTTTCAGTCTTACACCTTTTTTGTTCTGAAAGCGTTCTGTGGATTTATATTAGTACCGAAATGGTCCATATATTTCCTTTTGAAAAGGTACCACCCCAGTGACAGCTTTTATACCTTTTTGTTCTAAAAGTGTACTCTGGGGTGGTACCTTTTCAAAAGGAAATATATGTACAATTTAGGTACTAATATAAATCCACAGTATGCTTTCAGAACAAAAAGTTATAAAAGCTTTCACTGGGGTGAGACCTTTTCAAAAGGAAATATATGTACCATTTAGGTACTAATATATACTGTAGGCATTAAGCTACTAATATTCACCTTTTAGGGCTCAATAAGGTGTACCATTTGAAAGGGTACTGCCCCAGTGACAGCTTTTGCACTTTTTTTTTCCTGAGAGTCTCTCTCTCTCTCTCTCTCTCTCTCTCTCCTCTCTCTCTCTCTCTCTCCTCTCTCTCTCTCTCTCTCTCTCTCTCTCTCTCTCTCTCTCTCTCTCTCTTTCTGCGTGGGTGTGCTGTTTAGCAGCTTGACACTGAAATCTTTAGAGTTTAATTATGGTCCTGTCACATCGGGAGAATGAAACATTTCGATTTCTCCCTGCGTAATAATTGAACATGAACATCAAAATCGACCCATCATTAATACCCTCTGAGGTGCATGACTTTACATAGAGTGACATATGTGTGTTGGATGACAGAAATAGCTGAGATTTATGATGTATTGATGCATATGGATTGCTCATCACCCTAAACAGTACAGTGAAAACTATTATGGCATTAAAAGATTACCATATTCATATACAATTGTATTTAAATGCTATTCCATGGTACTTAAATGGGCCCTATTAAGTTTTGATTTTGTTTTCGGGGTCTACTAGATTAGGTTTTCCTTCTTGAATGTTTAAAACATAATTTTTCACATATTTTACATGGTTGTCGCAGCTCTCTTTCCAGTCTGTCTGTTACGCTCTATTTAGCTCCGGTCTCTATGAAACCCCTCCTTCTGAAAAGCGCAACATGCTCCGATTGGTCTGCTGGACCAATGTGCTGTGATTGGTCAACCGCTTCGAGTGTGTCTATGTCTCACTCCTTCCCATAACCGCAAGTTTCAGCACACTACTAATGCAACTCAACCAGGCTTCGCCACTTTTTTTTTGCGTATGCCTTAGGCAGGAATTATTTAAATGAGGAATATTGTGACCTGTACGCTCCCAGAAGAAAGCTCAAGACTACAATGGAGGTGTTTCAAGGAGTTCATAAACAGTGCTTACTGATAGAGAATAACTCCCGTTGGAGTGGACTTTGTGCTTTGTATCTTTGCAAACCTTTTTCATGCTTAAACAGCAACATTACACAATAAAGAAAGTTGAAAATGTAAATAAAGAGAAAAAAAGTAATAATAAGACAAGCCCCTTTAAAAAACTGTCTGTTTTTTTCCATTATACTGTTAGCGAAGCTAGTTAAATTCAGTATGGTATAGTGTAAGAGTATTGCAGGCTTGGATTTAAACAGTTTCTTTGTCTTTTTTCAGTTGATGTGGGTTCAGGGCTTTTTATAAACAGTAACTGAGGCCATAATGGTGTCACATCATGCCAAAAGATCAGCTTTGTCTTATCATGCAAGGGGAGAATTAGATGGTATTAGACTGACATTTTGTTGGTATTTTGTGGTTGGTTAGTCTGGATGAAAGGACACCCACTGAGATTGTAGGCAGCTTCCTGGTTTTTTCTCAATCAGCTTCAATCACAAAATGATTAGGGCATGTAGTAACGGGACACTTTTTCAACATCTCTAATCCTCCTCTGGTGACCCACTGAAAGAATTATTCTGCCAGATTATTCTGCTCATATTGGTTAGATCCAAATCAGTTTTTGAGAGGCTGTGTTATGTACACATTTGATTTGGATGATTTGCTTATTTATGAATTTAAATGACCAGCACAGTCTGTGTATTCACAGATAAATCAGGGGACTGTCAAAATGCATTCAGTGTAGTGTCACTCAAACAGAAATGACATACGAACAATGCAGAATATGAATTTATTTATAAGTCAGTCATGTTCTGTAGAACCAAGTCAGGCTCTGCTTTTGTTGTCTGTTGTTTTTTAGGTAGGAACGCCATGATATTTCAGTCCAAACCATCACTGATCTACCTCTGTGCTTCATACTGGGCACACAACAGTAGGGGTGGTAAGCTTATTTGGGGCTTCTCCACACAGCATATCACAATGAATTCTGAAGGATCATGCGACACTGAAGACTGAAAATTCAGCTTTGCCATCACAGAAATAAATGTCATTTTAAAATACATTAAAATTGAAAACGGTTATTTTCGCTGCTTCTTCAACCTCTCTTTGAGTATCTCCTCTTCTATGTCTTATCGTGTACATTGTCCATGCTAAGATACGATCTGAGCTTTCTGCAAAGTTGCCTGGATAAAACTGACATGTATCAGGTTTTCTGTAGGATTAAGGTTTTAGGACAGGACTCCATTTGAGAGTGATGTAAGTTGGGTCTCATTTGCCTTCAGTTACTGATAGCACAGAACAAAAAAAAACAGCATTGCTCTTCATATCTGAAAAGAAGCTCTGCTATCTGAGCGCACTCTCATTTGATATACACAGACCTCCCCCACACCTGTCTGGGTTCTCCGGGTGTGTGTGTGTGTGCGTGTGTGTGTGTGTGTGTGTTGGTCCATCCTCTATCAGGGATTAATTAACACTCTGAAAGGGGAAGACTGGAGGGAGGTTGAGAGTCTTCAATGCAGAGAGGGAAAGATGGATTGCGAAGAGGGGAGAAGTGAAATAGAGTAAAAAAAAGAAAGAGGCTGGTGAGCAGTTGATGGGTGAGACTCAGTGATGGGATTTAATTGCCTGCTTGTAAAGGCTGCAGGGTATTGTACCTGCCTGTCACACTAACACACTCACCGTAGAGTAAAGCTTAAGTGTGTGAGGGTGCACATTTGAGCATGCTATCTGCAAATATGACACATGGAAGTCAACTTAATGTGAAAGTTCATCCAAAAATGAAAATTCACCCTCATGCTGTTCCAAAACTTTATTTGTTATGTCAATAATGTTATTTTAGTATTATTTGTATACTATTATAGTATTTATTGATTAATTTTTTTAAATTAATTTTCTATTTAATTTGAGTTTTAGTCATTTTATTTTAGCTTTTGTCATATGTATTAGTTTTTCAGTGTTAGTCACTTGAAACTTCTCTGTGCAGAAAAAGTTTGGTTTTTATAAAGTGCATTTTATTTTATTTCAGTAAAACATATTTTTAATAGGTTTAGTTAACAATAACAACATTTGACTGAGGAACACACAAGAAGACATGGTAGAAGACTGTCTGTGTTTTTGATTTTTGGGTGAACTATACCCTTTAAAAACTCCACTTTATACTGTCATAATTTGTTAATTTTGAAACATGCATGTTTGAGTAGCTAATTATCATATATACTCTGTATATTGTGTTTTATTCATTGTGATTCTCCATTTTACATTGTTCCTCTGACTATCCGTGTTAAACTGCTGCCATCTGAATTCTGATTTTTCTGAGAAGCTGAAAACTCATTTTACTCTCTCTGGTTGATTGGGTTCAGTCATAAGCAACTTTATCACAGAAATGCATGCATAATTTCATAGTTTTGCCCCCCTGGCCCAAGGCCACATTCACTATTAAACCGCATTTTTCTCAGCCAATCACATCACAGCATCCTCCTAAGCATGACAAGGGGAAAGTTTATCCCCAAAGACAATGCGTTACGGCACAAACAAACACACCCACATGCTGCCGCCACGACCACCACAGCTCCATAAAAAATTTTCACTACTGTTGAAATTGGTAATTATGGAAAGAGGGGAATAATTTTGGTTTATCTATGTCAGTCACGCTTGCTACACTCTGTCTTTTGGCTTCGACAGGAATTGCAGCGTAGAGCGTATGCCAGGAATGCATTTCTAACAGAGCGGGAATAATCACATTGAACTGCCGGCCTGCATGAGTAAATAGCATGAGCACATTGTGCTGAAAAATTGTGTTTACTTGACGCCACTAAATGCCTCCAAACGCTTGGATTATCCGATGGTAATTCTGCCTTTGGCAAAGATCAAGTCTCATTTATCAGTGATAAATGGTGCTGTATTGTATATCCTGATAGACAAGATTTTTACGTTTTTGGAATAAAATTAATCAGTGGTGTTTATTGTTGCCATTGATATGCAATTTTAGTTTAATTTTATGATTGCTTTAGCTGGTTGTTTACTGGCATAAGTCATAAGAGCCTAGCCAAAGGGTACGTTTACATGATTACGATGTGCTTAAACCTGAGAAGTTTTTCCTTTGAGTTGTCCGCGTACAGAAGACACTATTGTCAAAATGATCCTCATTCACACGGATTTGCGAAAAACGACTAAAACCCCTGTATTCTGCTTCCAGGCCTTTAGATAGCGATGAACACTATAGACGAACACGTAATCATGATGTTATTATCTTCAGAGATTCGCGTTTTTGTTGTTTACATTGAGAGCGTTTTCAAAAACTTGCACTTTGAAACCCGGTTTCAAAAGTTTGCGTTTTCAGGCTCCCAAAACGCTGTTGTTGAGTAAACAAATGCCAAAACGCATACAAAGTTTAATGCTTTTAGTTGACAACGGTGTCTTGTAAGCCCCAAATCTCAGCGATTATTCAGATATTACCCAGGTTCCTCCTTCAGGGTTAGAGTATTTTATACCAAAAATATGTTACATTAAACAGTATTTATATTATATTGTTATAATAAATGGAAATAATCAGATGTGTCCGGCATTTTGTAACCCCTTTTGGCTCTTACTTGGAAGGAAGACAGATATATATACATACTGTATGACATGAAAGAAAGGTCAGACCGTCAACGTTGTGCAACATCAGAGACATCCAGCAAACCTTGAACCGCTCATTTGAATATTCTATCCATGGACGACTCAAGGAACAGATGGTGGGAAGCGAGTTGGATTATTCATTTAAAATGAGAGACAGACAGATAATGGTGCGTGGGTGTATGTGTGTCGTAATTGAAGTTTCTTGAGGCATAGAATAGGAGGATCTGCTCTGAATAAGCTCATGTTTTGCCTCCAGAGGTAAATTCCTCATCTTCGCAGGTGCTTTCACCTGCACCTGTTATCTTTTTATCCACTTGGATGGATCTCAATGTCCATGTGTTTCTCTCTTTCTACATATCCTCTTTTCTCTATTCACTCTCTCATTTGCCGGACCAACATTGTGCACACACTTTGGCAGGTGCTGTAGTGCAGGTGAGAAGATTGTGTGCGTGAACTGCGTCATAGA
Organism: Chrosomus eos; assembly: GCA_036326025.1. Taxonomy (NCBI): domain Eukaryota; kingdom Metazoa; phylum Chordata; class Actinopteri; order Cypriniformes; family Leuciscidae; genus Chrosomus; species Chrosomus eos. The sequence continues at coordinate 21,521,389 of CM070832.1, forward strand.
ATCTTTAACAGAAGGACTTTTTGTAGGGATGCACCGAAATAAAAAATTTGGCCGATAACTGATTATTCTTTACATTTGAAAGCCGTTAACCGATATATGGCGATAAATCTAAATTCAAATTTTGATATACTTTGATAGTCTGAATACATAAAACAAAATGCTCACCATTAAAGCCATGTCCCAAACACTTCAACATAAATCAAACATGTACAATACAGCCTAGTTTGAACCAGTGTAAGATTCTGTAACTTTTCAAATTAATTTTACACTCCTATGGCCAACTTTCTTTATTAATATGTTTTAATACTTTATAATAAGGTTTCATTTTGTTAGTATTAGTTAGCATGAACCAACAATTGATGAACAATACTATAGACAACGGACACATGTGAACAATTAAACAATGAACCAATAACAATGCACATGGGACACTATCAGATGACAACAGGGATACAACATTAAAAGGCAAGGCCGACGGTGATACAATGAAGACTCCTATTTAATGTTTTGCGTGCGCTGACTCTGAAGAGAACAGCGGGAAACTGAAGAACTTTTCTAGCAGGTTGTTTAAATCAACGAAACGCATTTTATGTGAGATTAATCAGATATTTGTATTACATAAACTTAATATTACGACTTATCCTATATCTTCACAAAATGATGTGAATGCACAAGCGAACTTGACTGCACTGGTCAAAACGTATAACCCCTGTTCCCAACACGCTGAAACATGGTAATTAAACCCAGAGAATTCACAACATTTTATTACAATAATATTCTCATTATAATGGCATGTATATGACAGTCATAGTTATTAATGTGCATTGCTGTTTGAGCTGCGCACTCTAAAGATAAAGATGATACAATTAAAGGAGTAGTTCACTTTTTAAAAAACTTTTGCTGATAATTTACTCACCCCCATGTCATCCAAGATGTCCATGTCTTTCTTTCTTCAGTCGAAAAGAAATTAATGATTTTGATGAAAGCTGCACTGAAACTCATTTGAACCTTGAACCGTTTTGGCTACCATTGAAGTCCATTATATGGAGAAAAACCTGGAATGGTTTCATCAAAATCATTAATTTCTTTTCGACTGAAGAAAGAAAGACATGGACATCTTGGATGACATGGGGGTGAGTAAATTATCAGCAAAAGTTTTTTAAAAAGTGAACTAATCCTTTAAGCGCTTTACTGCAACGATATGTGGTCGATATATCGTGTATCCCTACTTTTTTGTGTGATGTTTTTCAAGTGTGCTCAATAAATCCGTCACTCAAACCATGTCAGTTCCATGCTGATCTTTTTCACTCAGTTAAATTTTATACTGTTTTAGTCAACCTTTTTGTGACGGCACCCCTTCTCCCTCCTCCCTTCGCCTGAGTTTTATCTTTCCGTTTTGTCAAACAGCTGCATATTTGGCAATTAAGTTAAAACACTCTGTCAGATTGCAAAGCACGATTTGACAGACCGAATCTCCCCTTAGATACTTTCCCTTTAGATCATCTCAGATGTGAGATAACAGGATTTCACAGATCACAGACAATTGAGATTTATGTGACAATTCTTGAGCGGACACTGCAGTTAGAGTTAGTTGAAATGGATCGAAGAGTTCATCCTGCATCCGTTGGTTCATTTCATTCTTAGGGTAAAGGAACCGGTCAGTTGAGCTGATGTTGGATCGTTGCATTGATCCATGCTTGCCAATTCTCCTGCTTGGTGGCTTTGGAAGCAAGTTTGCTTCATTTCAGATACAGACTTTATGCTTTGTTCTTAAAATCATCTAAAAGTAATTTATTTGTCTTTAAAGACCCCATAAAATTAGTATGATGGGGTTTTTTCTTGAAACAGGAAATTGGTGCAAACAAATGTCACAACCCAGCAAAGCCACTTCCTTCATAACCTACCGGCAAAGGAATGTGTCATTTAAATGAAAGAGTGCTATTACATTATAGTTTTATTTATCATTTGGGAAGTTTATTTCGAGATATTTGATATATCTGTACAAAACTCTGTATATAGTCAATCATAAATGTTTTTGTCAATTTTTCCAGGAAGAGAAACACTGTCAATTTTATTAAATATATTTTCTCATTTTTGGGAGTACATTAACATGTAGATGACCTCAAAGCCATGGCATTGACACTATAAAGTTTTTTCTTTTCTTTTAAATGTATGCATTTTCTGATTTAACAGGGTCTTTTATTTGTGAGATCATACTGTTCAAATGTTTAGGTCGGTAAGATTTTTTAATTGATTTTGAAAGAATTATCTTGTGCTCACCAAGGCTGCATTTATTTGAACAAACATACATATTGTGAAATATTATTATAACCAATGTTTTAAATTGGTATATATTTTAAAATGTAATTTATATCATTCATTAGTATGTTGCTGCCCTTTTTAGCCATAATTTGTGTATGTATACTCATTCTTTGTATCTTTTTTATGTGTAACTGCCTTAACTCTTATAATGCAAACCCTGCATCAGTGCCATCTGACAGACGAAGGATCCATGTCCTTGTAATATAATATTAATAGCAGAAACTACCATATTCTTGACAACTGAGACAGTGAAAGTTACAACTGCTGAAAGAGACCGTTTCAGGTCACTGCTTGAGAATGAAATGCCTTTACTCTGTGCAAATATGACTGAGGTTCACTGAGAAAAACGTACTCGATCCATGTCCTCCATCAGTTTAGAGAAAGATGGAGTTTCTCTTAATGTATACAAGAGGACAGAAGGGCAGAGATGATGGCACAAGACAGGATCCTACACTGAATTGAAAAACTTTCTTTCTTTTCTTGGTAATATGGTGCAGTGAGCAGGTAAATTCTTGAAGTTTTGGCACCTGTATTACATTATCACTCATTATTTCTTATCTTGAAGTAGTAATCTGAATAAATGCGAGTTAATCTTACCCTGGGTGGCAATTGATTTGTTTTCCATTTTCGTCAATAATTCTGTGCTGAATGACTCATTCTCTCATCTCAGTTTCATATGAAATTAGTTCCTAAATGGTTGTCCCCACCACAGATGAACAGATGACCCCCCCCCCCTGCAATTCAATCACGTTGTATAGTGCTTTATTTTTCAACCTGGGTTTGGCTTGTGTGCAACCTTGTAATGAGCATTTTAAATACCTCCGGTATTTATTGCCTTGTATTCCTCTAATGATGTGTTATGACAGTTTATTTCAAATTGATTTGCGGCAAGCGTTTTGTCTTTAATTTCAGGGTAATTTTATATGAATCAATCAAGACTTGCTGAATATGCTTTAACAGTGATGCAGCGTTGTTACACAGCTTTCCAAGGTAACAACTTGAATTTAAAGGGATACTCCACTTTTTTTGGAAATAGGCTAATTTTACAACTCCCCCAGAGTTAAACAGTTGGGTTTTACCGTTTTCTAATCCATTCAGCTGATTTTCTGATATTTAGAAGAATATCAGTAACCAGACAGTTTCTGGTCCCATTGACTTCCATAGTATATATTTTTTCCTGCTATGGAAGTCAATGGGACCAGAAACTGTCTGGTTACTGATATTCTTCTAAATATCAGAAAATCAGCTGAATGGATTCGAAAATGGTAAAACTCAACTGTTTAACTCTGAGGGAGTTGTAAAATGAGCCTATTTCCAAAAGAAGTGGAGTATCCCTTTAACATTATTATCATTAAATCTATCATAAAATGTCTATAAGCTGTCTGTATCAGCTTGTTGTTATAGAGAAATGGGCTAGTTGTAATTAGCCTAATGACAGAAAGGAAGAGACCGCAGTGGAAGCCAGTCAATTATTGCATTATGCTAATGTGAACTAAGACCATAATGGCAACTAGCATGGAATAGAAATATCATTGTTTCCTTCCAAATAACTGACATTAAATGTCTCCCTGCCATAATGACTGCTCTTCACTTCATTAATCCTGACCAAATCAACATTCTCTTTCCCTTCTTAATCATGTCCTTATTAGGTTCAAGTACTCCTGTAGACATGGAGTCAAGCAAAAAACTATTTAACCAGGCGCAAATGCTAATAGCATACAGTGCAAATAGCATATAGTAGGCTATTTATTTTTTATTATTGCAAGTCATAGGCTAATTATTCTTTTCTGCACAAATACACCTCCTTTACATGTAAATTCGAGTCAAAATGGACTGCATGTTATTTGCAAACCACTATTTGTCTGCCACAATTATTGTTGAACTGCATTTCATTTTAATTTATTTTCAATTGATCATGGCTGCAGTAATTAATGGAATGATGATCAAGTAATGAAGAAGCATTATTACCAGGCATATATATCCAATTGATCCACATGTGTTTGAATGTTCTTAGGCTACGTTCAGATCCATTTTTTTTTTGTGCAAGTGTGAAATGCGTTTTTTTTTCCCCAAATCCATTCAAAGCTACATCCATATGTGGTTTGAAATCCTATTCAAATTGCATTACTGAAAATTCGTTTCAGTCTGACCGTTCTAATCGGATTTCGCGTGGTTTGTGACTTTTTCACGCCATGTAAAACACAAATGTCAGACGTTATAGGAAACATGCTGAACGAGCTGCCGGACGAGCAGAAAATGACAATATAACGACATAAGACATGTTTGTAAACCGACGGAGGCGACAGCACGGAAAGAAACCAGTGCATACCAACATCCGGTTCTGCCGCTGCCTCAGAAGACGCAGTAGTCCAGCATGGCGGCTACACATTTCCATGCTGCGGTTGAATTTTGCATATTCCTACCAACACAACGTCATTTCCACAGAAACCAATGCCGATATTCCAGAAAACGAAAGAGCTGCATGGACACACAAAACAAATCTGAAGAGTTGCGATACACAGTGTGGACATCAATAATGTCTCAGTGGGGACGGGAGGCCAAGATGTACAGATAAAGATGCAGTTTCAAATGTATTTGGATTACTTTAGATGTAGCCTTACAGGAGTTGCACCATGCAAATTGTTTTCAGCAGACTTTGTTTAATGTTTTTCATGCATCATGCGAGGAAGCATAAATAATGGATGCAGGAGTTGGAGGTTCCATATTGTGAAGAGGATAATTCACTGAGAAGATGTTTAATGTGATGAAAAGACCCTCTTCGGGGGGCCCATCATTTCACATTCATCTTGAATTTCCAAGAACCCCACATATTTATGTTTTTACTTAAAAATGTGTATTATAGGTTAGTCAGACATTCGTCTTTGTGAGAGCTGTGTGACTTTTGAAAAACAATTGTCTTTGGAAAAATAGTCATTTGAGAAAATATATCAGTAGTGGCACAGTATCTAGAGGGATGAATTGTGGAAATGTGCTGCAAGGGAGATTATTGCACCTTAAGTCATATGATGTAAATAACACCCCCCCTCTGCAATTTTAACAGGTCATTATGCAGTATCATCATCATCACTATTACTCAACTTTTGTTTTTGTTCAAAATTGGAACTTTCTGATGAAAACTAATGCTTTTCATTTACAGTGCTAAACTTTGGAGGGAAACCCTTTAAAAATCCTGAAGATCTGAATTGATGATTCTGGCTTTAATTAGTATAGCCTGTTTTAGTGATCTGATCAATTCTTTACAGGCTATGCTAATCTATGCCAGAATTAGCAATGCATGTGGGATGGACTTACTCTTCGCTTATAGGCATCACTTTGTATTAATAAGTGGTGGGCACGGTTGCACCAGAACAAGTTTTGAAGTGTGTTTGCTTTTGGATGTGCTGATTATAACATTACACAATGATGATGGTTTAATATTAATTATGTCATCCTCAAATATTTTAACACGTTCTTTTGCTGTTTTGCTAAATAGTCTGTGTGATTCATTGAAGATCAGTACATTAGTGAAATGTAAATAAAACTGAAATGTAAATAATTATTAATATATGTTTTTTCCTTATATTTTAACTTAAGAAAGTTGTACTGGTTTAGAACAACATATGGTTGAGTAAAAGGTGACAGAATTTTCCTTTTTGGGCAAACTAGCCTTATAAGGATATTGTTTTTTTCTTGCTCACTGCACATTTTACACCACAAGATAATAAAAGCAAGCATTTACACCTCACTTACTGAGCAACTATATTCCATACGTTCTGATCTGATTTAGTGTACTGTAGGTGTTTGTGTGATTGCCAAAGCAGAATTGTTCAATACCACAAATGAAGAACAAAGACCGTTTCCCAAGAAAGATGTCCAATCCAGTCTACTCGTCACCTTGTCGGTTTCCCAAGATTAGACAGTTTTGTCCTCTGACCAGAAACATAACACAAAGACCTCATACAGACAAGAGCTGTGTGTCATCACCTGTCTGATTGTAATCTCCATGCAGTCCTGACTCAATGTTATAGGGCAGCAGAGAACATTAAAAACTAAATTGGGTCAGCCTTCAGTCCTGATCTAAGAACATTCTTCGTTAACCCTGTGGGGTCAAAGGTCAACAGTTGGTGAATGGCCTTTGGAAACTAATTTAACACAACACCGCACCTTTGGAGAAGTCATTGTCAGGTGTTTGAATTATTTCTACGTATAGTGGGTCGATATCTCTGGCGTCCCTCCAAACTCGTGTCATGCTCCTGTGCACTTGGACATGTTCTCTACATGTGGACTAGAGTGTGTTTACGTTCTCTGATGTACTTCAAAAAGGCTTTGTCAAAATGTAAAAGGAAAACAATGCCAAGACTCAAATACTCTGTCACATAAAGTTTTATTAGTCTTCCTCCTTAGGAGCAAAATAATGCATTATTTGTACTGTTAATATGTTCACTCTGCCTTTTTATTCCTCTTTTGTAATCTCTCTCGGCCAGACTTTTCTACGCATTAACTTTGCTCACAACGCTCAGGTGAAATCACCCTGGGAAAAGGTGCCATCGTCCTAATTACTTACCCATGTTTTGTCCTTTTGCGCCATTGATAGGTTATATCAGTTGACGTCCCTCCGTGGGCCAGAACCCCTGTTGGCTTCACAATCTCATCACATATCAGATCTAGGCAGGACTCCTGATCTCAGATCAGCATGAAAAGTCCACCTCTGCCCGGTCACAGATTGGCGTTTGAGTGGCAGAGCAAAAGGCTGTGAGTGTTTGTAGGGGACACACCCCTGGTATCCAGGTCCATGAATGTTAATGTAGCGCTGTACAGCCCACGGGTACCAGATCTCTCCACAGTGGGAACACTTGAATTTACATACCGTGTCAGTCACTTTATTGCCTACTGCAGAAAGAGCAATAACTCTTGTATTTACCTGGGATTTTCTGGAGTTTTTTTAAAGGGAATTTGCATTTCGCTCCAGGGCTTATGTTTTTAAAGAGGGCTAATATCATCAGAAATTGAATTTCATTGAACTTTTGAGATAAAAGCGCTCACTTAATATTAAAATACACCGTGACTTTCAGAGCTTAACTTCTTCACATTTTTTTAAAAGAACTGCAAAACAGCTCTTTACAAAATCCTCAGATTTCTGAAGTAAGAAACCTGAGAACATTAGCACCATTTCAGTGTTTAGAAATGGCCAGTCATGAGGATTTTATTTCTGAAAAAGTAGTAAATATTATTATCCTTCAACATTAATGATAAGAGTGAAATATGGGAACGTTTGTCAAACATTGGGCTATTCCTGGCTTCATATCTTCTCTGCGTATCCATTTTAATGATCCAAACACTGATGATAAAGTTTCAGTCAATTTTTTCTAATGTCCTGGTAATTTCAGGGGTCAGATAGGCTGGAAATGTTTATGAAAAACTAAATTACTTTGTCACAAAAAAACTTTAACTAGCATTGCAAGTGGACCACAGGGGGAAAAAAAGTATAATTTGATTCCTTAAGGAACTGAAATTAAGACCTCATCATTCATGTTTTATCAGTTGTCTGGCACATTATGGCTGGCTTTTCAGCTTCAAAGAACCTATCAACATCTTTTCCTCATAGTTTATACTTCATAATCTGATAATGAAATAGTACCAGTTTTCCTAGTTCATAAAATAATTCCCCAAATTTCTTTTCAGCATTCATGGCATTGTTAGTGTTTGAGTTTAAACATGTGGCAACTCTTATTCTCTCAGAAGCCAGTTCTCTCTGCAGTCCATTTTATCCAGCTGGAACTGTTTATGCATTCAGAACCAATTAAGGGTTTCATACAGGGACCCATTTATTTGCAATGTAAATTCATTTATTTTACTCCTCAACAACTTCAAAATGTTTTTGTGTCAATTTTTATTTCTGGCAGGCGGTTAGTAGATGTGCTGGTGTCTTGATTGATAAACTTTTCTTTAAAAGTTGTGATGAAATGTCTTGCTGTGTGAAGTCTGGACGTCTGTTTGGAATATTATGAGCAGATGAGATTTGAGCTGTTGGAGCAGATTAGCCTTATGGCTCTCTGTGTGTGCCTGATTAAAATTGAGATAAGCTAACAGTGTGAACTGTGTGAAGCACACCTGATGTTGCCAAAGTTTGATGCACAAAGCAGGACAAATAAAGAGGAATTTGTATTTTATTGGCTTCCACAGTTTGGCTTTGTTAGAAATTCAAAATAAAATAAATTGAATTAAAAATTGAAAATAACTTTTTTCACCATTGACTCGGCTTCATGTCATTCTAAATGTGTATGACTTCTTTGAGAACTGACTAATGTTTAGGATGTTCTTTTTCATGTAGTTGAAATGAATGAGGTGCTCAAGAAGGTATGGACCGATCATGATTTTTCATTACTGATTCCATTTTTTTTTTTTTTTTTTTTTTTTACAAACAAATAGGCCGATTCCAGTACCGGTTTCCGATTTTTTTTTTCTTCTTCTTTGTTTAATCAAATTTATTTGTTGTTTATTTGCTCTGTTACAGGCCAAATTGGCCTTAAACAAAAAAGTATCTGTAGCCATTTAAAATTAGAGGCAACCACTGCATTTTATTCACAATCCAAACAAATATGATACACATATGTTGCATGTTGTTTTTTATTGAAATTAGATTGTAAATTTTAAAGATTTAAAGCAAAAACAGAATTAAGCTTTATGAAATTGGCCTAAAAGTGGCCCATTGTCACATTCACATTCAGTTTAGTTTGTCTGTTTCATTTTCATGGACTCATAGTTTGCTTATGGGTTCATGTTTCCTTTGTTTCCTTTCCTCTGACACTTTTTTTGTCACCATGGTTATTGATTTAACGATCACATGCCCAACTCAGAATTGCCTACGCCTGCATTGTTCCCACCCAGCCTCCCTTTCCCGCCTCCTCTTCCTGAATAAGTCAGTTCCTTTGCCCAGTCTCTGCTGTCTTTCATTTGCCCCTTGGCTCCTCTTCCTCTGCCTCCCCTCAGTGGTGTGGATCCATCTTTGGCCTGCTGTTATCCAGCTCCACCTGGGCGAGTGTATCCAGCCGCTGATCTCGTCACTCAACCTGGGCCCATCGCCCTGACTCTGCCGCCTTGGCTCCTCCCTCCTTTGGCTCCACCTGGAACCATCAGCCTTACGGCTCCACCAGGCTCCCTCGTTCTTCCGGCTCCACCTTAGTCAGACGTCACAATCCATCTTTGTGCCACGGACTTCCAAGTCATCCACAATGCTCCTTCTCTCCACTCCTTCAGCTCTGTCTGGCTCCACCCTACCTCCAGCTCCACTGCAGCACTCGGTCGCTCTGGCTCCACCTCAGCCCTTTGGTACCCCGTTTCCATCCTCGGGGGATCGTCGCTATGGCTCTGTCTTGGTCTCTGAAGACTACAGTAGCCGCGTTTCCACTGCCGGGCCAGGGCCGAGCCGTGCTGGTGCGTGCCAGGGCCAGTCGCGTTTCCACTGTCACTTCCGGGGCTTGAGCGGGGCTTCCTCGGGGCCAACGGCCAGGATTTCTGGCCCGTCGAATACCTTGGGCCAAAGCGGGCCAGCTCGGGCTAGAGGCGTGCTCAAGGTAAAAGGCGGAGTTTATCGGTGTTATGGAACGTTATGATCTAAAGCAAGATGCACATTTCACTGTTTTATATCGCGAAAAATAATCGCTGCTCGAAATGGAGAATCGCCTGTACTGGTCTGTGGAAGATACCAAAGCTCTTCTGAGCATTTGGGCAGAAGAATGACGGCGTGTGAAGAAATGAGGACGTTATAAAATGCATCGATGCTGAACTTTTTAAGCTAAGCATTCAGCGAGCAACGCTTCAAGTTCAGGAAAAATAAACAAGTCGCGGGCGCAGTATATTGTACAAGGCGATTAAAACGCACAATGGACAAAGCGAAGCTCAGAGAAGGGACTTTCCATGGTTCGACTTGATGTACGGTGACCCAGCACCGTCCACTCGAGAGACAATCGCGAGACAATCGGGACACTATTGCAGCCACGGCCGGTGAGTTAATATACACGCTATCTTCCTATTATAAATACATTCATAATACCCGCTGAAATGGGTTGGGTTGTATTGTATTGTATGACGTTTGATCCAGAAAGGCGTGTTGGGGCGGGGTTTAGGGCAGCGCTGCAGGGCTACTGGCCCGGCAGTGGAAACGCGAGCCCGGTGCTTGAGGCCCGAGGCCACGGGCTCGGCTCGGCTCGCTGTTAGCTCTGGCCCGGCCCTGGCCCGGCAGTGGAAACGCGGCTATTGTAATTTTGTCCCATCAGCTCTCCGTCTGCACCCAGGGCTCCATCTCCATTGTCATCATCTCGATCGGTCGTCCCCCTGGTGTGGTCAGATAAGTTTCCATCATGGCTCCTCCCTCCTTCCACTTCCCCATGGACATCGTTCCTTGCTGCGTTCTGGGTACTCGTATAGTCACTCCTCCTATCAATTCCATCCATCTGTGACGTTTTTTCACATTCAGTTTAGTTTGTCTTAGTTTTTTTTTCATGGACTCATAAGCTGCAATGTAGGATGGAATGAGTGTACTCAATAATGTCTACTATGGTTTCGGACACCACTACAAATGGCTGTCCTCTCAAATAATTCTATTTGAGGGTATAGGGGGCAATTTTGGATTCAGCCTTGGGCTGCGTTCCAGTCCACTTTTAGACACGCACTTGCGAACTTCCCTAAGCACTTCCTCTCGGGGGAATCCCTGCCGCCATTTTGAAGTCCGTTCCACTTCGTGAAGTGGACGAGGGAAGTTTATATGGACAGACACTTGTTCCCTCGATTTAGACCGAGGGAGCGAGTCTACTTCATATGTACACTTCAGGCACCATATGTCCCACAATGCAGTACCATTGTGACGTCACCACAGATCTCGTCTAATCACAACCACAACAAACAACTCTATGATATATTAATTATATTTTTGAATGTAAAACAACCAAAACACACCTATATACATTTGGATGCTGCATTAAACAAATTCTTAAAGTCAACATTTTTTTAAAATAATAAATCAACTCCATAGCTGATTCCAAGTGATCAAGGGCTTAGGACGTTCCAGTTCAGCCCATTGCAGTTTCTGCCAGTAGTGGGCACTCGTGCAACATAAGCAATGACGTACATCCGAGTGAACGAGACGGAGGGAAGTTAGCGAGTGAAGGGCATGTCAATTTTGGACTGGAACGCAGCCTTAGTTTGCTTAAGGTTTCCTGTTTCCTTTGTTCTTATTTTCCCGCCACTTGTTTGTCACCATGGTTATTGATTTAACGATCACACCTGTTTATATTTTGTTTATTATCCCTGGGTATTTAAGTCCCTCAGTTAGGTTCTTTAATTTGTCTGTCATTGTTAGTGCTATGCCCGCTGTTTCGTGGACTCTTGCTTTTGTATGAAATCTGAATGGATTCTGTTTTATAAATTTAACTTTGATTTTGATTTTAGATCATGACGTTACACCCATACAGATTGTGAGCTATATTCCAAGTCTTCTGAAGTCAAATAATAGCTTTGTTATTAATTGACAAACTTTTTTCCCATTTACCTGTTAACTGTGGTGTCCAGATTATTGTGTAAGTGAACTGAAAACCTAATCAGTCCAATTCGTCAACTCAAAATAATGATTCATTCACACATTGGACAACCTTACTTCTTTACTTCTTGCATAAACTATTTCTATCTGTTTTTCACACGAAGCTGTCGTATGACTTCAGAAGAAGTTTTATTTAGCTTTTTTGTAGCTTGAAATCCCTAGTCCTCTTTCACTTTCATTATTTTAAGACTAAGCAAGATATTCGTAAGAACTTCTCCTTTTGTTTTCCACAGAAGAAAGCTCGATTTATTGACCACCACATCTTCTCTTTGTTTTGATTAAATGCTGCCTTTGTTTTTATTGGTATCATCAGTCTTGGACAATGGATCAAATTAATTTAACAAGAGCTTCTATCACTCTTTGTTTTAAAAATGTAATGTAATTTATTTTCCTCATGAAACCTAATGTTATTGACATCAAATTACATAAATCATTAGCTGGTTTTCTATGCTGAGGTAATATTATTATTTTTTTCCTCTTTTCACGTCTGCGAAGCCCTGAGCTGTATTTACTCTGCTTTTTCTCACTTCTTGATCCCATTATAATGACATGTAAAGCAGAGTACACAGTGGTGCGGTGTAGTAGCTAAAGCTCAGGCCTGGAAACTAAAATGTTTGTGACAAAATGAAAATGAAACAATAACAAAATGTTATAATTTACTTAATGTCAAGAGTCAAAAAGGGCAAAAAACAAATAAAAAACATAACATTGGTTCGTACAACTTGTGTGCTATATAACCAGAATTCTACCTGTAATCTTTTAGTAACTCTGAAGTCTTTAGTTAGCTTGTTCAAGTGTATTTGATTAGGGCTGGAACTAAACTCTGCAGGCCAGTGGCCCTCCAGGAATGAATTTGAGGAACCCTGTTCTAAACCCATACAATGGCATTCAAAACAGACTGAAGTATTTTTTTGCTGAATCTTCTCAGCTGTAGTTTTTTTTTCTACAAACATTGCTCATAATTAGGGCCCAAGCCCTAAGGGCGAAGGCCCTATTGTTTTCCTAAGGATTATTTATTCTTCTTCTTCTTCTTCTTCTCTTCTTCTTCTTCTTCTTCTTCTTCTTCTTCTTCTTCTAATTATTTTTTTACTAACTTTTGGACACTTTTGGAGGCCTTAACATGCTCAAAAACTCCTGAAACTTTGCACACATGTCAGAACCCGCGGCCATCAGGGCCGGGCTGAAGATGGTACCCGGGCGTGGCAGGGGGGCTCGACAGCGCCCCCTGGAACGGGGTCCGAAAACATGGTCCATAAATCAAACACGCTTGCATGTAATAATATGAAACTCGGTACACATGTAGATCTCATCGTTTCATATATACTTCGCACTCTAACTTTTTACCCCTGCCCAACAGGAAGTCGGCTATTTAGGCTTGTTTGGAAAACGCATGCAATGGAATGTGAAGTACTCCTCCTAGAGAATTCAAACACACGGCACGAAACTCGGTCAGTGTGAAGTCAAGACATTGAGGATGAAAGTTTGCGAGGGGATTTTTGATATCTCGAACGGTTTGGCCGTGGCGAGGAAACGAAATTATGGCGAGAAACGTGAAACGGGAAGTGTGTCATAACTACGGCATACATTAACTAATCTTGATGAAACTTCAGCAGTGTGTTCGTTGTAAGAGCCCGATCACATGGATGTGACTATTGTGAGTCAAAGTTATAGCGCCACCAACTGGCAGCAGGAAGTGTGTCACTTTCAAAATGCTTTGAAATCACCCTCTTATTTTTACCCGATTTGCTTCAAACTTCATCTGTATAATGTAAATACACGGCAGATGAAGACCTGTGAATGGATTCTTGATATCTTTGAAACTGTTGCTGTGGCAATCCATCAAACTTTAATATTCTTTTTGGATGCTTTTGAGACTCTTAGCATGCCTGAAATTGCTTAAAATTGCATGAAACTCGACAGACAGATCATCTTTATTAGCCAGGTGACATGTGCATAGTTTCAGAAATGGGCGTGGTGCAGGGACTCAGTAGCGCCACCTTTTGACAAAAGTGGGCGGGTTAGTTTCATCTAGAGTTACAAAAATCTGTATTTATATAGTTCTCCTCCAGCCAGACAACTTTCTAATTTACAGTCATTAGCAATAACCAAGAGGAAGTCAGATATTTTGGTTTGAATATGGTCATTTCTCTCTGAGCCTACGTCTCTGTGACTGCTGTCTGTGTGTGTGTCTGTGAGTGTGGGGAGGGGGAGGGGGAGTGGGGCTATGTGCCTGCTCTCTGTGTGTGTGTGTCTGTGAGTGTGGGGAGGGGGAGGGGGAGTGGGGCTAGATTAACCATTTCACTGCTGTGTGGTTTGGCCTTCATTAAAAAAGGAAATAAATGTCTTAAGCCTTGTATTTTTTAAATACGTTTTTTTAATAAAGTAAAGGCATATAACAGACATGCTGCATTTAAATTTTTTTAATAAAACATTGTTTTTTATGTTTTTCAAGCCATTTGATTTATGAGGACTTTTGAAATGTCCTCATAAACCACCCATAAGTTGTAATACCAGTGTAATACACGTCATTATACAAATTTGTGTCCTCATAAATCACATAAACCAACCCACACAAACCAACCCACACACATATACACACACACACACACACACACACACACACACACACACACACACACACACACACACACACACACACACACACACACACACACACCACACACACACACACACACACACACACACACACACACACACCAAATTGACGGTGGGTGGCAATGGTATATTTAAAAGTGCATAATTGTAATATCTGCAAGGCACCCCTAGTCCAGTCTTATTAAATGTATGCTTCATCTTTCATTTTAATTTGTAAATTTGATCAATAAATTCAATTATTTAGAATAATAAGATACTATATGGCTGTTACCCTAGGTAGGGCTGATCAAATTACATCATTTACATTGAAAAATAACAATGCATTAAAAGATGTTATGAGATTGTTTTAAATATGAGTCAATTAAAAATCGTTGGAAAGAATGATACTTTTAAACATAACACTGAACCGTCACTAGGTGTCGCCAGGCTACCGTCTTAATGAGCGAGTCATTGATTCATTCGTTCAAACGATTCGTTCGAACGACTGAGTCATTCATGAATGAGACAGGTATGGATTGGTCATTGAATCTAGGGTTTGCGATGTCTACCAATTTGGCATCAGACGATGTGTACAGTGAAACATCGCGATGGACGATGATATCGGAGGAGGGGCGGGGCTAACGTTTTAATTTTTCACTTAAGCAATAAGCCCCGCAAAGCCGTGTTTTACAGTGGATTTAGAACAGCTAAGGGGCGTAGGCACAACGCGGAGATATTTTCCTCTACATCTCATCAGCCATTTTGATTTCGGCACGCTCTGAGTCTGCAGCAGCTGACTACTAGGAGCGAATGTACATGATGTACAATGTACACGTGACAGAGCAGCCAGATCCAGACTGTGCTTTCGCGCTGTGGCTGGCGCTGAGCCAGAGACAGACGCGTTCAGTGCTTGTCATATTATATCACAACTATTCAGTGTTTTTAACCACATAATGTTTATTTTAGGTTTCAGACATTTAAATGCATATAATTTATAGCAAAACAATACATTTATAGTTTGTAAAATACACAATGGTGTCTATGGAAGCAGCAATAACAACCCATTCAAATATATTTGCCGACGGATTTTATTCATATCAGACACACAGTGTAAGTAACTATAAAGTTAACTCTATTCTTCTCCCAGTTCACCGGCCATGTATTTCGGGAGAAACTGTTTTTTAAACGACAAAACAAACTCACTTACACACATTTGAGAATCAGAATAGAAGATAGTTGATGACATGGTAACCAGGTTTGTTAATATTTATAAATAAAAGCGCTAACGTTACATGTCATACAGCGCTATTTTGGCTGTGGTGAATCACGTGCCAAGCATGACGCGTCACCATGGAAACATGGGGGGGGGGGGGGGGTCGCGATGCTGGCTTAACTATGATATCGTCTATCGGCACAACCCTAATTGAATCTTTGAGTAAACCAATTTGTCCAAAATGCTGAATCATTCAGTAATGAGAAAACATGTTGCTGTGAGATGCGCAATATGGTTCTGCTGTGATCTTTGTTTAACTATTTTCGCTGCTGAAACAGAAAAACCGTCAATATTGCATCTAAAATGTAAGTGACTTGACGTGTGTGTGTGTGTGTGTGTGTGTGTGTGTGTGTGTGTGTGTGTGAGAGAGAGTGTGTCTGTTACAGTGAAAAGAGTTTAACCCTTTAAGGCAGTGGATCTCAATCCTGGTCCTAGGGAGCCACTGCTCTGCATAGTTTGTATGTCTCCCTCATTTAACACACCTGATTCAGATCATCAGCTCGTTAGGAAAGAGCTTTATTAACTGAAGTGGGTGTGTCAGATAAAGGAGACATATAAAATGTGCAGAGCAGTGGCACCCATAGGACCAAGATTGAGAACCACTGCTTTAAGGCCTTGTCTTTTTTGGATATATCTTCTTTTTTTTTTATGTGCATACAACCCATATATTTTAAATGTATTGTTTGCTTTAAATTAAATTAAGATTGTATGTTTGGTAATTGAACCTAAATAAATTAAAAATTAATGTGCTATATTTCAGATCAATATAATTGTTTTCTTTCATTTTAATCAACACTAACTTTATTCTCTATCTGTATTATAAATAACTTATTTCTGCATAAATTAAAAAATCCCCAATAATCCAGACCAACCAGAGCGCACTAATTCTACAACATCATCAGTGCTGAAGCGGAACTACCAGGGCCGTTCGGCAGATAGCGAGCAGATATTTTGTGTCACGTCGTGCACAATAACGCTAAAGGCACCAGGCTGGCGGTGCCACTGGCTTTATATATATATATATATATATATATATATATATATATATATATATATATATATATATATATATATATATATATATATATATATATGAAGGGCCAAAGCCGACGGTACCGCCACCCTGGTGCACCAGGGTTGCGGTGCCACCGGCTTGGGCCCGTAATCGCTGCTCGCAGCTATATTTTCTCTTAAAAACACTCTCAGCACTTATTTCAGCTTAATCAGGTTGCCTGTTCAGCTCTGACTGTAAACCTGAGCAGTGTTGACAGACTCTAGAGTTTATCAGAAGGGAATGAAGGAGAGAACGTTCTAGCTGTGAGTGCATCCTTTAGCACTTTGAGGAATGGCTTGTAATTTCCTAAGGGCAGAGTCATTACAGTAGCCCTGGTTGTCTGGGTTTTATAGACCCAGGAATAACCCCACACAAGATGGAGGAAGTCTCCATCAGCAAAAGCTGTGCTGTGATAGTCAGCATTTGTGCAGCGTTTGACATCTCCAATGTCTTCAGGAAGTCTATGTTTGTGCAAACATAGATGGCCAAATCCCACAGCTAACTGTTTGTTCGTTTGTTTAGTTTTAGAGTTTATGGCAGCGAATTGATCACATTATAGCCCAGTACTTATTTAAGGAAATGTAAGGAAGGAAAACAGATATTATATTATACAATAATTTAATCAATATATTTGATTTATTGATTCTGAATGTTCACCATTTCTGAATTTTTGAAGTAAACTCAGGTTAAGGTGTGCTCACATTTGCAATTGGAAGAAAGTGAAACTGTATGTGCAACGCAATGCCAAAATAAACATCTAAAGCTATTGCAGCAACGGCCATTTGGTGAAATTCTTCATTGCACCAATTACCATTAAAATAACTGGATTTTCGATGCGAAAATAACATACATAATATAATAATATTGGTCTGAGCTGTCGACACGACAGATCTCGTCACAGTTGTTGTAAATAATAGTAATCAGCTGATTGTCTCACGAACGTAACCAGCACATTCTCCCCACATAGCAAACCCATAATACAGCGAGGGAGTAGAACCACATGAAACTATGCAACTATAGATTTTTTCTAACAGGGTAGTAAAAGTTTAGCTGGCTAATATGAGCTGTTACTGTGGCTGAGCTGGTTAAAGCCTTGTTTATACTGGACGCGTCCGCATGAGCCCAAAGGTGCGTGCGGCAAAAATGACATGATTGTAACAGCACGCGTGCCTCCGCATCCCAATAGACACCACTTATTACACACAATAGGCTTTTTTCTCTGATTTCGGAAACTCGATCGACTTAAAATGCTTCCAAGATCGACTGGTTGGTGATTCCTGTAACTGTTTTCCAGTCAATGACAAGAGTAGCCTACTAATCAGCTGTATCACGAACGTAACCAGCACATTTATCCCCACATAGCAAAGCCATAACACAGCGAGGGTGAAGAATTAAGTTACATGAAACAATCCAACTATATATTTACACCACTGACAAGGGAAAACATTCACGGTGTTTATGACTAGCTTCTTCTAGCTTTCTGCGGCTTCTCTTTCAAGGTAGTGACGAAACGCGCTCTGTAACGCTGTTTGTTCGCTGTCGGCTACGGTAGAAATATGACGTCATAATATGGCGGCCTTCATAGAAGGGGATTCCCGCGCTTATTTAGATATAAATGCCTAATTCTAAGGTAATAAAAACATTACGGTTTATTAAGTAAGTTCTTTATACACAACTGAACACATAGTTATGGATGTCATATTGCATTTCTGTTAATAAATAGTCAAAAATGTTACACACTGCACCTTTAAATGTGGTCATAATCTATTCAAGATAAACTATGTGGTTTTAGTGATCCAATCATGATAAGATCACAATGCGTCTTAGATGCATTTCACATATGATCGGATCACTGAAAATGCATAATTGTCAGTAGAGAGAGGAATAGACAGGAATATTCTGCTTGTTGATATCCAGTTAACCTGCTAATGAGTGCCTTTTAAAAATGTGATGCCAAACCTTTTCACCCTGCAAAGTGTTCTGTACTGTTTGGGTTTCTAATTGACCATGCAAGAGTTTCTTGTTCTTTCTAACTTCAAACTGGAGAGTTCATCTTACAGTATGTGTTTTTCTCTCAATTAAGGGCCAAATAAGGAGAAGAAAAATACAGCTGGTTAATGTTGGGGAGGAGAGGAGGAGAGAGAGAGTGAGTGATCGTCTGTTATAGTGGACCACAGAGATTCTGTGTGTGCCAGACTCTTTGGCTTTCCATCGTCATACAGCCTGATAAATACTTCACACCTGCAGTGAATACTGCACAGAATCAATCATCAGTCTTTTAAGAAGGAACAAAACAGAACGTTTCTGCTGCAGCCTCTGCTTTCATTTATTTGAAAAGGAATCAGATCCCTTTCACAAGTCAGTGTGAAGTGTAAATAGGACGAGAAGGGAAACCTTTAAAGAACATTCTAGAGGCATGACATGATGCGTTATAAAGCATTATATCTCCATTCTTGGAAAATGTGGCAAGTTTGAAAATCTGAAACGTAACAGGAAATGTGAAATTGACCAGTAAATACTGGCCAAACACCTGACAAATGCTTTGAGTGGATAAGAGACAATCGTGCCTGAGTAATGGAGCAGTTCCAGGCATTCTTGTGCTTTCCAGGATCCATGACCAAATTCTAGCGTTTGTTGCCACTATCAAAACGAATGTCATATTGGTTTATATTTTGTTTCATTCATTTGTATTAATCATTATGTAACAATTACAGTTTATAGTTCTCTAATACTGTTGTTTTGGCATATTGTAATGAAAAACTTG